>BSBM01001474.1:3615000-4072443 GCA_027924585.1 Larix kaempferi | reverse complement strand
GGTGATTATGGTTAGGTTTTTGGGGAGGATGAGGGAAATTAGAAGAGAAGGAGGGGTGTAGTGGGAGAGAGAGTTTGTGAGAGATGGGAGGGTGCTTAGTGGTAGGGAGGAGGGGAATTATAAGAGACAAAGAGAGAGGGGTGGTAAGGGTTAGGAGAAATAGAGGTGGTTAGTGGTAGGAGTAAAATAGAGAGTGGGGGGGTTTAGGGAGAGAGAGAATGAGAGAGGGTGTTAGTAAGGGTTGGGGGGAGGAGGGGAGAGAGAGAGGGAAGGAGGAAGTAGGTTAGTAATGGGGTTGGGAGTATGTTGGGTGAGTTTGTGTGTGAGAGAGAGAGAGAGTGGGGAGCAGTGTTAGGAAGTAGGGGGAGATGGAGAGGGGCGGGGGGTTTGAGGAGAGAGAGAGATGAGGGGGACTGATTAGAGTATGGGGGAGAAGGGGATTGAGGGAGAGAAAAGTATAGAGATTAGGAGGGTTGGGGATTTTGTTAGGGAGTAAGGTAGTTAGAGAGAAGGGGGTTATATTTATATCTAAGGAAGTGGTGGCGTTGGGTCTAGAGAGAGAGAGAGAGAGAGAGAGAGAGAGAGAGAGAGAGGTGGTAGGGGTGAGGGGGGTTAGGAGAGGATATAAGAGGTTAGGGGTAGGGGGAAAAGTAGTGAATGGGTTAGGGAGAGAGATAATGGGTTATGAGTAGAGAGAGCAAGTCAGGGGTAGAGAGAGGGAGGAGGGGTAGGGAGAGAGAAAGGGGATAAGGCATAGGGAAATGAGGAGTTTGGGGGATAGGGGTAGAGAGAGAGAGAGACTTGTGAGGCTATATATTTGGGAAGGAGGAGGGTAGTTAAAGAGAAGGGGGGATTATAGGGGAAAAGAGAGATAGAGAGGTGGGTAGGGGAGTTGGGGGTATATAGGGTGGAGAGAGATGGTGGGGGGGTGGTTAGTTGTAGGGGGGAATGGGATTACAAAAACATAGGGAGAGGGGTGGCTCTTGGGTAGGGGTAGGGAAAGAGAACGTGTGAGTGGGGGGTAGGTGAGAGAGAGAGAAGAGAGAGAGAGAGAGAGAGGAGAGAGAGAGAGAGAGAGAGAGAGAGATTTGTGAGGCTATATATTTGGGAAGGAGGAGGGTAGTTAAAGAGAAGGGGGGATTATAGTGGAAAAGAGAGATAGAGAGGTGGGTAGGGAGTTGGGGGTATATAGGGAGAGAGATGGTGGGAGGGTGGTTAGTTGTAGGGGGGTAGTGGGATTAACAAAAACATAGAGAGAGGGGTGGCTCTTGGGTAGGGGTAGGGAAAAGAGAACGTGTGAGGGGGGTGGTTAGTGGTAGGAGAGAGAGAGAGAGAGAAGCGGTGGGGTTAGGGGTAGAGAGAGAGAAAGAGGGGAGGAAAGAGGGTAGGGTGTTATGGGGTTGGGGGAGAGAGAAAAAAGTGGGTGTTAGGGGTAGGTGGAGGATTATGGGAGAGAGAGTGAGGGAGAGAGGGCTTAGTAAGGGATAGGGGAGGATGGGAGAGAGAGAGAGAGGGACAAGGGGCGGTTAGTTGTAGGGGTGGGAGTAGGGGGGTGAGTGTGAGTGTGTGTGTGTGTGTGTGTGAGAGAGAGTGTGTGTGTTAGAGAGATAGAGAATGGGGGGTGTTAGGGAGTAAGGATTCAGAGAGAGGGGAGAGGGGATTAGGGGTAGGTGGATTAATAGGTTGTTCTGTGTGTGTGCATGAGAGAGAGAGAGAGAGCTAAGGGGGGTTGATTGGGCGTAGGGGGGAAGAGGGAGTTTGGGGGGAGAGAAAGAGATCGAGATTAAGAGGGTTTTGGTATTTGGGGAGGAGTAGGGTAGTTAGAGAGAAATGAGGTATAGGTGAGGAGGTGGGGGTGTGGAGTTGGGAGAGAGAGAGAGGGGGGAGGGGAAGAGAGAGAGAGTGCGGGGGCGGCAGAGAGAGAGAGAGAGAGATGAAGGGGGGTGATTCGGGGTAGGGGGAGGAAGGGGGTTATGGGAGAGAAAGAGATAGGGAATGGGAGGGTTAGGGTTTCAGGGAGTAGAGAATTTAGAGAGAAGGGGGTATAGTTTAGGAGTGTTGAGTTAGAGAGAGAGGTTTAGGAGATAGAGCGAGGTTACGAGTAGGTGGAGTAGGATGGGGGTTAGGGAGAGAGATGGGGGGTTACAATTAAAAGAGAGAGAGAGAGAGAGAGTGAGAGAGAGGTTAGGGGTAGAGAGACGAGAGAGAGAGAGAGAGAGAGAGAGAGAGAGAGAGGTTAGGGGTAGAGAGAGAGAGAGAGAGAGAGAGATGGGGGGTAGGGGTAGGGGGTGAGGATTGGGTTGTTGGGGATAGGGAGAGAGAGGGGGGGTTAGGGATAAGGGGATGAGGTAGTGTGTGGGTTTGGGGAGAGAGAGAGAGCTTGAGAGAGAGGGGGGGCTATGGGTTTGGGGAGGAGGAGGGAATTTAGAGAGAGAGAGAGAGAGAGAGAGATGGTGGGGCTGAGTTATTTGTAGGGGGGATGGGATTAGGAGAAACATAATGAGAGGGGCCCTTATGGAGAGATAGAGAGAGGTGAGTTTATATAAAGAGAGATATGGTGGGGGTTGGTTATTTGTATGGGGAATGGGATTGGGAGAGAAACATAAATAGAGGGGGGATTATTGAGAGAGAGAGAGAGAGGGAGAGAGAGAGAGATGAGGGAGTGTTTATGGGTAGGGCTTTGCGGAGGAAGAGGGAAATTACAGAGGAGGAGGGGTATATGGGAGAGAGTGTGTATGAGAGATGGGAGGGGTGGTAAGTGGTAGTGGGAGGGGGATTATAAGAGGAAAATAGAGAGGGGCAATAAGGGTTAGGTAGAGAGAGAGAGAGAGAGAGAGAAGAGAGAGAGAGAGAGAGAGAGAGAGAAGGGGTTATAGTTTAGGAGTGGTGTGTTAGGGAGTAGGGAGGGAGAGAGAGAGAGAGAGAGAGAGAGAGAGAGAGAGAGGGCATGCCTTCGGGAGTTAGGGGAAGAGAGAAAGCGGTGGGGGTTAGGGGTAGGTGGAGGAATAGGGGGAGAGAGGGAGAGTGAGAGAGGATGTTACTAAGGGTTACAGAGAGAGAGAGAGAGAGATAGAGAGAGAGAGAGAGAGAGATGAGGGAGTTAAGGAAACAAAGAGGGGGGGTTACTGTTGATGTATATGTAACTTCGGAAATGTCTATTTCACATATATGTATATTGTTTTCCTATAGAGATGTTATTATTCCTCTATACGGAAGTGTCGTCATTTATATTGTAAGTGTCGTAACTTATACTTGATGGGTTATTAGACCACCTTGTTTGGGGTCGGCCCTGTATAAGTCATGTGGGTCAAAGGGTTATTAGACCACCCTATTGGGGGTCCGGCCATGTGGGTCAAAGGGTTATTAGACCACCCTATTGGGGGTCGGCTCCAGTCAGCATTATATTATGTGGTTAAGTTCGAGCCTACATGAGTTAGGTAAAAAGGCAAGTCAAGTCAAGTATAAATAGAGTGCGGGAGGCACTCTATTTGCTCACTCACCTTCTCACACATGCTCTCAAGGAGGAGAGGCGCACTTATGGAGGAGGAGGATCTGCTGCTAGGTTATGTCTATCTCTTGGTTGGTTGTATCATTGCTCTATCTATCTCTGAGGAAGTTATTGGGGTTTTTCACCTTTATGGTTTTCCCCAAGTAAATCTTTGTGTCTCTTGTGTGCTTGCATTATTGTCTCCATGATTGATTATGCTGTAGATATGCTGTACATGTTGTTCTCATCAGTTAAGATCCTAGATCATATTGAAGTAAATTCAGAAAATTTAACATGGTATCAGAGCTAGCCTGAAAGAAGGCATGATATGGCATGTATGACACTTGTTGCACTTACGATGCTAGGGCTTGATATAGCAAAAACCAGTCATCGTAGCACTTTCGCTATAAATCCGTTTTGGCGAAGTTTTCGGATCTGAAATTGTTACAGGACGAAGCTAAAATCTCCAGGTACCTTGTGTCCAAAGGACAACCTCTAATTCGTTGTACTTTGTGATTTATGATTCTGTACAATATAGGGGTTTCTGCCTCTTCCAGATCTGAGTCAAAATCAGGTGACCTTGGGAAAAAAGTCATAACTTGGGCTAGGAAGCTCCAAATGAAATTTTGTAAAAAGTGACAGGTAGTACACAGTCTGTACTATCTCAGAAAGCCGTTTTCAGAGGCCGAAGTTGAACCAGTGACACGTGGCACGCCGTACAAGTTCGCTATACTGTTTTATCCCATAAACAGGTCACGTTGCGACACTTGGCATAACTCTCTCTCAGAAAATCCAATGGAGGTCAGACCTGTCAGGATGGAAAGATAACAGGCCGAGATATCTCAGAAAACGTTTTCAGAGGCCCGAAGTTCAAACAGTGAACACGTGGCACGCCGTACAAGTTCGCTCTTCTATTTTATCCCAAAACAGGTCAACGTTGCGACATTTGGCATAACTCTCTCTCAGAGAATCCAATTGAGGTCAGACCTGTCAGGATGGAAAAGGTAACAGGTCAGGCTATCTCAGGAAACTTTTTTTAGACCTTGTGGATCAAAAATTTTAGAGTTACAACTAGAAACAATCAGGTACATATTTCTGTCAAAACAGAATCATTTTTTTGGTACCTTCATTCATGGCTTCCGGAATTTAGGGCTTTGAAGAAAGTTGGAATTTTTGTAATCGGGAGACCACGGCTGAATGCTACTCATCAAAAATAAAAATTTAGAGACCAAAATCAGAATTTTTGGTTGGGAAGAAGGCCGGGCTTGATCAGACCCTAGTTCGGGACTTTGATCAGGAAAGTGGAAAATTAGGGCTTCTGTAAAAATGGGAATTTTTGAAATCTGAGACCACGGCTGGAAGCTCCTCAGAAAAATAGAAGCTTAGAGCTTTGGATCAAACCTTTTGATTGGGGAAAAAGAGTGGGATTCATCAAACCCCAGTTCAGGGTCACGTCCAGTGAATCCGGAAGTTTCAAAGGCAGAATTGAGGAGTGAAACTTTGCAGTTTTTCAAATTATGAATTATACCAATTTGATCAGCTCATCAAGGCGCATATTTCTATCCTTTCGGAAGTTTGAAATTCAAAGTTTGAATTTTTGGGGTTTCCTCTGACAAACCCATATCCAGCTCTAGGTCCAGTTCTTGCACATCAAGTGGATTGGGATTTAATCCTCAGAAGAAGATGGACTTGGTCACCTACATAGGTGAAGAAGTTCATGTTTTCAGAGGGAGATGAGGCTAAGGCCTTACATAAGAAGATTACAAGCGATCTCGACAGGTATGACTCATCGACGTTATGTTTTAGATATTTGTCCATGATTAAGTTTATGGTATGTTTGTCTTCATGTTATTACAGTTAAGTACAATTTTGTTTTTAGATTTGTCGTATCACCTTAACAAAATTATGAATGCATGATAGAAGATATTCATTATTTAGGGTGTTGACACTTATGATTGTACTAATGCATTATGGTGTTGTATGAGGGTTTATGTTGTCTACTAACATGAAGGTACACCAAGAAAGACAAATCATGCTCCAGTTCAAGAACATAATGATCATGGTGACATGAGGATAAAGACTCATCCATTGTCATGGATCTCATAGAAGATCCCATTTACGAGGTTATGTATAACTTGGTTTTATAATGGCTAACCATTGAGACATGCATGTTACTAACACAAGTCATTGAAGAGAACCAAAAGACATTATACGGGTATGTTAGACATAACTAGCTAGCATGCTAATCCAGGTATGTTTTTCCTATATCAAGCTAGAATCCTACCTTGTGTTAGGATCTTATACTATTGTGTTGTTGATAATGATTATTCACAAAGAGTCATAGGTTTGAATAATCATGGTTGTATGCATATTATGTTTCTTACCATAATTGATGATATGACTAACCAGAAGAATCATGAAGGTATAGCTTTTATGCATATTATATCTCTTATCTTGATTGATGATTCAACTAACCCGAAGAGTCATAGGTTTGAGTAATTTACAGGTTTAGACATGTTATGTTTCTTATGATTTGACATAACCATAAGAATACTACATAAACCTTGAATGCTAATGCTTATTATTTCTGTTTGAAATGATCATGACTATACATGCTTGAGATTATTGTGTTTTAATAGTATACTAATGAATGTATGATTTTATATGAGTTCACAAGGATAACACAATCATGATACTAATAAGCATGCATAGGGACCAAGGATGAATATGAGTTCAAGAACAGGTAATTTAGGAAGCAAAGATCAAGAGGGAGCACACTCCAGTTGTTCCTGCAAGAAAGCAAAGGAGCACACTTCAGTAGTTTCTGCAAGGATGCAGATATTCAGAGGGAGTTGACCATCTCTCTACATTCCACAATAGAAAGGTGTAGAAGAAGCTACTTCAGATTAGGACTCCAGCAGCTCTGCAAGGAAGCAAAGACTCAGAGGGAGTCCCACCCAACGAACAAACACAGATAAGTATTTTAAAATTATCATTTCTTGCATATTTGTTTGTTTAAATAATACTGTTCAATAATGTATACACTGATGTTCCTAGAATTAGGTTGTGTATTATGCCATATTAGAATAGTTGCATTGATGAACAGTATACTACTAATATACATGGGTAAGTGGCCTATGGAACTGTACAACATTCCATTGCTACTTATCTAGAATGAAACCTCTTTGCTGACATGTTGGGAGTTGTGCACACTCTTAACAATGTTCTGGTAGAGATTGGAAGGCATCTAGAAAGTTACGGGATATGGAAAATGTTGTATTGAAGCATTGGCTAAGATAATTGCATGACTGTATGACATATTTCTTTATGTGTAAAGAATTTGTTCTGAAAACTATGAGATGTTTTCTAATCATGCAATTTAACTTGTTGTGTAGGAAAGATCATATGTCATCTCCTACAAAAGAAGAACTACAACATTTTGTTCCAGCAACAAAGATATCTATTGAAGATATTGAAGATATTGAAGTTCCCAGGATCTGGGATGAAGAAATGGAATGCCATGATCCGTCGATCATGAAGAATGATGTTTGGGATGTAGTCCCAAGATGTGAAGGGAAGTTTTTTTTATGACTTCCAAATGGAACTATCAGAATCAAGCATGTTAGCAGATGGCAGCATTGAGAAAATATAAAAGTGATAAAATAGAAGATGCACCAGATGGATCTCAAGACAGCATGGTGTAGTCATATATGTGTGCAGAACTTGGTATGGTAGGATAGACAGCTTTCTATCCAGTTTGGGCGTTACCAAGAGTAAAGCAGATTCCAACCTTTTCTACAAGGTTGAAGAAGGCAATCCAGTGATACTATTTTTTTATGCAGATAACCTGTTTGTTACAGGTAAAGATAGACTGATTGCCGACACGCAGCGGAAGCTTTCTTCCAAGTTCGAGATGATGCACTATTTGTTTTTTGGCATGGAGGTGTGGCAGAGTGATGGAATCTTACCTTGGACAAGGGAAGTATGCAGTAGAGATCCTGAAGAGGTTCAGGATGATGGACTGCAAGCTATGGCCACACCTATGGCATCGAATCTGAAGCTTCTATGTGATGCTTCATCTGAGCTGGTTGATGTCTCCATGTATCATCAGATGATTGGGTCCTTGATGTACCTGATGAACACGAGACCAGATATTTTCTTTGCTGTGAACACATTGAGCCAGTTCCTGACGGATCCAAGGAGTGTTCACCTGGTTGTTGTAAAGCATATTCTGAGGGTACCTGAAGGGTACAGTGGTATTAGGGCTCAGGTATGAGGCGAATCAAAAGTTTAACCTGCAGGGTTATGTTGATTCAGATTGGGCTGGCAGTGCTGCAGATAGGAAGAGCACATCTGGGTGTTTGCTTCAGTATGGGATCAGGTGTGATCTCTTGGTTTAGCAGGAAGTAGTCCTGCGTAGCACTGAGTACAGCTGAGGCAGAGTATGTTGCAGCCTGTTCAGCTAGTTGTGAGGCAGTATGGCTACGGAAGCTACTGTCTGAGTTATTTGATCTCCATTGGAAGCTACTGGTAATCTTCTGTGATAACCAGAGTTGTGTGAAGCTGTCCGAGAATCCAGTGTTTCATGACAGGTCGAAAACACATAGAGATCAAATATCACTATATCAGGAATATGGTATAGAGAGGAGCTGTGAAGCTCCTGTATGTTGCGACGGACGAGCAGATTGCAGATGTGCTGACGAAGCCACTAGCCAGGGTAAAGTTTCGAGTACTTCAGAGAGAGGCTTGGCGTTCTTCAGATCGAGGAAACTTCGAGGAAGAAGTGATGGACACATTTGCTGAAGCCATTCCAAGCATGTGGGAAGGAGGATCCTTCACATGGCTGTGGATGTAAGCGCTGGATGATGAGCATCAGGATGATGTTCTGGTTTCTGCTTGGATATGATCAGTTGGATCATTTATATGTATGTACGCATCATGTTGGATGCTGGATATGATCGGTTGGATCATGTGGTATGTATTTATGCATTCATGTTGGATGCTAATGGATACATTGTGGGATCATGTATCTTTGTATGATCAGGATAGATCATGTATGTTGATAGATACATTGTGTGGATCATGTATCTTTGTATGATCAGGTAGATCATGTATGCTGATGGATACATTGTGTGGATCATGTATCTATGTATGTATCAGATGGATACTTGTTGTGCATCAGATGGATGCATTGTATGATCAGGATGATCGTGGATGATGAGCTTCTCCAGATGACATGCAGCAGGATGTTTGCAGTGATGATGATCAGGATGATCATGTGTACATCAGGATGATGTTGGATGAGTATCAGATGATACTTTGTGGCCGTGGATCAGGTTGTGCAGGAAAAGCATGTAATTTGTGCCCTGGGAGATTTGCAGATGGTCTTTCGAGGTTTTGCCTATGGCATGTAATTCGGTGCCCTGGACATCTGGCAAATGCTCTTGCGAGGTTTTGCTTGGGGAGGACATGTAATTTGTGCCCTGGGAGATCTGCAGATAGTCTTTCGAGGTTTTGCCTATGGCATGTAATTTGGTGCCCTGGGATATCTGGTAGATGCTCTTGTGAGGTTTTGTCCTATGGCATGTAATTTGCTCCTGGGAGATCTGGACAGGATGAAAAAAGGCCTCAGATGCTTCAGCCAGGTTTTGCCATGACCACATGTAATTTGCTCCTGGGAGATCTGGACAGGATGAAAAAGGCCTCAGATGCTTCAGCCAGGTTTTGTGGTGGACCACATGTAATTTGCTCCTGGGAGATCTGGACAGGATGAAAAAGGCCTCAGATGCTTCAGCCAGGTTTTGTGGTGAGATCACATGTAATGTGCTCCTGGGAGATTCGACAGTAGAGCCGCGTGCTCGTAACAGCCTGGGATGCTTCAGCCAGGTTTTGTGATGGGTCACATGTAATGTGCTCCTGGGAGATCCTATCAGGTAGAGCTGTGTGCTCGTAATAGCCTGGGGATGCTGCAGCCAGGTTTTGTGACGCACGTAATAAGTCCTGAGGATTCCAACAGTATGGCCAGGGATTGATGAAGACCTGCAGGTGGTGGGCCTACATCCAGTATGAAAAAGGACTGGCTCTGTAGAAACTTCCTATGACGAGTAGATTCAGAGATTGATTGAGATAAGCAGCAGTAGTGACGATGATGATGACTCGATGATGATTATCCAGTGACGATGATCCAGAGAAGATGACTTGTGCTAGAAGAACTGTGCTGAGAAATACCTTCCTAGTTAAGAGGGAGTGTTGATGTATATGTAACTTCGGAATGTATTTCACATATATGTATATTGTATTCCTATAGAGATGTTATTATTCCTCTATACGGAAGTGTCGTCATTTATATTGTAAGTGTCGTAACTTATACTTGATGGGTTATTAGACCACCTTGTTTGGGGTCGGCCCTGTATAAGTCATGTGGGTCAAAGGGTTATTAGACCACCCTATTGGGGGCTCGGCCCATGTGGGTCAAAGGGTTATTAGACCACCCTATTGGGGGTCGGCCCAGTCAGCATTATATTATGTGGTTAAGTTCGAGCCTACATGAGTTAGGTAAAAAGGCAAGGTCAAGTCAAGTATAAATAGAGTGCGGGAGGCACTCTATTTGCTCACTCTACTTCTCACACATGCTCTCAAGGAGGAGAGGCGCACTTATGGAGGAGGAGGATCTGCTGCTAGGTTATGTCTATCTCTTGGTTGGTTGTATCATTGCTCTATCTATCTCTGAGGAAGTTATTGGGGTTTTTCACCTTTATGGTTTTCCCAAGTAAATCTTTGTGTCTCTTGTGTGCTTGCATTATTGTCTCCATGATTGATATGCTGTAGATATGCTGTACATGTTGTTCTCTCAGTTAAGATCCTAGATCATATTGAAGTAAATTCAGAAAATTTAACAGTTACAAGTAGAGAGGGAGAGGTTAGGGGGAGGAGAGAGAGAGAGAGTTAGGGGGAGAGAGAGAGAGAGAGAGAGAGAGAGGGAGAGAGAGATGTGGGTTAGAGTATTGGGATGAGGACTGGGTTGTTGGGTTTAGGGATAGGGGGATGAGGAGTGTGTGTGTTGGTGGTAAACAGAGAGATAGAGAGAGAGAGAGAGAGAGAGAGAGAGAGAGATAGAGAGAGAGATTGGGGGGTTAGGGATTTGGCGGAGGAAGGGAAATTAACAGAGAATGGGGGACTATAGGGGAAGAGAAAGAGAGAGAGGTGGAAATTATTTGGGGTTATATAAAGAGAGAAATGGTGGGGGGGTGGTTATTGGTAGGGGGATGGGGCTTAGGAGAAACAGAGAGAGAGGGAGGGCTTATGGATAAAGGGAGAGAGAGAGAGGGGGGTTTGTTTAGTGATAGGAGTAGGGGAGAGAAAGAGAGAGAGAGAGGGGGGGTGGTTAGTAATAGGAGTAGAGGAGAGAAATAGAGAGAGAGGGGGGGTTAGGGTGGAGAGAGAGAGGGAAAGAGGGGTGGGTGTTAGGGGGTGGGAGAGACAAATAGATAGAGATAGGGAGTGTTAAAGGGTTTGGGGAGGAGTAGGGAAGTTAGGGAGAAGTGGGTTATAGTTGAGGAGTGGGGGTGTGGAAGAAGAGAGAGAGAGAGAGAGAGAGAGAGAGAGAGAGAGAGATTAGAGGGGATTAGGAGAGAGAAGTAGGGGTAGGAGCAAGGGAAAGAAGATTGATTAGTTAGAGAGAGATGGGGGGGTTATGAGTAGAGAGAGAGAGAGGGGTGATTATGGGTAGGAGTGAAGGTAGGAGGGGTGTTGGGGTAGATAAGGAGATAAATATCGGAGGAGTTTAGGGGTTTGGGGAAGAGTGTTTCTAGAGAGAAGGGGTGTAGAGGGGGGGGAGAGAGAGAGAGAGAGAGAGAGAGAGAGAGAATTGGTGATTAAGGGTGGTAGGGAGGAGGCAGTTTGGGGGAGAGAAAGAGATAGAGATCAATGAGGTTAGGGGTTTTGGGGATGAGGGAAATTAGAGAGAAAAGAGGTGTTAGAGTGCACCATGCGCGCGCGCATGCGAGAGAGAGAGAGAGAGAGAGAGAGAGAGAGAGAGAGAGAGATGGAGGGTGGTTAGTCGTAGGCGTGATTATAAGAGACAAGAGAGGGGGGTAATGGTTAGGAGAGACAGTGAGAGCGAGGGGGTGTTTAGTTGTAGGACATGGATAGAGATTGAGAGGGGGTGCTAAGGAGAGAGAGGGTGTTAATGGTAGAGAGAGAGTGAGAGAGGTATAAAGGGTGGTGTTAGCGAGTTGGGGGGAGAGAGAAAGTGGTGGGGGTTAAGTGTAGTTGGAGAAGTAGGGGTAGAGAGAATGAGATAGGGTGTTAGTATGGGTGTAGGGGGGAGAGGGGGTTTGGTGCTAGTGGTGGTAGGTAAGATATATATATATATAGAGAGAGAGAGAGGGGAGGGGTGTTAGGGAGTAGTGGGAGATTGATATGGGTGGGGGTTTTGGGTAGGTGGGGTAGGGGCTTGATAGAGAGAAAGAGAGTGAGAGAGAGTTGAGGGGGGTTATTAGAGGTGTGGGGGAGGACGAGTATTTAGGGAGAGAAAGATATAGAGATCAAGAGGGTTAGGGATTTGGGGAGGAGTAGGGTAGTTAGAGAGAAGGGGGGGTTATAGTTGAGGAGTATTTTAATTGTATGTAGAGAGAGAGAGAGAGGTGGTAGGGTGGTGGGGGTTAGGAGAGAGAGAGTAGGCATTAGGGGTAGGGGAAAATTAGTAGGGTTAGGGAGATATATATGGTGGTTACAAGTAGAGAGAGAGAGAGAGGGGGGAGGGATGGAGGTAGAGAGGGAGAGAGAGGGAGGGGGGAGAGAGATAGAGAGAAGGTGGTTATAATTGAGGAGTCTTGTCATTGGATGTAGAGAGAGTGAGAGATGGTGGGTTTAGCGATAGAAGAGAGGGGGGGAGGAAAGAGGGTGGATGTTACAGGGTTGGGGGGAGAGAGAAAGTATTGAGGGTTAGTGGTATGTGGAGGAGTATTGGAGAGAGAGTGAGTGAGAGAGAGGCTTAGTAATGGCTAGGGGGAGGAGGGGAGAAAGAGAGAGGGACAAGGGGGGTTAGTTGTAGGGGGGTGAGTGTGTGTGTTAGAGAGAGTAAGAGAATGGGGGGTCTTCGGGAGTAGGAGGAGAGAGAGAGGGGTGGGGGATAGAGGTAGTTGGATTAGTAGGGTGTTGTGTGTGTGTGTGTGTGAGAGAGAGAGGGGGGGGGTGGTTAGTCGTAGGAGAGAAAGAGAGGGGGGGAGGGTTTGTAGTTGGTAGGAGTAGGAGAGAGAAGGGGGGTTAGGGAAATATAGGTGGGCTATGTGTAGAGAGAGAGAAAGAGGGTGGGTGTTAAGGGGTAGGGGGGAGAGATAGAGGGGTGTGGCTTAGGGGTAGGTGGAGGAGTAGGGGAGAGAGAGAATGAGAAAGTGTGTTAGTAAGGGTTAGGGGAGAGAGAGAGAGAGAGAGGAATGGGGTTATTTTAAGGGTGGGAGTAGGGGTGTGTTAGGGGTGTAAGGAGAGGGAGAGGTGGGTGCAAATTATGGGTAGGTGGTAGAAGTATGGGGTTGAGACACACACACACACACAGGAGTGGGGGGTGATTAGAAAGAGATAGAGATCAGGAGGGTTAGGATTTTGGGGAGGAGTAGGGTAATTTAGAAAGAAAGGGGGGTATAGTTGAGGAGTGGGGGGTAGATAGATAGAGAGAGAAGTTGTATGGGGAGGGGTTTAGGATATTGAGGAAGGGTTATAGGTAGTTGTATGGGGAGGGTAGTTGTATAGAGAGAGAAGTTGTAATGAGGAGGGGTTTTAGGATATTAAGGGGGGTTTATAGGGGTAGGGGGAGTAGGAAGGAGGTTAGGGAGAGAGATGGGGGGTTAGAAGTATATATATATATATATATATATAGAGAGAGAGAGAGAGAGAGAGAGAGAGAGATGGGGGGTAGGGGGTAGCAGGTGAGGATTGGGGGTAGAGAGAGAGATATTGGAGAGTTATGGGTTTTGAGAGGAAGGGAGAGTATATAGAGAGAGAGAGGGAGTTGGACAGGGAGGTTGGGGTATATAACGAGAGAGATGGTGGGGGGTGGTTATTTGTATGGGGAGGGGATTAGGAGAAAAATAGAGGAGGGGGGGCCTTATGGAGAGAGAGAGGAGAAAGAGAGAGGAGAGGGGTAAGGGGAGTAGGAGAAGGGTT
This sequence comes from Larix kaempferi, assembly GCA_027924585.1. NCBI lineage: Eukaryota > Viridiplantae > Streptophyta > Pinopsida > Pinales > Pinaceae > Larix > Larix kaempferi. The sequence goes on along the minus strand of BSBM01001474.1, from coordinate 4,058,792 downwards.
AGGAAGGGAGAGGGGGGTGCTATGAGTAGAGAGAGAGAGATGAGGGGGTGATTATGGATAGGTTTTTGGGGAGGATGAGGGAAATTAGAGAGAAGGAGGGGTATAGCGGGAGAGAGAGAGTTTGTGAGAGATGGGAGGGTGCTTAGTGGTAGGGAGGAGGGGAATTATAAGAGACAAAGAGAGAGGGGCGGTAAGGGTTAGGAGAAATAGAGGTGGTTAGTGGTAGGAGTAAAATAGAGAGTGTGGGGGTTTAGGGAGAGAGATGGGGGTTAGGGGTAGAGAGAGAGAGAGAAATAGGTAGAGAGGGTGGGTGTTAGGGGTAGGTGGAGGAGTAGGGGAGAGAGAGAATGAGAGAGGGTGTTAGTAAGGGTTAGGGGGAGGAGGGGAGAGAGAGAGGGAGGGAGGAAGCGGGTTAGTAAAGGGGGTGGGAGTATGTGGGTGAGTTTGTGTGTGAGAGAGAGAGAGTGGGGAGTAGTGTTTGAAAGTAGGGGGAGATGAGAGGGGCCGGGGGTTTGAGAGAGAGAGAGATGAGGGGGACTGATTAGAGGTATGGGGGAGAAGGGGATTGAGGGAGAGAAAGGTATAGATATTAGGAGGGTTGGGGATTTGGGGAGGAGTAAGGTGGTTAGAGAGAAGGGGGTTATATTTATATTTGAGGAGTGGTGGCGTTGGGTCTAGAGAGAGAGAGAGAGAAGAGAGAGAGAGAGAGAGGTGGTAGGGGTGAGGGGGGTTAGGAGAGGATATAAGAGGTTAGGGGTAGGGGGAAAAGTAATGAAGGGGTTAGGGAGAGAGATAAGGGGTTATGAGTAGAGAGACAAGTCAGGGGTATAGAGAGGGAGGAGGGGTAGGGAGAGAGAAAGGGGATAATGCATAGGGAAATGAGGAGTTTTGGGGTTGGGGGTGAAGAGAGAGAGAGAGAGAGAGAGAGATTTGCGAGGCTATATATTTGGGAAGGAGGAGGGTAGTTAAAGAGAAGGGGGGATTATAGGGGAAAAGAGAGATAGAGAGGTGGGTAGGGAGTTGGGGGTATATAGGGAGAGAGATGGTGGGGGGGTGGTTAGTTGTAGGGGGGAGTGGGATATAACAAAAACATAGAGAGAGGGGTGGCTCTTGTGTAGGGGTAGGGAAAGAGAACGTGTGAGGGGGTGGTTAGTGGTAGGAGAGAGAGAGAGAGAGAAGCGGTGGGGTTAGGGGCAGAGAAAGAGAAAGAGGGGAGGAAAGAGGGTAGGTGTTATGGGGTTGGGGGAGAGAGAAAAAAGTGGGTGTTAGGGGTAGGTGGAGGATTAGGGGAGAGAGAGTGAGTGAGAGAGGGGCTTAGTAATGGATAGGGGGTGGATGGGAGAGAGAGAGAGAGGGATAAGGGCGGTTAGTTGTAGGGGTGGGGAGTAGGGGGGTGAGTGTGAGTGTGAGTGTGAGTGTGTGAGAGAGAGAGAGTGTGTGTGTTAGAGAGATAGAGAGAGAGCCAAGGGGGGTTAATTGGATGTAGGGGGGAAGAGGGAGTTTGGGGGAGAGAAAGAGATCGAGATCAAGAGGGTTTGGTATTTGGGGAGGAGATAGGGTAGGTTAGAGAGAAATGAGGTATAAGTGAGGAGTCAGGGTGTGGAGTAGGAGAGAGAGAGAGAGGGGGGGGGCAGAGAGAGAGAGAGAGAGATGATAGGGGGGTGATTCGCGGTAGGGGGAGGAGGGGAGGGGGGGTTATGGGAGAGAAAGAGATAGGGAATGGAGGGTTAGGGTTTCAGGGAGTAGAGAATTTAGAGAGAAGGGGGTATAGTTTAGGAGTGTTGAGTTAGAGAGAAAGGTTTAAGAGATAGAGCGGGGTTACGAGTAGGTGGAGTAGGATGGGGGTTAGGAGAGAGATGGGGGGATTACAATAAAGAGAGAGAGAGAGAGAAAGAGAGAGTTTAGGGGTAGAGAGAGAGAGAGAGAGAGAGAGAGAGAGAGAGAGAGAGAGAGATGGGGGGTAGGGGTAGGGGGGTGAGGATTGGGTTGTTGGGGATAGGGAGAGAGATGGGGGGGTTAGGGATAAGGGGGATGAGGAGTGTGTGGGTTGGGGAGAGAGAGAGAGAGAGAGAGAGAGGGGGGGCTATGGGTTTGGGGAGAAGGAGGGAAGTTAGAGAGAAAGAGAGAGAGAGAGAGATGGTGGGGTTGGTTATTTGTAGGGGGGATGGGATTAGGAGAAACATAAAGAGAGGGGCCCTTATGGAGAGATAGAGAGAGGTGAGGGTATATAAAGAGAGATATGGTGGGGGTTGGTTATTTGTATGGGGGATGGGATTGGGAGAAACATAAATAGAGGGGGGATTATTGAGAGAGAGAGAGAGAGAGAGAGAGAGAGATGAGGGAGTATTTATGGGTAGGGGTTTGCGGAGGAAGAGGGAAATTACAGAGGAGGAGGGGTAATATGGTGAGAGAGAGTGTGTGAGAGATGGGAGGGGTGGTAAGTGGTAAGGGGAGGGGGATTATAAGAGGAAAATAGAGAGGGGGCAATAAGGGTTAGGTAGAGAGAGAGAGAGAGAGAGAGAGAGAAGAGAGAGAGAGAGAGAGTCAATGGGAGAGAGCCAGAGAGAGAGAGGGGTGGTTAGTGGTAGGAGTAGGAGAGAGAGGGAATTTATGGGTAGAGAGAGAGAGAGAGTGTGTTAGGGATTTGGGGAAGAGATAAAGGAGTGGGTGTTAGGGGTAAGTGGAGGAGTACGGGAGAGAGAGTATGAGAGAGGGTGTTATTAAGGGTTAGGGGGAGGATGGGATAGAGAGAGAGGGAGGAGGGGGACTAGTTGTGGGGGGTGGGAATAGGGAGCTGAGTGTGAGAGAGAGTGAGAGAGAGGGGTGTTTTAGGGAGTAGGGTGAGAGAGGTAGATGTGGTGGTTAGGGTTAATAGGGGGTGATTAGGGGTGATTAGGGGTGAGTGTGTGTTAGAGAGAGAGAGAGAGAGAGAGAGAGGAGAGAGAGAGAGGGGGGTGTTAGGGTTTAGGGGGAGAGAGAGGGGTTGGGGTTAGGGGTAGGTGGATTTGTTGAGAGAGAGAGAGAGACAGAGAGAGAGAGAGAGTCAAGGTGAGTTGATTAGGGATAGGGAGAGGGATATTTGGGGATAGAAAAAGATATAGACGATGAGGGTTAGGAATTTGTGGAGTAGGGAAATCAGAGAGAGGGAGGGTATAGTTGAGGATTGTGGGGGTGTGGAGTAGGGAGAGAGAAAGAGAGAGGGGGAGATATAGATAGATAGATAAAGATAGAGAGAGAGAGAGAGAGAGAGGAGAGATGAGAAGAGAGAGAGAGAGGAGTGGGTTAGTGGTAGGAGTAGTAGGAGTGAGAGAGAGGGGAGTGGTTAGGGAAATAGAGGAGGGTTAGGTGTAGAGAGTGAGAGAAAGAAGGTGGGTGTTATGGGTTTGGCAAAGAGAAATAGGTGGTTATTAGGGATAGGTGGAGGAGTAGGGAATACAGTGAATGGAAGATGGTGTTAATAAGGGTTAGGGGGTGGAAAAGAGAGAGAGAGAGGGAGGAGGAGGGGGTTGGTGGGAGTGGTGGGAGTAGAGAGTTGAGTGTGTGAAAGAGAGATAGATTAAGGGGTGTTAGGGAGTAGGGAGAGAGAAAGAGAGTGGGTGGGGGTTATGGGTAGGTGAAGGAGCAGGGGGTTGAGAGAGAGATAAAGAGAGATGTGGGGTTATGTTTAGGTGGAGGACTATGGGGTTGACAAAGAGAGAGAGATGGGGGTTTTGGGTAGGGGGAAGAGTAGGGGGTTGAGAGAGAGAGAGAGAGATTAGGGTTATGAGTAGGTGGAGGAGTAGGGTGTTGAGAGAGAGAGAGAGAGAGAGAGAGAGATGAGAGGTGTGATTCAACATAGGGGGAGGTGGGGGGTTGGGGGGAGAATGAGATAGAGTTAAGGAGAATTAGGTGTTTGGGGAGGTGTAGGGTATTTAGAGAGAATGGGGGTATAGTTTAGGAGTGGTGTGTTAGGGAGTATGGGGGGGAGAGAGAGAGAGAGAGAGAGAGATTGGGGGGTTATGGATTTAGAGAGGAGGAGGGAGGTTAAAGAGAATGGGTGACTATAGGGGTAGAGAAAGAGAGAGAGGTGGGCACGGAATTGGGGTTAGATAAAGAGAGAAATGGTGGGAGGTGGTTAGTGGTAGGGGAGAGGGGGATTAGGATAAACATAGAGAGAGGGGAGGCTTATGGATAAGGGGGAGAGAGAGAGAGGGTGGGGGATTATGGATAAGGGGAGAGAGTTGGGGCGGTGGTTAGTAATAGGAATAGAGGAGAGCGAGAGAGAGATGGGGGGTTAGGGTGGAGAGAGAGAGGGAGAGAGGGTAGGTGGGGGAGAATAAGAGATAGAGATAAGGAGTGTTAAGGGTTTGGGGAGCAGTAGGGAAGTTTGGGAGAAGCGGGGTATAGTTGAGGAGTTGGGGTGTGGAATAGAGAGAGAGAGAGAGGGGTGGTAGGGGGAGGGGGATTAGGTGAGAGAGAAGGGGGTAAGACTAAGTGAAAGAAGATGGATTAGTTAGAGAGAGGGGGGTGTGATTATGGGTAGGATTAGGGGTAGGATGGGGGTTGGGATAGAGAAGGAGATAGATATCAATGGAGTTTAGGGGTTTGGGGAGGAGTGTAGTTAGAGAGAAGGGGCTGGAGAGAGAGAGAGAGAGAGAGAGAGAGAGAGATGGTGATTAGGGGTAATAGGGATGAGGGGGTTAGGGGGAGAGAAAGATATAGAGATCGATGGGATTTAGGGGTTTGGGGATGAGGGAAATTAGACAGAGAGAGAGGGAGTAAGGGTTAGTAGATAGAGTGAGAGCGAGTGGTTGTTTAGTGGTAGGACTTGGAGAGAGATAGAGAGGGGTGTTAAGGGTAGAGAGAGAGTGAGAGAGGTAGAAAGGGTTGTGTTGGGGGGAGAGATAAAGTGGTGGGGGTTAAGGGTAGGTGGAGGAGTAGGGGTGAGAGAGAATGAGAGAGGGTGTTAGTAAGGATTAGGGGGAGGAGGGGGGTTAGTGCTAGGGTGGAAGTAGGGGGGTGAGTGAGTGAGAGAAATAGAGAGGGGGAGTGGGGTGTTGGGGAGTAGAGGGATATTGAGATGGGTGGGGGTTTTAGGTAGGTGGGGTAGGGGTTTGAGAGAGAGAAAGAGAGTGAGAGAGAGTTGAGGGGGGGTGATTAGAGGTGTGGGGGATGAGGGGGGTTGTGGGAGAGAAAGATATAGAGATCGGAAGCGTTGGGGATTTGGGGAGGACTAGTGTAGTTAGAGAGAAGTGGGTTATAGTTTAGGAGTGTTTTCATTGGATGTAGAGAGAGAGAGAGAGAGAGAGAGAGAGAGAGAGAGAGAGGTGGTAGGGGTGCGGGGGCTAGGGGAGAGAGAGTGGGCATTAGGGGTAGGGGAAAAGTATTGGTGTTAAGGAGAGAGATAGGGGGTTATGAGTAAAGAGAGAGAGAAGTTAGGGGTAGAGAGAGAGAAGTTAGGGGTAGAGAGAGAGAGAGAGAGAGAGAGAGAGTCAAGGTGAGTTGATTAAGGATAGGGGGAGGGAAATTTAGGGATAGAAAAAGATATAGACGATGAGGGTTAGGAATTTGTGGAGTAGGGCAATCAGAGAGAGGGGGGGGTATAGTTGAGGATTGTGAGGGTGTGGAGTAGGGAGAGAGAAATAGAGGGGGAGATATAGATAGATAGATAGATAAAGATAGATAGATAGAGAGAGAGAGAGAGAGAGAGAGAGAGAGAGAGTGGTTAGTGGTAGGAGTAGTAGGAGTGAGAGAGAGGGGAGTGGTTAGGGAAATAGAGGACGGTTAGGTGTAGAGAGTGAGAGAAAGAAGGTGGGTGTTATGGGGTTTGGAGAAAGAGAAATAGGTAGTTATTAGGGATAGGTGGAGGAATAGGGAATACAGAGAATGGAAGATGGTGTTAATAAGGGTTAGGGGGTGGAAAAGAGAGAGAGAGAGGGAGGAGGAGGGGGTTGGTGGGAGTGGTGGGAGTAGAGAGTTGAGTGTGTGTAAGAGAGATAGATTAGGGGGTGTTAGGGAGTAGGGAGAGAGAAAGAGAGTGGTGGGGGTTATGGGTAGGTGAAGGAGCAGGGGGTTGAGAGAGAGATAGAGAGAGATGGGGGTTATGTTTAGGTGGAGGACTATGGGGTTGACAAAGAGAGAGAGATGGGGGTTTTGGGTAGGGGGAGGAGTAGGGGGTTGAGAGAGAGAGAGAGACATAGAGAGAGAGATCAGGGTTATGAGTAGGTGGAGGAGTAGGGTGTTGAGAGAGAGAGAGAGATCAGGGTTATGAGTAGGTGGAGGAGTAGGGTGTTGAGAGAGAAAGAGAGAGAGAGATGAGAGGTGTGATTCAACATAGGGGGGAGGTGGGGGGTTGGGGGGAGAATGAGATAGAGTTAAGGAGAATTAGGTGTTTGGGGAGGTGTAGGGTATTTAGAGAGAATGGGGGTATAGTTTAGGAGTGGTGTGTTAGGGAGTATGGGGGAGAGAGAGAGAGAGAGAGAGAGAGAGAGAGAGAGAGAGAGAGATTGAGGGGTTATGGATTTAGGGAGGAGGAGGGAGGTTAAAGAGAATGGGTGACTATAGGGGTAGAGAAAGAGAGAGAGGTGGGCACGGAATTGGGGTTAGATAAAGAGAGAAATGGTGGGAGGTGGTTAGTGGTAGGGGAGAGGGGGATTAGGATAAACATAGAGAGAGGAGAGGCTTATGGATAAGGGGAGAGAGAGAGGGTGGGGGATTATGGATATGGGGAGAGAGTTGGGGTGGTGGTTAGTAATAGGAATAGAGGAGAGCGAGAGAGAGACGGGGGGTTAGGGTGGAGAGAGAGAGGGAGAGAGGGTGGGTGGGGGAGAATAAGAGATAGAGATAAGGAGTGTTAAGGGTTTGGGGAGCAGTAGGGAAGTTTGGGAGAAGCGGGGTATAGTTGAGGAGTTGGGGTGTGGAATAGAGAGAGAGAGAGAGAGAGAGAGAGAGGTGGTAGGGGGAGGGGGATTAGGTGAGAGAGAGGGGGGTAAGACTAAGTGAAAGAAGATGGATTAGTTAGAGAGAGGGGGGTGTGATTATGGGTAGGATTGGGGGTAGGACGGGGGTTGGGATAGAGAAGGAGATATATATCAATGGAGTTTAGGGGTTTGGGGAGGAGTGTAGTTAGAGAGAAGGGGCTGGAGAGAGAGAGAGAGAGAGAGAGAGAGAGAGAGAGAGAGAGAGAGAGATGGTGATTAGGGGTAATAGGGATGAGGGGGTTAGGGGGAGAGAAAGATATAGAGATCGATGGGGTTTAGGGGTTTGGGGATGAGGGAAATTAGACAGAGAGAGAGGGAGTAAGGGTTAGTAGATAGAGTGAGAGCGAGTGGTTGTTTAGTGGTAGGACTTGGAGAGAGATAGAGAGGGGTGTTAAGGGTAGAGAGAGAGTGAGAGAGGTAGAAAGGGTTGTGTTGGGGGAGAGATAAAGTGGTGGGGGTTAAGGGTAGGTGGAGGAGTAGGGGTGAGAGAGAATGAGAGAGGGTGTTAGTAAGGATTAGGGGGAGGAGGGGGGTTAGTCATAGGGTGGAAGTAGGGGGGTGAGTGAGTGAGAGAAAGAGAGAGGGGGAGTGGGGTGTTGGGGAGTAGAGGGATATTGAGATGGGTGGGGGTTTTAGGTAGGTGGGGTAGGGGTTTGAGAGAGAGAAAGAGAGTGAGAGAGAGTTGAGGGGGGGTGATTATAGGTGTGGGGGATGAGGGGGATTGTGGGAGAGAAAGATATAAAGATCGGAAGCGTTGGGGGTTTGGGGAGGACTAGTGTAGTTAGAGAGAAGTGGGTTATAGTTTAAGAGTGTTTTTATTGGATGTAGCGAGAGAGAGAGAGAGAGAGAGAGAGAGAGAGGTGGTAGGGGTGTGGGGGCTAGGGGAGAGAGAGTGGGCATTAGGGGTAGGGGAAAAGTATTGGTGTTAAGGAGAGAGATAGGGGGTTATGAGTAAAGAGAGAGAGAAGTTAGGGGTAGAGAGAGAGATAAAGAGAGAGGGGGGAGGGGTAGGGTTAGAGGGTAGGGAGAGAGAGTGGGGATTAGGCATAAGGAGATGAGGTGTTTGGGGTATAGGAGTATAGAGAGAGAGTGCGTGCGCACGCACGCGCGTGCACAAGAGAGAGAGAGAGAGAGAGAGAGAGAGAGAGAGAGAGAGAGAGAGAGAGAGAGAGAGAGAGATTGGCAGAGCTATATGTTTGGGAAGGAGGGTAGTTAAAGAGAAGAGGGGGAATTATAGAGGAAGATAGAGAGTTGGGTAGGGAGATTGGGGTATATTGGGAGAGAGCGAGGTGGGGCGTGGGTAGTTGTAAGGGGGAGTGGGATTACGATAAGGATAGAGAGAAGGGTGGCTCTTGGGTAGGGGCGGGGAGAGAGAACGTGAGGGGGTGGTTAGTGGTAGGGGAGAGAGAGAGAGAGGGGGGGGGTGGGGTTAGGATTAGAGTGAGAGAGAGCGGAGGAAATAGGGTGGATATTACTGTGTTTGGGGAGAGAGACATTATTGAGGGTTAGGGGTAGGTGGACAAGTATGGGAGAGAGAGTGAGTGAGAGAGTGGTTTAGTGACGACTAGAGGGAGGAGGGGACAGAGAGAGAGGGACAAGGGGGGTTAGTTGTAGGGGTGGGAGTAGGGTGTGTGTGTGTGTGTGTTAGAGAGAGAGAGAATGGGGGGTGTTCGGGAGTATGAGGAGAGAAAGGGGTGGGGGTTAGGTTTAGGTGGATTAGTAGGGTGTTGTGAAATATAGATAGATAGATAGATAGACACACACACATTGAGAGAGAGAGAGAGAGAGAGAGAGGTTGGGGGAGAGAAAGAGATAGATATCAATAGGGTTTGGTATTTGGGGAGGAGTATGGTAGTTAGAGAGAAGTGGGGTATAGTTGAGGAGTGGGGGGTGTGGAGAAGGGAGAGAGAGAGAGGGTTTGCAAAGAGAGCGAGATAGAGAGGGGGGTGGTTAGTTGTAGGAGTAGGAGAGAAAGAGAGGGGGGTTAGGGAAATATAGGTGGTTTATGTGTAGAGAGAGAGAGAGAGGGTGGGTGTTAAGGGGCTGGGAGAGAGAGAGAGGGGTGTGGGTTAGGGGTAGGTGGAGGAGTAGGGGAGAGTGAGAATGATAAAGGTTGTTAGTAAGAATAAGGGAGAGAGAGAAAGACACACACAGAAAGAGGAATGGGGTTAGTTTTAAGGGTGGAAGTAGGGGGGTGAATGTGTGTGTGTGTGTGTGTGAGAGAGAGAGAGAGAGAGAGATGGTGGGGGTGGTGATTTGGGGTATGGGGGAGGATAGGGGTTGTGGGAGAGAAAGAGATAAAGATTAGGAGGGTTAGGGTCTTAGGGAGGAGTAGGGAATTTAGAGAGAAGTGGGTATAGTTGAGGATTTTTGGGGTGGAGAGAGAGAGAGAGAGAGAGAGAGAGAGAGAGAGAAGTTGTATGGGGAGGGGTTTAGGAGATTGACTGGGGGTTATGGGTAGGGGGAGTAGAAGGGGGGTTAGGGAGAGAGATGGGGAGTTACAAGTAGAGAGAGAGAGAGAGAGAGTTGGGGGGTAGGGGGTAGAAAGGGAGAGATTAGAGAGTTATGGGTTTGGGGAGGAGGGAAGTTAAAGAGAAGGGGAGAGTATATATATATATATATATATAGAGAGAGAGAGAGTATATATATATATATATATATATATATATATAGAGAGAGAGAGAGAGAGAGATGGTGGGGGGTGGTTATTTATAGGGGGAGGAGATTATGAGACAAATAGAGAGAGTGGGGATTATGGAGAGAGAGAGAGAGAGATGAGGGGGTGATTATGGGTAGGGGTAGGAGGGGGTGATTATGGTTAAGTGTTTGGGGAGGATAAGGGAAATTAGAGAGAAGGAGTGGTATAGCAGGAGATAGAGTGTGTGAGATATGGGAGGGTGCTTAGTGGTAGGGAGGAGTGGAATTATAAGAGACAAAGAGAGAGGGGTAGTAAGGGTTAGGTGAAGAGAGAGATAGAGGTGGTTAGCGGTAGGATTAGGAGAGAGAGTGGGGGGGTTTAGGGAGAGAGATGGGGGTTAGGGGTAGAGAGAGAGAGAGAGAGAGAGAGAGAGAGAGAGAAAGAGGGAGAGAGGGTGGGGTATTAGGGGTAGACAGATAGAGAAAGAAAGAGGGAGAGAGGGTGGGTGTTATGAGGTTTGCGAAGAGAGAAAGGGGGTGGGTGTTAGGGGTAGGTGCAGGGGTAGGTGCATGGGTGAGAGGGAGGGAGGAAGGGGGTTGGTGGTAGGGGGGTGAGTGAGTTAGATAGAGAGAGGGGGAAGTGGTGTTATGGAGTAGGGGGAGATGGAGAGGGGTGGGGGTTTTAGAGAGAGAGAGAGAGAGTTGAGGGGGAGTGATTAGAGGTATGGGGGATAAGGGGTATTGAGGGAGAGAAAAGTATAAAGATTAGGAGGGTTAGGTATTTGGGGAGGAGTAGGGTAGTTGGAGAGAAGGGGCTTATATTTGAGGAGTGGTGGCATTGGGTGGAGAGAGAGAGAGAGAGAGAGGGGGGGGGGGTGAGGGTGGTTAGGAGAGGAGAGAGGAGGTTAGGGGTAGGGGGAAAAGTAGTGGGGGGAGTTAGGGAGAGAGATAGGGGGTTACGAGGAGAGAGAGAGAGAGAGAAAGAGAATTCAGGGGTAGAGAGGGGGGGTGGGGATATGGGGTAGGGAGAGAGAAAGGGGGTAAGGCATATGGAGATGAGGAGTTTGGGGGATGGGGGTAGAGAGAGAGAGAGAGAGAGAGAGAGAGAGAGAGAGAGAGAGGAATGGGGTTAGTTTTAAGGGTTGTAGTAGGTGGGTGAGTGTTAGAGAGAGAGATAAGGGGGTGTGTTATGGTGTAAGGGTGGGAGTTATGGGTAAGTGGAGGTGTAGGCAGTTGAGAGAGAGAGAGAGAGAGAGAGAGAGAGAGAGAGAGAGAGAGATGAAGGGGGGTGATTTGGGGTAGAGGGGGGAGGGGGGTTGTGGGAGAGAAAAGATAGGGATCATGAGGGTTAAGGTTTTGGTGAGGAGTAGGGAATTTAGAGAAAAGGGGGTATGGTTGAGGATTGGTGGGGGTAGAGAGAGAGAGAGAGAGAGAGAGAGAGAGAGAGAGAGAAGTTGCGAGAAGTTGTATGGGGAGGGTTTTAGGAGATAGGGGGCCTATGAGTAGGGGGAGTAGGATGGGGGTTAGGGAGAGAGATGGGCAGTTACAAGTAGAGAATGAGAAAGAGAGGTTACAGGTAGAGAGAGAGAAAGATATGGGGGGTAGGGGGAGGGGTGAATATAGGGGTGTTGGGGATAGGAATAGAGAGAGGGGGTTAGGGATAGGCAGATGAGGAGTGTGTGGGTTGGAGAGAGAGAGAGAGAGAGGCTATGGGTTTGGAGAGGAGGAGGGCAGTTAATGTGAGAGAGAGAGAGAGAGAGAGAGAGAGAGAGAGAGAGAGAGAGGCATGGGTATATAAAGAGAGAGATGGCAGGGGTTGGCTATTGGTAGGGGGGAGGGGATTAGGAGAAACATAAAGAGAGAGGGGCTTATGGAGAGAGAGAGAGAGAGAGAAGTAGTAGGTGAGAGGGATAGGGGGGTTAGGGGTAAGGGGAGTAGGAGAGGGTGTAAGGAGAGAGAGTGGGGGGTTGTGTGAGAGAGAGAGAGAGAGAGAGAGAGAGAGAGAGAGAGAAAGAGTCGAGGGGGTGATTATGGGTAGGGATTTGCAAAGGAAGAGGGAAATTAATCAGACAGAGGGGTATAGGGGGAGAGAGTGTGTGTTAGAGATGGGAGGGTGGTTTTTGGTAGGGGGAGGGGGATCATAAGAGGAAAAGGGAGAGGGGCGGTAAGGGTTATATATATAGAGAGAGGTGGTTAGTGGTAGGAGTAGGAGAGAGAGGGGGTTTATGGGTAGAGAGAGAGAGAGAGAGAGAGAGAGGGTGTTAGGGGGTTGGGGACCAGAGAAAGGGGTGGGTGTTAGGGGTAGGTGGAGGAGTAGGGGAGAGAGATAATGAGAGAGGGTTCTATTAAGGGTTAGGGGGAGGATGGGATAGAGAGAGAGAGAGAGGCGGGAGTGGGGATAGCCATGGGGGTAGGAATAAGGGGCTGAGTATGAGAGAGAGTGAGAGAGCGGGGTGCTTTAGGGAGTAGGGGGAGAGAGGGAGATGTGGTGGTTAGGAGTAAGGGGCAAGGGGTGTTGGGAGAGATAAAGAGATAGAGATCATGGGGGTTATGGGTTTGATAGGAGTAGGGAAGTTAGAGATAAAGCGGGTATCGTTGATTAGTGGTGATATAATTAATGGGTTTGGGGAGGATTAGGGAAGTGAGAGAGAAAGGGGGTATATTTTAGTAGTGGTGGTATATTTAAGAGTTATAGGGGTTTGGTCTTAAGGTTCATAATAGATATAGTGACTAGGAGTGGGGCTATAAAATTTTAGGTGTTGCATGTGTTAAGGTTAATATTAAGGGGTTTAAATATTACAAAGTTTTAAATTTTCAAAGGTTGAGGACCTATAAAAGTTAAAATTTGTAGGATTTATAGATGTTATGTTCTAAAATTTAGTGGTTGCAAGTTATATGGGTTGGATGATATAGTGGCTAAAGTAGCTAAGGTTTAAAAGGGTTATGTGTGATAGGGGTTAAAGTAGATAAGGGTTAGAAAGTAAAAATGTTATAATAATGTATATGTATATGGTATAGTTAACAAGGAAAGAGATGCTAGCTCCTAGGTTGCATGAATAAAGTGCCAACAAAGGGGGGTCCCTCGTTAGACCACTTTAAAAACCTTGTGTAGACATGGTCGACCGCCCAACTTGGGGCGTACTGGGAGGGCTTCTCTGGGAGTTACCTCCCTCCACCTATTACTAGCGCAACGGCGTCCCAGTTTCCAGTTACAACAAAGGCACATGTGTCAAGATACCGAGTTAGGAAATTGTTTCCAGGCAATTTCCCAAAATGGTCCTTTGAAAACACTCTACACAAGACTTTCAATAGAAATCCTATGGCCAAGATACTACTCTAAACAATATAAGAAAAATGTATATAATTTAATACCCATAAAAACAAAGATTTTCTACAATCTTATTCTCATTTAAATATTTCGATTAAATTTATATATAAAAGAAATATATCTTAACCACGAAAAAATATTTAAAAACAATTCCCTATCATTAAAAATAAACAAGATAACAATTATAATCTAACAAAACACTAACATCCACAACAATATACTATCAAATTATAGAATATATATGAAACTAATTTGAATGAAACAATTACTAATTTTTTGTGCAAGTTTAATGAAAAAATTCAATACACTATCATATCATAAAATATGCATAAAACCAATTTCAATCAAATTTACCAATATTTTGCAAACTCAAATACTAACACTAATTTTAAACAAATTTATTTACTAACATAAAGCAAACCTAATTAATAAACTATTGAAAATTGACTATGTTATTTTTAATCATACTTACTAATTACGAGAAAATTTACATATCATAAAATTCTACACGTAAACAATATTAAAAATTAAATTGCCATTTTAAAATTAAAAATAAAGGGATATACAAATTTCACAATACTATAGAACTATGAAACACCAACAAAATTAAGCAGATCATAAGTTTAAAATACAAAGAAAAGATAATTTTAATTTTTTTATTATTAATTATCTTTATTGGTAAATCATATTTTCTGAAAATTTTATAACTATCTTTTTTATAATAAATATGAAAAATGAAAATAAAATAAAAAAATTAGGAAAAATAGTCACTTGTTTAAGGGGTTTAGAATTAATTTATGCCTATTTAAATTTAAAAAAAAAAATATTTTACCACTAGCATACTGGGATTGGTGCCCTGTAGCACCAGGATAACGACCAATCTGTTCCCGCGAAGAATATTTGACTTTTGATTTCATGGGGCGACTGATTTGTAGTCAATTTCTGTTCACGATTCGCTTGGCCGAGTCAATTTCACATCTAGAGGGTCGCCTTGAAGCCGGTCGGTCCGGTTGGAAGGCAGCCAGCTCCTTCCGTTGTGTATGCCTCCTTCGAAACCGAGGGAGTTGGCAGCCATTTATTTCAGTGTTGCATTTTGCCGGCCATGGCGATGGCTCATCTTCATTGCCCCAGGAGTTTGAAGGACGGATTCGTGGAAGAGGATTGGTATTGACCGACTGGGCGATGCATTGTGGTTGGAACTCTCTGATGGTGGGATTGCCTCTGATTGCTCTGCCGAATGCGAGATTGATTGTCAATGAAGGTCGCTGGACATTTGCAGAGATGTGAGAGCCATCATAGCACCAGAAGAAGGAGAAGAGGGGCATATTATGCCCTACTCTGTGTCGGATTTTTATGTCTCGCAAAACCTCCCAGAATCTATGTTCGTCTTCCTCTGCTAAAGTTGTTGGCCAATTGGATGGTGGCAGCTAGCACTTCCATGTTGTCTATTGTTTCTGGTTCCACCTCTGTGTGCAGTGCTCCCAGTAGTATCTTATGTGGGTTTTTTTCTGGCTTAAGAAGTGCTCAGGTAGCTGTAGCGTGGTATCTTGGATTATAGTTAGTTCCTGTTGTTGTCTTCCCAGAATAGGGCTGAGGCTCCATCTCTGACTTTGCTAGACTATGTCTCTGTTCCTCCACGCGTTGGTCCATATCCAGTCCATAGCATCCATTAAGCCACTATTTAGAAATTTTGATTTATTGTAAACAAATTGTCCTTATCGATTTTCTCCATAGCATAGAGTGTACATCTAATTGTGATCATAACAAATTTGGTTTTGGATGGCATAGGTCTAGTTTGGATCTAGTTCATTACAATGAATTCACAAATGCTATTGAATCTGCCAGCTAGCACTTCAGACAGCACTCTGTGATAGGCATTGGCTTGTGATCAAAGAATTAAGATCGAGAAATTGAGCAATGGAAGGAGAAATGGTTCCTCCAAACAGTGTGGTGATAATTGGATCTTCCCAAAAATCCATACTCCAACAATCTACAGCCAACAATTAAGAGATCTGACACACAATGAAAATGAAGTGCTTTCAACCAGATGTAGAAAATCAGAAATCATTTGCCTCAAGACTATGCTGCCATGCAATTTGCTGAGTTCGTCCAGTGGGACTGTGTCCCTCTAATCTCTATTAAGCTCATAATTTACACCAGTGAATGGGCCTTAATTTGTAATTTTTGCCTCAGCGTGCCAACCTAAAAGCAGCTTGGCGAGGGAAATTACTCCGTTAATCGTTGAAAAAAAGGAGAGGGAAATTACTCCGGAGATGGAAATTACTCCGTTAAGCGTGCCAGCATAAAAGCTTGGAATTTTGATAAGCTACTAAGGAGAGGGAAATTACTCCGTTAATCGTTGAAAAAAAGGGATTTCATGCGAGGTGACAATTTCGTTTTGGGGAGTTTAGCATTGAGAGAAGAAAAGAAATAGAAAGATTTCATTCATTATTTAAAGCTTGTAATCGACCAGACAGAGTAGCATTGGGGATGTGAACCGCTCACCACATCGAAACCAAAGAGGACCATTATTATAAACTTTGTGTAAGAGAGACTATTGAGATCATCAAAACACCCTAATAATCTTATCAGACTATTGAGATTGTCAAAAAAACATAAAGATAGATTCAATGACAATTTCGAAATCGAGTTTAATTTGTATTAACGTCGCTTCTAAACCGATCCGTAAAAGCAATGGAAGGTAGGACGAGTCTGTGGGTGGGAAGCACGCACTCTGCCCGGAGAAGGGTGGGTGGGAAGCACACCATTTTCATTTCCAAGTTTCCCCATTGTAATCATAACATGTTTTGGACAAGTTTTACTCGCTGCTCAAAACCGGACAAAATAAATTCTTAAGTAGATGCCCATTGTAAGTATTACTGATGTCTTAATAAATTCTTGACATATGAATTTTGTCTACAAAATATCAATCTTCAAAGAATTCGTGTCTGAAATTTACAATACGCAAATTCGTGTCTAGGACTTGCACTTAACACATGCCTGAGAATCAACGGTTGTCTTAGCGCATCTTAAGCATAGGGTTTTATAAACAATATCACTTCAGGGTCTTAAGCCTAGGGTTTTATAAAAAACATTACATGCACCTGTGGCGGACAGAGTTTTATAGTATAATAAATAATCGCTGTAACTCAGCTCAGTGAGGGGGCTATTATTTGGGAATGAAATCGCAGTAGAGATTAGGCTTCAGCGTTGCTAGAGATTAGGATTGGGCCTTGCAAGATATTAGGGTTAGACCTGTAAGCTGTTGTTAATCTATCATTCTGCAAGAGATTAAGGCTAGATCTGTGAACTGCTGTTCATCTATCATTCTGAGCTGCTTAGACTACACCCATTGCAGAACAAATTAAAATAATAAAAACGTTGAGTGAAAGATTTTGATTCATTAAAAAAAATGCAATCCATTCAAAATGAAAAATGGGAGGCAGCGGATATTCCTGGTCAACTTCCTTCATATCGGGCTCAATAGAATTAAATTTCCATGAATAACACATGCTACAAGGAATTTACAACGAAAATAATTCATCAAATCTAACTTGATCTACGAATGCATTCCTAATACATTTCTAAGATCTATCAAGTCTAATTTCTTTCCTTTCTTTGATATACTGATTTCTTTCCTTTCTTTCTTTCATTAATAATATAGGCGGAGTCAGAGAGAAACCATAAACCATACCTGATGATCTCCTACTCGTCGTGGACACGGCTATGAAGCCCACCTAGTTGGCATGAGTGCTCCATAGAGTGAACTTTTTTGTGCCCAAAAATCTCAGCAGCATCTATTCTCTGAGTGAAATAAATTGTTCAGATATCTATCCTCTTTCACGGATGAAAACATGGCTACACCCATATCCGTGAACTCCAACTCTCCCCCTACACTAAGACGACCATCGATAACGAACATTGGTACATAATATCCTTGTCAGACAACGCTTGCAATAAGAGGTATTGCTGATCCTTCGGTAAAACACAGAGAGGGCAAGGCGGACATTGGAGAGTTGATCGATCGGTATAATCACGGGTGGTTGGAGCGATGTGTCTACAACAGATCTGAAATCCAAGCCAATCCAATTAACAGGCGTTTCCGAGATATTGTTTTCAAAAAATATGAAGAACCCTAGCGATGAGTCTACAATAGATCTGAAAGCCAAGCCATGAGTCTACAATAGCACGTGTTTTCAAAAAATATGAAGGACCCTAACGGTTGAATTCCATTAAAAGACCTTTTTGCTTTTTGGATCAAGATTGATAAGGCTTTCTGCATGCATGTGGCTGCCGTTATCAAAAGCTAAGATTCCAAACGGATGGTTGCATCTCGGAAAAGTCCAACGGATGGCGAGCGCTTTCCGCGAGCAATATCCGGCGAGTCATTTAGAACCGGACTATCCCATTTGCCCTCAAGAGATTGCAACCGTTAGTTTGGATCTTTTGATAGGATTCGCTTGATAGAGTTACTAAATATGGATAACCAATCTAACGACAATCATTCTGAAAACGATGGATAACCAATCTAACGACAATCTTTTGACAGTAGGAGTTCATGAATCACACCCATTGTAAGGAGAATCGTTGGACCCCATCTACGTGAACCTTTGAACCTCCTCAGGGCGTTCTCCGCAAATTCCAACTCAGATGTGAAATGCATGTGAAAGAAGCCTCGATTTCGCAGTTCATGGTGTTTTCACAAAAATGATGAGTACGTTGGAGCCGCTTGTGTATTTTTTACAAAAATTTAAAACTTCGGAGTAAATTTGAAGCTTAAGGCCCTTACATGGTTACAAGGAAAAAAAATGTTAAAGGTATATATTGCACATGTTCTTTCACATTCAAATTTATATATTATAATGAATTTATTAAATATTAATAAATTTCACTTCTTAAACTGTATATAAATATACTCATAGATATAGAATGTATGTAAAATGTCAACATGCTAGTAATCATAACTTTTGATAGCTTGCATTTTTACTACATTATTTATAAAATAAGTTTTCAATTAATTAAAAAAAACATGACAAACACCTGAAGCTTCTCTATGTTTATAATGATTTGGAAGCAAGGTTTCAAAATCCCATAACAAATGTATGTCTAAAGTTTTTTATAAATATATACACATACATTTCGTTGGAAACTTATATGTAACAATGATTTAATTCTCTATGTATACTATTTTTATTTTTTAATTATTAATTTTATATAATTTTTAGTTAAGAAATTTTTTAATTATTATTTTTATTTTTTAATTATTAATTTTATATAATTTTTAGTTAAGAAATTTTTTAATTATTATTTTTATATAATTTTTAGTTAAGAAAATTTTTAATTATTATTTTTATATAGTTTTTAGTTAAGAAAATTTTTAATTATTATTTTTATATAATTTTTAGTTAGAAAAATTTAACTTTGAGGTGTAAAGTATAAGGTATATTAAATTAAATTGATGTATGATGATTTATTTCCTATATACATTGGAAAGGTATAAGTAATAATGATGAACCTTGTGTATAATATTTTTAAATATTATTTTTATATAATTTTTAGTCAATTAAATTTAATTTTGAGATATAAAATTTAAGCAAAATGTTTAAATATTAATTGTAAAACTTGTTTAGATTAATAATTATTTTAATATCTAAATTTAAATAGAAAAAATATATTTTTAAAAAATAAGTATTATTTATAATTTATTAGTTAATATTAAATATTAAAAATATTAAAATATTTTAAAATTAATGTGTTATTTATAATTTAACATAATTTATATTTTCAAACAATTTTTTTATATGAAAATATAAAAATATATTGACATAATATAAAATGATATGTTTTTTTGATCATAGGAATTATGATCAACATGAACTCTAAGGAATGATATTTGAATTTTTGGTTATTAATTAGACATCTTATGATCTATAGGGACTATAATGAATTGTCATTAATAGTTACAGTAGGAAGTGGTACTCTAATGAACATAAAAAGAATATCAACATTGAAACTTGAACTTGATTAGAGTTCCTCTTAATATAGTTTTTTTATAGCTTTGTTTTAACCCCAAAATGTTAATATTGTTCCTTCATAGCTTTGATTTGACCCCAAAATGTTAATATTGTTCTTTGATGACTTTGTTTTTTATCCCCAACAAGGATTTTTTTTTACCATGTTATATAGAATACATTATTTACTTACATGCTAGTAGAATAACCACAATATTTGGTGTTAAATTTCTAGTTGTCATGAGTTTTATGGATATCTTAATTTTAATTAAAGTTAACAACTATTTTTTAAAATTCACTAAAATATATTTAGTGAGGAGTACCCAAGGGATGATCAAAACTCCACATATATATTGTTAAATTAATGTGATGTCCTTTTCCTTTCCTTATTTAGTGAGGAGTACCCCAGGGATGATCAAAACTCCACTACAAAATATATATTGTTAAATTAATGTGATTGTCATTTTCCTTTCCTTGTTTGTAATTTTCATGTAGATGGTTTTTTGTCAATACAAATCAAAATTCTGGAGAAGAGATTGTAGATCAATGTAGAAAAACATATTATGAAATTGGTAAGGAGGCGTAGAATTGGCACATAACCTCAATGTAGAAAAACTTAATGTAAAAAAGAGAGCTTTAATATAGCTCAAATTTATATATTATTCATGGATTTATATAATATTAATAAATTTAGCTTCTAAAAATGTATATAAATATATTAATAGATATAAAATGCCTACACAATATGTGGGCATTTTTACTAGGCTACTCTTAAAATAAGTTTTCTATTAAAAAGAAGAGCATGACAAAGAGTTCAAGCCTCTTTGTGCCTACAATGATTCTAATACAAGGTTTTGAAATCCCATAACAAAGGCTTGGTTAATGCTTTATCATTTTTTTTACTAAATTGATGTATGTATGATAATTTATTTCATATAAATATATGTATACATACACATTTCATTGGAAAGATACATGTAACAATGATGAATCCTTTTTATAATATTTTATATTTTTAATTATTATTTTTATATAGTTTTTAGTTAGTTAAATTTAATTTCAAGGTATAAAGTATAAGAGATATGTTTAAATATTAATTATAAAAATTGTTTATATAGATTAACATGATTAATGATAATCTTAATATGTAAATTTAAAAAAGAAAAAATGTATTTTTTAAAACGTAAGTGTTATTTATAATATATTAGTTAATGTTAAAAAATTCCATGATTCTTCTCTATGTTGACAATATCTTTCTTATGACTAGGTGCCCTTATGATTTTGAGAAGTAATTACGAATTCTTAAAGGTTTCTACACCAATATGGGCATGGTTGTTAACACTGACAAAACAAAAGTCATAACTATCAAGTACAATAAAGGTACTTATGACATTTTTTCTTATGACAATAGAATCTTAGAGGAAGTAACCTCTTATAAGTACTTAGGAATTGAGTCTCATCACAAGCTCAACTGGAACTATAGAATAGAGAAGAGGATAAATGGAGGGTGGAAATCCTACTTCGGCCTTGAAAACAACTATAAATCAACAGGCCTTAGTATGTAGGACAAAAATAAATTCCTCTTTAAAATGATCGTCACTCCCGTTATTTTATATGGCTGTGAATCCCGGGGATGTAGCATTTCCAGAGAGTTTTGGAGAAGAATTGAGCAGATCCATAAACAATTTATTACTTATAATCTGAAAATTAACAGCAACATTCCCTATCATATTCTCCTCTTATAAGAAGGGCTCTCCCCCATTTTTTTTTTATAAGCTAGATGTGAAACCTTCTATTAACCAGTCAAAAAGAACATATTGGTACAAATGCAAGCCAATGGATTTCCTTCAAAACCTACTGCTCAAGGAAAATGAATTTTCTAAACCAAAATGATAGATGCTACTATGAATGGAACAACTCTGATTTAATACATCAAGAGGGTCCAAGAGATGCCCCGCGAGGGTCCTTTTTCTTTCTTCGAACATCAATCCACCTGGTGGAGTTGTCTAGTGCTGATGAGATTGGCATTACAGTTAATTGTTGTGTCGAAGGGTCTTCTGCATTCTTTTGAATGCTTAGATATTCTTCCTTGTCGCTATCTGAGTGATTGGATTCATGAGGTCTCTTTTGACCTCCCAAGCCCAAAGCAGAAATCATCGATCTATCAGTGAGATATTCACCCTCGAATGTCATGTTGGGGGATTTTGTCATCATGTCAAAATCCAGAGCAGAGCGCGGCTGAGTCAAAGATGGAGTGATGGGGGTGCTTTTGGGGTTGCCAATCCTCTACGCAGTCGGGGCCTTTTTTATTTTTTCGCCTTCATGCCAGCCATGCGGTCGTCTTTGAAAGGAAGAGACCGGGGCTGATGGGAAAGCTTCTTGGAGATGCCCTAGTTGTTGACAGGAATGACATCTGAACGCTGTATTCTCATAGTCTAAGACTTGCAGATGGGGTTTGTCTCCTCCCCAATCTATAAAGATTTTTTCTGGAAAGCCTTTATGAAGATCAAGATCCACACAAATCCACGCAAAGGACCTTAGACCTTTTGATATTCGATCTGTATCTATCTGGAGGAATATTCCCAATGCATTCCCAATCATGGTTAGGGAGTTCGGCGACCAAAGATGTAGAGGGAGATTTGGTAATCTTACCCAGACGGGCATGGCCATAGAAGTGGGTGACAAAGGATCAAACCCCGGGAACCAACATTCCATAGATAGGCCTGATCCTCCCCAGAACCATGGCCTATGAGATATTACGTTGATGCAGTCCTCTATTGACTTGAAATTTGCTATAAAATACCCCTTGGAACAAAAGAAGATTTTCGGCTTCAATTGCCATGAGTGTTGTATCCAGTCTTGCAGACTTTCAGCAGAGGGACAAAAAACATTAAATCTACAGGTGATGGTTGTACGTCAGAGATCATACCCTGAGGCTATGGTCTCTATGCTTGCCAGCTTTGTAGTGGGTGTATTCTCTAAGTGTCCGACAATATAGGTTGAACCTGATAACGCCTTCTGGCATGAGTTCACTTCTCCAGCTCCAGAGCCCTTCACAGCTTCTTTGAAGGTTCAGTATTTAGGAAGATGTTTTGAAGAAGTGTCTTTGTCCCCTACTCTAAGACCTGGCAACAGGGAGATGGTCGAATCTCATCCAATTCCATAATCTGTTAGCTAGGCATCTTCGTCCATGTAGCAATTCTGGAATAGGAGTCTGAAATGATGCTTGGGGATCCCGGTTCCGAGCTGAACATTGAGGAGGAGCTTGGCGATAGGATCGGATGAATGCATACAAAGACATTTCATTGTTCCTGAGAGTAGCTTCACAAAGAAATGGAAGCTTTCTACCTCTTCCTATGGCGGCTTGAATCGATGGCAGGCGATCCGGTTGAAGTCAGGCTTTGCTATAAGAGAAACAGCTTGGGGTCGGGCAGCATTCCAGGGTTGGGGAGGCGCATCTCCTCTGCACCTGGATCGTTGGGTTTCCATCTCCTCAGTGGATAGATCGATGGTTCCAACTCTTCTACGGCGTTCCAGGGTTGGGGCAACACATCTCCTCTGCGACGCAGAGGCTCTGCAGTTGGATTGAAGGATTTCTAGCTCCATCTTGATTAGCAGCGATCGACAATGGGAGGTGGCCATGGCTAGGGTTTTACCATTAAAATCATGAATATGATTAGATATCTAATGTACAATAACAAATTAAACAATATAGGAGACGACCTAATTCCTAAAATCGCTCTTAAATCTAGTTGAAAGCACCTACACCTCAAGCGAGATGGCTTAAAGATGCCATGGCTTGGTTAAGTTATTTGGGGATTAATGAAACTACCACTCTACAAAATATTGATAACATTAATTACAATATTAATTCTACCTTCAAAGAGAAAATGTGGTGCAAAGAAGAATTATAGGTAAAAATAAAGCTTTGGCATTACAAAGATATCATTAACCCTATTCTCAAGGATCAAAACTATCTTTCTATCTTAACAAGATCAAAGAAGTAAATTAATATTTTTAAGATTAGAACAAACTCTCATGAGCTTCACAATGAAACTGGGCATTGGACAACCCGTAAAACGCCTTGGGATGGAAGAATTTTCCATCTTTGCGATTCTATGAGCGTGGAAGATGAAAATCACTTTCTCTTAGATTGCTCGACTTTCACTCACATTGAATCTCAGTTTCAACATCTTTGCTCCAACACTAACTTTTCTAACCTTCTAGATCCTCAAAACTATAACAAGCTAGGGACACTCCTCTGTAAGCTCTTTGAGCATAGAAATAGTATTTTAAATAAAACCAATTAATCTCTATATTCTTAGGGTCCAATAGAGAAATATTGGTCTTAGTGGATGTTAAATACCATCACCATCATCATCATCATAAAAATATATTGACATAATATAACATGATATTATGTTTCTTGGTCATAGTTCCTTAGAGCTATGATCAACATGAACTTTAAGGAATGATATTTGAAGTTTTGGTTAGTAATTAGACTTATTATGATCAATAGGAACTTTAATGACCTCTCATTGATACTCATGATAGTGACTGGAATCCTGATGAAGGAAAAGAGGAACTTTGACATGAGAAGAATATAAAGGAACTTTGAATATTGAATTTGATTAGAATTCCTCTTAATATAGTTTCTTCATGGCTTTGTTTTGACCCCAAAATGTTAATATTGTTCCTTCATGACTTTGTTTTGATCCCCAACATGGATTTATTAAATACCATGTTATATGTCATACATGATTTACTTACATGCTAGTAGGATAACCACAATATTTGGTGTTAAATTTCTAGTTGTCATGAGTTGAGTCATGGTTATCTTAATTTTGACTAAAGTTGACTACTATTTTTTAAGATTCACTAAGATATATTTAGTGAGAAGTGCTGGAGGGATGGTCAAATATGCATTGCAAGATACATATTGTTAAATTAATGTGATGTCCTTTTCCTTTCCTTGTTTTTAATCTTCACGCAGATGGTTTTTTGTCAATACGAATCAAATTTTTTGAGAAGAGATTGTAGCTCAATGTAGAAAAGCATATTATGCTCATTTCGTGTTTGGCATGATTATGGTTGTGATTTCACAGAGATACAAATTTAGAGAACATAATCTATTCATTAGACCCTAATGTCTTAAAAAAAATTCAACCATTTGTGAAAGCTCAAGCTCTCATTCACACTGCATCTTAGAGTAGGTAAAGTTGGTTATAAATTGATGTATATTGAAATGTGCAATGCAATTGAGATACATAAAAATGAATAGATATGATAAGAAGGTTTCATCCCATGCACTACAGGGACAACACCTTCTAGTGGAGGCTTTTTGCAGACCCTTCACAATAAAAACCCATTTATCTTTCTATAGAAAAAGGTGGGTGGACAAAGGTTTTAGCGGAGATTTTTTTGAGTGTGCATAAACATACAAAACACATTGATGTGCTTAATAACCTAACACGTCATGCACCAAAATAATAAAAGCACTGACAATCCAATGCACCTAATTATGAAGCACACTGAAGTCCAAAAAGCTCGATGCCATTCCAAAATCTATATAATTTTTAATTCCCATAAAAATTTGGTGGTCACACAGTTCAAAGGACATAAAATCATAGATTCTAAATATTTTTAAAATAAAAAATGGGTGCTCATAATCTACCTAGAGACACCAATGCACTAACATCAAGGGTGCATTGGTGTGCCTAATGAAACAAAGCACCAATGTCAATGCATCTCGATGCAATTTGTAAAAATATGTTGATTTTATTTTTCATGGAAAAATTGTTCATTGCATGAGAATGATAGTAATATGCCAATACATTGATCACTAACACGCATTACCTTAGGTAAAAACAATTGACTAGAAAAAACAATTGTTTTGATTTTTTCCAAGAGGGCACCTCGGTGCGTTATAAATTCAAAGACACACCAATGCACTACTTAATATAACACACCAACTGTAAAAGAAACATAATCTCTTTTCATTTTGTAAAAATGAAATACCTTTCGGTGCTCTCTATAATGTGAAGTGCACTAGTGCACCCCATATATAAGATGCATCGATACACTGCTAACTTGAGCACATCGGAATAGGGTACAAAAAAATACAGCACCGAATAACTCATTTCACTCACGATTTTTTAGTGTTGTATACCTCCTAGGACCACCTAAGCACTAGTGTAGTATTATTTTCCTAATGCTTTGTGAAAATTTAAATTTCATGAAGCCATGTTTTCAAGCTATGTGAATTTAAATTTCATGAAGCCATGTCTTTTTGTAGTTGGTATTGGATAAATGATATCTTTGAATTGATGTGACAAGTCATTGTAGTATTAACAATTATAACAAATGTATTCAAGTCATAAATTATTCTTAACCACCCAATAATTGTTATTTCTACAACATCGATGTAGCCTTAGCTATTGTACCAACGGCTTCTTAATTGTTGTTTCATGATTGCATCCAACAATATATTCCATATTTGGAAGTTGCTTATTGAGATCCTACACAAAATATAGTGTTTATATCTCATGCAAAATATAGGATTGAGACCTCAAGTAACCCAAATCCTCTAACTTAAAGACCTAATGTTGCATCTTGCCCTTTATTTTGCAAAGCTTTTCTAGTGAATTTGTTCTCTAATTGTGATTATTCTTTGTGATTGAAGGGGTCAATCAAGAATTTTGATACATCACAATATTATACAATATATTTTACAATAATGACAAAATTTCACCACATTTGAATTGAATGAGTACTAGAACAAGTTCGATTGCATTTTAAAAATAACACACATTCGGAAATCCATAACCAATGGTCATAGAATCTTCCTTGTTTAGCATGAGTTCGAAATATGAGCATGGAACCGTTAAGTAGGAGAACTATCAGGTGATACTTATCCTTATTGTAGATTCATTTATTAGGAATATGTGGCAACATGGGACCACCTATCCATCTCCTTCTACATTAACGACATTTTCCTCAGCTACTAGAACCATTTTTTGATAGTTCCCTGAAATGTTTGCTCATATGGATTCCCATCACCCTACGTACCAATCATATGGGGCACATTAGATGGTGGATTCCATGTGTGTGGATGATGTGATTAATTTCATGCATGGTAAAAACATGTAAATGTTGAGAGTTGCTTTCCTTTTCCAATGGGCCATGACAATGGTGGAGGTGATAGAGGAGGAGTTTTCTCACCTGGACTCTTATGGAAGGTATGATGGGATTCAGGAGATCAAGGATACACCAAAATTCGCCCAACCCATTAATCATGCACCAAATCTCATTCAAATTATTTCACTAGTGCCTTTGATAGACCCATCCTCCCCTATTATGTCAGCTATATGCTTTGTTCTATTTGCATTCAACAATCCTCACCATCTGCATTTTTTTGAAGCAAGACCAGAGGAAGATTCCCTTGAAGAATCCCTACAACCAATAGCCGACTTCTGTGACATCAGAAAAGGTAAGAGAGCTTCAAATACATGTAGTGGAAATTCAATGAAACTGAACCAAGAATTGGATGGTCACTCTCAAGACCTTGGCACTTATTCATTGACTCCATAGGGTGGGGTTTTGGTAGCTATTGACCCTAAGATTAGTAAGACTAAATTATGTATGATTAAATTTGTTTTATTTCATCCATAGGGATAAGTTTTTTAGGTATAAATATTTTATCTTAAATTTTTTAGAAGTTGAAGAAAAAAATCTACATCTCAAACTGTTAATATGCAAAGTTAATAGATTGAAAACTATTAATTCTATTGAATTCTAGATCCCAAACCACTATACACAAATTTTGAAAGTTTCTCATGTGTATATAGAAAGAGTGCATAAAACTAAAATAACATCAAGTGAAATCCATATATGCCCCAAATTACATATAAAAAAAATGCTAAATTGTCTATAGCATCCAAGAAACTTCATGCCACAACAAATAATTGCATATATCAAAATCCTTGCCAATATTGGGATTTTATTCATTAATATCACCTTCTTCCCCTTGCTCTAGGCTCTAGCCCTTGCCCCTACCCAGAATCTTGGATCTGGTCCTCCAAGGGAATTAGTTAACACCCTACAGTTTTAATGAAACTTCATAATCCAAGCCTAAAAATAAGGTAGAGAAGCATCCCAATCATCATATACACTTAGGATATTTAGTGTATGTATCTGGAAATTGAAATTAATACACATATATGACATAAATTTAAGATGGAAAAATGTTAAATGTCTATTCTTTCGTGAATAATTTGTTCAATTTTAAATTTCAAATTATAAATAGTTCATGTTGTTATTTGTTGTACACTAGTTTTACATTTTCCATTGCTTAGAGATGTCATTATACCATGTGTATTTTTCTAATGATATTTTTATTATTATTTATGATTGCAGTGGCTATTATGGATTAGAATGAAAAGATATTGAGAGATATCACTCATTTGAGAGAGGTTGGTATGTCTTGGAGGGGTGCAGATGAACTCATCCACTCATTGGCAACATCACTAGATGCTATTACGGATACTATCAGTCGCTCAAACGATGCATTGTACAACATAGCATTGTACAAATAAAAAAAATGGAAAGAATATGCTGATAGATTGAGTTACAATGAGGTGAAGAAATAAAAAATAACTAAAGATAAAATATATTCACTTTTTAGAGTGTCTGGGACAAATGCCATTCCAGAGACTACCAGTTCACATATCTCAATTGAGTGGTGTGTTTTTCCACCAATTAGAGATCACTAGATGGATCGATGGTATATCGTATTTGGCATTCCACCACACAACAACATGAAAGTACCACTATACTTCCTCTGAAAACTTTATGTTTATTTTGTGATGGGAAAACATGTCAACTATTTTGATATGTTTGGGTTCCAGGGTGTTGGTATGGGGATGCCCCAAAAATGTACCAATGTTAGGCATAGATATGCTAATCGACCGATACCTCCACCCCGTAGCCCGCTACCAAATCCAAACGTCCCTCCTACACATATTATGATTCCCCAGACACATGAGGCGTTTTTTATGCTAACTCAGGTGATTGTATGCCACAATACATCTATTGACCAGGAAGGGCCCTCTTCCTCTAGTGGGGTCACGGGGGGTTCATTAGCGAGTCAATATCATATCACGTCCATTCATATTGGGGGTTTGAATACTCTTAAAAACCTCAAAAATATATTGCACCATATTAAGGGGTCAAGGGGGTTTTTAATTTGACATATAATATAAATATTGGGTTTTTTTTTTAATTTGGGTGGGCTAAGGAATAACCTCCAAATCGTGGGATGGATTCATACCTCCAAACCATGGGCTCAATTCATACCCACATAAAACTTAAGGACCCTCCATTTTTATTTGATATTATTTATGATCCTAAGTTTTGCATAAATCTGATAAAAGTGTACCAATGGTAATATCGATGGAAGTCTCTTTGGATTACTAGCCTTGAGAAATCCCCATTTAATAGCTGATTTAGGCTTGGTTTGAATTGATGTTATATTTTTTTTCATCTTTAAGTTAAGAGATGTAGCTAATTGGGAGTTCCATAGTTGAACAATTGTAATGTATTTTTTGTAGGCATTCAAGTAAAAGATCCAACTCTTCATTTTTTAGGTGGGTATTGAGATTCAATCAAACCTTGCTCCATGACAACCAAGAAAATTGAGATCAAATTTCTTGGATCACTGGAACCAAGAAAATTTAGATCAATATTTATTGGCTAATTATTTCTTTCAACTTTTTGTATTCTTCTTTAACATTTTCACATTGCCAGTTATGAATAATTGTTAGATTGAGTTATATTTGGCACATTCATAATTGTAATTTCAATTCTTATATGCAAGGCATTGTCTTAATATTGTATTGGAATTGACATGAACATAGGTGAAAATATAAATCCTTATCTACATACCCTATGTGTTATCGTTACCATGAAATGGTATCATATAAGTTTCACCATTGGTGTATCTTTATAACTATTACATGCTTGAAACCTAACAATGGAGATTTTTCTCTCTCTTGTAAAGAAAAAAAAAACTAGATATAACCCAAGAAAAAGTAACAAAATGTTGTTAATTCCCTTGATTGCAAGAATAAATGTAGAGGAAATGGAGGAAATTCATTGCATCTTGTAAATGACCCAAATCCAAGCTATGCACATGATCATATGGTGTTATTGGAAAGTAAGAGGAATTTTTCTATGTTCATTTGGGTTCAAACATCAATGATGTTTGTTTTGATAGGAAGGTAGGGGAGTCCATCCATGAAAGAGTTTCAATTTTGACTTTTTATGGAGTTTAATTTATTAAGCGTATAGAAAACATGAGATCTCTATGGCTATACTTATATTTACATGATATAAAATTGGTAGATTAGCAGGTTGTGGCGTTAAACATCTGCAATTCTCATCTTTTCTAAGCATTGCACTAACTATTGGACTATCAACCTTTTACATTCTTTATTATGTTGATCTCTTGATTGGGTTTCCTTTTATGCATTTTTTCTTTCCCAGTACTATTTCATTGGGTCTTCCACTATCCAATGCTACAAATTGATTAGTCACCCCTGCAATCTTGGTGGGATAATTATTAGCATTATACTATTATTTTATTTAATATCATGTTTGCTTATACTAAGATGTGTTAGGGTTCCTGTTTGTTACAACTTTATAATATGATATAAAGGGGGTATTAAAAATGGGTTGATAAAAATGGATACATACAATGTCGGTGAAACTAGGGGTTTTCTTAATTGGAAAGGAATATTGGGAGGGGGGTTCAACAATAAAAGTTTAGGAGGAATTTTCCAATATTTAGTGAAATTAGGGATATTCTTTAATATCATGCGAACAATCGTTCTATGTAACAAGTTCAGTGAGTGAACTCCCTGTGGGTGGGGTACAACAATCATCTTTCAGTGGAAGAGGACCATATACTAGTGGGGATAGACTGACATCCCATGAGCCACATATTAAGACACACATGTGCAAAACATGTGTTCAAACATGCTATGGTCGTGGACCAACACATGGAACCTCTACAATGACTTCCATTCAGGTAAGGACATTGTTAAAACATTAATTTTTTGTATATTGTACAGATTAAAAGATTGTTAATATATACAATTTTTAATCTTGCGGGAGATTGATGCCTCTATAGCAGGTGGTAGTGTACCTGGTGTTGTTGTATCTGGGGTGGTAACAACCAACAGTAAGGTCATATTTTCACCAATCATTTTGTTAATACATGTTAGTTCATTAATTTATTAGATGGTCTAATATCTACAATTTTTGAAGTTGCGGGCACCATATTCTCAACATGATGCGAGAGACATTGAATTGAGTGAATTACCAACAAGTGGCTTCTATGAATTTTTTAGGAATGTAAGTACATGGTTAATGACTTAATCTTGTTCAAATTATTTTTTTCTTAGTCTACTCTTGTATAGATTGCTAACATTTTTAATATTAAAATATGTGTTTTTATTGAAATTTTCATTTTTTCATGTCATGGACGCCTCAGAAGTATGCAATGTGGCTATGGGTTGGATGCGGAATTAAAATCCGCATCCAACGAGTGCCCAAACTTGAAATTTGGGTAAATCGTTAAGGAGATATGTCAAAAATACAATAAGAAAAAGTAGTTTTTCTTTTTCCCCTCTAAAATTTAGAACTCTTATTTTATTATTATAACTCTTATTTTATTATTTCCCTTAGGAGGCCCATTTTAGACCTCAAAAATATCCTAATGAGAGAGGCTTTCAGCTAGGAGGAGGACATCGCAAGAATCTATTCCTCAGATAGATTCAGTGAGCATTTGTTTTTTTTTTTTAACAAAAATGGTTGAGCTTTTATATTATAAAAGGAGGAAATATAACCCAAATACAAAGTGTACGAGTAGGCTGGTAGACCAACAGTGTTGGACGGCCACTACTCTACCAACTGTTGATGTATTTATAACTTCAAAATGTATTTCATATATGTATATTGTATTCCTATAGAGATGTTATTATTCCTCTATACGGAAGTGTCGTCATTTATATTGTAAGTGTCGTAACTTATACTTGATGGGTTATTAGACCACCTTGATGGGGTCGGCCCTGTATAAGTCATGTGGGTTAAAGGGTTATTAGACCATCCTAGTGGGGTCGGCCCTATCAGCATTATATTATGTGATTAAGTTGAGTTCGACCTAGTAAGGTTATTAGGCAAGTCAAGTCATGTATAAATGGAGTGTGGGAGGCACTCTATTTGTTCATTCACTTTCTCACTTATACACTCATTAGAGAGTGGTGCACTAGTGGAGGAGGAGAAGCTGCTTCTAAGAGATTATCTCTTATGCTTGGGTTTTGTATCATTGCTCTATCTATCTCTGAGGAAGTTATTGGGGTTTTCACCTTATTGGTTTTCCCCAAGGAAACTCTGTGTGTCTATTGTCTCTTGTGATTACTTCTTGTGATTGATATGCTTTACATGTTATTCTCTCAATAAATATCCTAGATCATATTGAATTGATGCTAGAAAATTAACATGGTATCAGAGCTAACCTGAGAAGAAGACACTGTGCAGTTGCGGAAGCTAAGGCTTCTTGTTTTTTGGGTTTCCCTCCACAGATCTTGAAAGGCAAGAGGCTATATTGACTCTCCTCAACAAGGCTCATCCTTCTGTCCAATCAGAATTCAATTTTGAGCACTTTCAGTTTTGGCCCTAAAAATTAGGGTTTCCACAAAAAGTGGAATTTTTGAAATCTGAGACCATGGATGGAAGCTCCTTAGAAAAATTGAAGTTTAGAGCTTTGGATCGAACTTTTTGGTTGGGTGAAGCTCTGAGAAAATCAAACCCTAGTTTGGGGTCCTGTCCAATGAAGCCGAAAATTAGGGTTTCTGTAAAAGTTGGAATTTCTGAAATCTGAGACCATGGTTGGAAGCTCCTCTAAAAAATCAAATTTTAGAGACCAAGATCAAACTTTTTGGATGGGTGAAGCTCTAGGAAAATAAAGCCCTAATTCAGGATCCTCCTAAGTGAATCCGAAAGTTTGAAAAGCAAATTTGAGGGCAAAAATTTGCAGTTTTCAAATTCTGAGTATACTATCTTGATCAGCTCCTCAAGACGCATCTTTCTATCCTTTCAGAAGTTTGAAATTCAAAGTTTGAATTTTTAGGGTTTCTCTGACAAATCCTAATCTAGATCCAGATCCAGTTTTCAGCAAATCAAGTGGTAAGACCTAATAACTTTGTTGATGTATATGTAACTTCAGAATGTATTTTACCCATGTATGTTGTATTCCTATAGAGAAGTTATTAGTCCTCTATACAGAAGTGTTTGTATTCCTATAGAGATGTTATTATTCCTCTATACGGAAGTGTCGTCATTTATGTTGTAAGTGTCGTAATTTATACTTGATGGGTTATTAGATCACCTTGATGGGGTCGGCCCTGTATGAGTCATGTGGGTAAATGGGTTATTAGACCACCAAGTGTGAGGTCGGCCCGGATTAAGTTAACCATGGGTTATTAGGCTAAGCTAGACAAGTCAGCCCCATTAGTTTATTGGGTAGGACAGGACAAGTATAAATAGAGATCGGGAGATCTCTAATTTATATATCTGTTATCTCCTAAAATAATCAGTCGGTTTTTCATTATTTTAGGTGATAGGTTTGAATCCAAAATTTATTTTTTAAATTTTTTAGAGTCCATAAGGAGGTCCTCGTTCTTAGTACTGAGTCAAAAAATCCGATTTAATTGAGTATTGATTTCAAATTTTGGAAGTACAGGTTTCGGTAGCTAACTCTGTTTTGTAGAGGCCAGCTAACTGCCGAAAAGGCTCACTTTCAGCAGCTGAAAGGATTAACTAGATTACTAAAGTTATGTTAGCTGCCGAAAATGATCTTATCAAAAAATTAAAAAGAGAGAGTACATGTCCGTACTCGACTTCACATCAAGAGAGCCTGTGTGTTTTGCCGCCGAAGGGAAGATCAGAACGCATCTCATATGACCATCATGAGGTTTAATGTCGGTAAGCTGCCGAAGGCGAGTCATTAAACACCCACATCATTGACTGCGCAGGGTAACACAGGAATTCTTAATGCATATCTGAGGATCATTCGCAGCTGATCGCTTCATAATTTCACACGAGCTAGACGATATCATAAGTAATCACTTGCTCGGCTCAGATGGAAGGCATCTTTTTCCCAAAACGTTGTAAGCAGGGCCATGGTCATGGGGTTTTTCATTTTATCGCGCAGTTGAAGTTCTTGTTCCGTTCAGGCAGTTTTTATCAGAGCAAAGCATTTATCCAGGGACGCCCCCATCAGGACGAGACTCTAGCACAGTGTCTCTTTAATCATCTGCTGCAAAAAACAAAGGGCCCAACTCATGGCAAGAACAAATCTGCCACTCAGGACAGAACTAGACGGGGTCTGGTATCTCGAGTCCCATCCACAAGTGGCCGAGTCTTTCAAGTCTGCAGAAGTTTTTGACTACTGTGAGAGACTCACTAGTTTCATCCAGCCACTTGCTGAGGCGTTTTCTCTGAGCTACGACGGGAGAACAGTGAAGTTTGGCAGAGAAGAATTTCATGTGGATGAGGCAGCTATAGACGAATGTACAGGCCTCCCCAGAACAGGTCAGAGTTGGTTTAAGACCACTAAAGCTTCAGACATTGAATTCAGGTCATATCTCCTACCATCTCATAAGGAAATCGTTTGGAGAAAGGATATTCCCATCGCCTTTCTTGAACCTCAATGGCAGGCTCTTGTAAAGGCCATCATCGTTTACATAACTTGTGAAGGCCGTTATCACAGGGTGTTGCACTACCATTTCAAACTGTTGAATCATTTCACAGGGAGGGAAAAGATTAATCTGCCATACTTCTTCCATAAGACCCTCACTAAAATGGCAAAGCAAGTCCAGGCTAAGCCAAGCAAGATTGCAAGCAGGATCTCTCACCAGGGTCTCATAACATTGATAATCAAGGAGCTTTTGAAGAAGAGAAGCGTAGACTGGAATTACTTTTTATTCTGGCATGAGTTCCCCACAGATCTTGTCAGTGAAGAGGCAGTTAAACAGGGTAAGGGCGAGAAGAGCAGCACTCCCAAAATTAGCAAGAGAAGGAGGAGAGCCATCTCTCCTCAAGCCCAAATGGAATCCCCTTCCTCATCCAGCAAAAGGAGAAGGTCAAAGAAAAAGTTGGTATTTGAACAGACTAAAGGAACTCCTCAAGGAAAAAATCCACTAAATCTCCCCTACTCAGGATCTGAATCTGAAGACGAAGGAGAACAAGGAACAGAGCAGCCCATGGAGAGTGAGAAAAGTAAAGACCCTCCCTTGACTGATGTACCAGGTCCCAAACCTTCCACACCAGAGACCAACAAATTCAATGAGCTGCTACAGGAACTTTCCCAGGCAAGACATAATGAGAAGCAGGTTAAGTTGCACAACGCAAAGCTAATTGAAAAGAATATGGCACTGCATGATTGGAGCAAGGAAATCTTCGAAAAACTCCAGAAAACAACCGAGAGGAACGCATTGCTGATAAAAGACAATGTCAAGCTCTACCGCAACCTCAGGATGCTCAGGTTAAAGATGAAGGAATTGGAGGGGACAAAAGTACAACCAGTAGTCACAGGAGCACAACCATCTGGTCTAAGTACGTTGGCTGAGGTGGCCACGATCCCTGAGGAAGAACAGCCTGTGGAAGCTCAGCAAGAACAGCCTATGGAAGCTCAGCAAGAACAGCCTGTGAAAGTTCAGCAAAGACAGACTAAACGAGTGACTAGAGGGAAAAGAGCAGTTTCAAAGAAGTCCTAGCGACTGGTCACGAGCATGCAGGAAAGCAGCGTTTTGGGGTTTTTAATTTTTGAAACAGTTACAGCTTTCGGCAGCTTAGGCGAGCCCCACAGAGCTCATTAGCTACCGAACGGTCTGACTTCCGGCGGCTAAGGCACGAAATCAGCAGAAAGCAGCGTTTGGATTTTAATTTTTGAAACAGTTACAGCTTTCGGCAGCTTAGGCGAGCCCCACAGAGCTCATTAGCTGCCGAAAGTTCTGACTTCCGGCGGCTAAGGCACGAAATCAGCAGAATAGTTAGCTGCCAAAAGCCTGTTTTTTGCAAAGAGGTTTTGAGCGAGTTTGAACCAGTGGGTACTTTTGATCAAGTTTCAAACCTTGTTTAGAGGAGCATCTCTATAAGCCAACTACCACATCATGAAAATCAAATCTGTGGCGCGCCCGACTCAGTTCACCGAGCCTTGGAAGGCTGCTTCATTTCACCAACCATCGAGTCATTGAAGGAGATCTCCATATCAGAATTTACTTGATTTTAGGGATTAGTCCCTATCTTTTTGCTTTCACTATCAGTTAGTGTTTTTGTTAATTAAACAGATCCACGTTTTTAGGATCTGTGAACTACTTTGTAAAGGCTATAAAGCCTGAAAAATGAGACTAAAAGGAGGTTCGATTTTGGATGCAGTAGTCTGCTATTGTACTCAGTTTTCTTATGCTAATACAGATCACAGGTTTCTTTCAGCTTTGGTATCAGCTTTCCATCTTCCTTTCACTATTATCTATGTTATCTAGCTTTGAATGGTCTCTTCCCATTGTTTAGCTCATAGCTTGATGTTAGTTTCTTGAATGTCTCTCGAGCCCTACTCTGTACTGGTTTGGTCACATTCCTTTTCTTCATCCATTTTTCAAAGTATTTGCTGATTAATCAATTCTTGAGAGCACTGTTTTATTTGTTTACCATGATGAATGTCTGAATGCTATACTCGGATTGAGTCATCCCATTGATCCACCCATTACAAAAAACATAATTTCTTAAGTTACCAGGCATACCTAGCTTATAACCCTAGGTAGTTTCCTGGAGTGATAACAAATTGGCGCCGTTGCCGGGGAGCGAGGTGAGAAGCTGATCTTCCTGGGAGAACGACACAGATCTGGTCCTTGATGATAGACAAGGACTAGACACTTCACTGGTTATATATTTTCTATCTGGCGACTCCACAACATCATTCTGGCTCCAAAAAGGGCCAGCACCAGAGCGAATCCCCAAGGACCCCTGGTGTCTCCAGTATCAAATCCAGATCGAATCTTGAGGGAGGCGAAGAAGACCAAAGGTCAAGCTGTTCCAAAAGTCACCACTGTAAGTTCAACTGTTGTTAGTTTTTCTGCTGCATCACATACCACAGTCATCATGGCTGGGGGAGCAAATATGACTAAGATGGAACAAATACTAGCTAACAGATATGCTCCATTGGTACTAGCACTTCCACTGTCTCAAATGCTTGTCGGGGACTACCAAAAATACATGCCTAAATTCTTTGGGCCAGGCAACTACACAGCAGAAGAACACCTTGAAGCATTCTACGCTTATGTAGAAAATACCAACATCGAAGCTAAAGATGTTTGGATGAGAATTTTTGTCCAGAGCTTAGATGGAGAGGCCCGGAAATGGTTCAAAACGCTGCCAGCTGCTTCCATAGGAGACATCACCGCTCTTGATGATGCCTTCTTGAAAAATTGGGGAGACAGAAAAGATTACCTGCATTACATTACTGAGTTTGGCAATCTCAAACGGAAAGCGGGTGAGTCTGTATCTGATTTCACCAAGAGGTTCAATAAGATGTATGAAAAGATCCCTGAGGTAGTCAAACCCTCCGAAACATCTGCTATGATCACATATTCTGGAGCTTTCGATTACAAATTCTGCTTGATGCTCAGATAGAGGGATTCTGAAACTCTTGTAGTCATGCGAGAAGCTACCCTGAAGGTTGAATCGAACTTGTCATCTTCTGAGAAACTGAAAGTAGGTTCCGAGAGAGGGAGAAGGAGTGAGGAAGCCACCTCCTCCTCCAATTCAAACCAAAAGGTTGACAAGTTGGAAAAAATGTTGGAGAACCTGACCTCTGAAATGGAGAAGATTAAGACCAGCAGCAGATCTCCTGACAGAGGGAGAAATCAAAATAAATTTGAGCATCCGAACAGGAATCAGAACCAAGCTGATTACCCAAATAGAAATCAAAATTGGAGAAGGAACCAACAGCAGGTCCAACTTTTACAGAGAGAGAGGAATCCAGCTGATGATCAGAAAATCAGGGCTCCCTTCCAGAATGTAGTGTTTGACGAAGAAGATGAGGAGGAGGTTCAAGAACTCGAAGAGGACATTCACTGTGTCGAAGCTGAGTACGAAGAAATCTACTTGACCGAAGCTGACTATGAAGGGTCATTGTTTGATCAGGGACTGAACCAGCTTTATGAAGAACAGGCCATGCTGCAAACTGATGGACGGGCAGGATACGATCTGAGATCCAAAAAGAATACTGGAAAACAAAACACTCCAGTTCCTCCGAAAAAGACTGCTACCCCTGCAAAGCAGCCAGCCAGGGAAGTTCAGAAAACAACTCAGTCACCGCCCATGGTAAGAGCAAATCCCTCTGAATCTGAAAAATTTGCTTCTTCTTCTTTCAATTTACAAACAGAAATCCAGAAACTGAAAATCCCTGTACCTCTTATTGAACTCATGAAGTACGAAGCCTTCCGAAAGGACATTTGTAAAAGCCTTGATCACAAATCTGTCTCTTTTTCCTCTGACACCATAAACTTATCTGATGATAACCCCAGCATTGTGCTAGGCCCTATGATTGAGGAACGAGGTGAAAGCTGTCCCCCTTTTTATGTCTCTTTGAACATCCATGAAAAGACCTTGCACAATTGCCTCCTCGATTCAGGTGCTTCCCATAACCTGATGTCAAAAATAGTCATGCATGGACTAGGCTTAGAAATCACCCGCTCTTACCATGATTTATTCTCCTTCGACTCCAGGAAGGTGAAATGCCTCGGGTTGATAAAAGACCTTGCTGTTTCCTTATCCTCTGCCCCGATGAAAACCATGATTATGGATGTTGTTGTGGCTGATATCCCGCCCAAGTTTGGGTGTTTGCTGTCCAGATCATGGATGAAAAGACTAGGTGGAACCTTGCAAATGGACCTATCTTATGCCACTATCCCAGTTTTTTCCGGAGAAAGCAGAAGGTTATACCGTGAGTCTCAGCTTTCTTTCATCATCAGTGATGAAAAGAATCCCGCTAACCATCCCATTTATTCAGTAGACACGGAAATGGGCTCATGTATCTTATAGGTTGATGACTCTTTGCCGGAATCTTTGCCACTAAAAAAACCTATGGTCCAGCCTATCAACAGTGAGAAAGAGAATGGATTATGGACGATGTTCTTTGATGGGGCTTGTACCAAAGAATCTGCTGGAGCAGGGGTTGTGTTCATTTCCCCCTCACAGGAAAAGACACAGCTGTCATTTAAGCTAAATTTCCAAGTGACAAACAATGTTGCCGAGTACGAAGCCCTGCTGTTGGGGCTTAATTCAGCCAAACAAATGCAAATCAAAAAGCTACATGTCTTTGGGGACGCTGATCTGATTATTCAGCAGGTCAACAAATCTTTTCAGGCAAAGCATGTGAGGCTCAAAGCCTACAGGGACGAGGTACTCAATGTTATCCCTTCTTTCTCTGAATTCAAAATAGCACATGTACCTAGATTGATGAACGAAATGGCTGATTCTTTAGCTGTTTCAGCTTGTAATTTCATTCCCCCTCTGCCTCCTAAAATGTCATACGAGATTCAAGTAAAATATCGGCCTTCACTGCCTGATAATGTAGAATTTTGGAAGGTGTTTGAAGACGATGCAGAGCTGACCAGATTTTTAAATGTTATAGATGAATTTGCTGACTTAGAAATTGATGAAGACAATCAGAATGAACAGGCTGCCAAAGAAAAAACCAGGTTTGAAGACAAAATCGGGACACACAAAATAGTTCAGCTTTCTTCCAACAGAATCCCGAAAGGGCTGATACCTTTGGAGAGACTGTTTGATAGCAATGATGTTGCTGTTAAGCTTGAGAAGAAAGAAGACGAATCTGATAGCTGTCCTCTGAACCTAGCAAACGAATCAGATCCAAAATATGTGAATTTGGCTTCCCAGTTGACAGAACAGCAGAAGTTTGAGTACGCTGGCCTCTTGAAAGAGTTCTCCGACATATTTGCCTGGAAGTATTCAGATCTGAAGACTTATGACACAGATATCATTCAACATAGGATCCCACTGAACAAAGATACTACTCCTTTCCGACAGAAGCTCAGATCATTCAATCCAATGCTGCTGCCCACAATGGAGAAGGAAATCAAAAAATTGCTTGAGGCCCAGATCATTATCCCGCTGAGATATTCCGATTGGATTGCCAATCTGGTCCCTGTGAGAAAGAAGAACGGTGAAATCAGACTCTGTGTCGATTTCAGAAACTTGAATAAGTGTTCTCGGAAGGACAATTACCCGCTACCCAAGATGGAACATATTTTGCAGAGAGTTTCCGGGGCAAGTGTCATGTCCTTCATCGACGGATTCTCGGGGTACAACCAGATTGCTGTCCATCCTGAGGACAGAGAAAAGATAGCCTTCACAACTCCTTGGGGTACATTCATGTACCAAAAAATGCCTTTCGGTCTCATGAATGCTGGAGCTACCTTCCAGCGGGCAATGGATATTGCCTTTGTCGGAGAAAGGGATAAGTTTGTCCTCATTTACCTCGATGACATCACGGTGTTCTCTCACAGCCATTCAGATCATCTACTACATTTGAGAAAGGCTTTCGAGAAATGCAGGAAGTATGGTATCTCGTTGAATCCTAAAAAGTCATTTTTTGCACTCAAAGAAGGTAAGCTGCTCGGTCATATTGTTTCAGCAGAAGGAGTTAAAATTGACCCAAAGAGGGTGGAGGCAATCCTAGATCTGTCATTGCCTAGATCCAAGAAAGATGTCCAATCTTTTCTTGGCACCATTAACTTCATCCGCAGATTTATTTCAAATTTTGCTGAACTGACTAAACACATTACCAGCATGCTAAAGAAAGATTCAGAAATCAGGTGGACTAAACAGGCAAAGGATTCATTCCAGGATATCAAGAAAGCAATCACTTCAGCCCCGGTTCTCATCAGTCCACACTTTGACAAAGAATTCTTCATTTTTTCATTTGCTTCACATGACACTATCGCAGCTGTCCTCTTACAGAAAAACAATGATGAACAGGAGCAGCCTGTTGCTTTTTTCAGCCGAGTACTCCGTGATGCTGAGCTTAAGTATGAACCTTTGGAGAAGCAAGCATATGCATTGATCAAAGGCCTGAAGGCATTCAGAATTTACATTCTCCAGTCCAAGGTAATTGCTTATGTCCCCTCTAGTTCAGTCAAAGATGTTTTAGTACAGCCTAACATTGATGGCAAAAGGAGTAAGTGGGTGGCAAAGCTGATTGAGTTTGACATAGAAATCAAACCTGTCAAGCTGATTCGAGGGCAGGGACTCGCTCGGTTATTGACTGAAGAAAATTGCAAGGCATTGAAGATTTATGAAGAGGAGAAAGGTACAACGGATTTCCAATTTGAAATTTCAGCGAACCAGACAAGTTCAGATTTACAGGTAACCTCTTATATCTCAGAGTGTGAATGGTACAGGGATATTGTTTTCTTTTTGCAAACTTTTTCTTTACCGGAGGGACTCACAAGAACACAGGGAAGAGCTCTTAAGCTTAAATCTACGAGCTTCTGCATCAAAGATAACTTGCTGTTTTGGAAAGACCCTTTAGGGGTACTCCTGAGATGTGTGACAAAGGAGGAGGCTGTCAAGGTGATGACTGAATTTCATGACAGTATCTGTGGCGGACATCACTACTGGAAGACAACCGTCCACAAGATACTGAGGGCGGGTTATTACTGGCCCTGCATATTTTCTGATGTGTTTGCTTTTGTGAAAGCATGCGACAAATGTCAAAGGTTCCAAGGAAAGGAGCAGCTGAAATCTCTACCGTTGAAACCCATTACAGCTGTTGGTCCATTCCAGCAATGGGGCTTGGACTTCATCGGAGAGATCCACCCTTCATCAAGCAATCAGCACAAATGGATATTGGTTGCCACAGATTATTTCACGAAATGGATCGAAGCCATTCCCACGAGGAATGCTACTCATAAGGTGATTATTGACTTTCTGTTTAGTAATATCTTTTCAA
Organism: Larix kaempferi; assembly: GCA_027924585.1. Classification (NCBI taxonomy): domain Eukaryota; kingdom Viridiplantae; phylum Streptophyta; class Pinopsida; order Pinales; family Pinaceae; genus Larix; species Larix kaempferi. Next base: position 4,017,761 of record BSBM01001474.1, on the reverse strand, counting down.
GGTTTGGCTGTCCCATGAAGCTGATTACAGACAATGCTCCTGCCTTTAATGACCGACATTTGGTGAGCTTATGTGAAGAGATGGGGGTAAAACTGGCTCATTCCATGTCATATTACCCACAGGGCAACAGACTAGCTGAGTCTTCAAATAAAAGTTTGTCTCGTATCATCAAGAAATTGCTGGAGGAAAATAAGAAAAGTTGGGACAGCAAGTTAAAATTCGCCTTGTGGGCCGACAGAGTCACTATCAAAAAATCCATTGGTACATCCCCATTTAAATTAGTCTATGGCACTGAAGCCATATTCCCAGTCCAACTTGTGTTACCAGTGACTAATTTCCTTCAAGAGGCCGGCTCTGAACCTGATGATCACACTAGAAGAGTTTTCCAATTGGTGGAGTTACAGCAGGAGAGAGAGCATCTGATAGAAAAGTCTGAAAATCATCAAATGAAGGTAAAAAACACTTTTGACAGGAAAACAAAAAAGGAGGTGTTCAAAATAGGTGATTTTGTTTTGAAATGGGATACAGCTAGGCAAAATAAGGGACAGCATGGGAAGTTCGATTCATTATGGACTGGTCCATACATTATAACAGAGGCTTACCACAACAACACTTTTGTTCTTCATCATCTGGATGGAGAGATTCTCGCAGGTGGCCCATTCAATGGGCGATTTTTGAAAATCTACCTCTCTTAAAGACCTTGGGTCTTTCTCATTGTAAAATATTCGTCTTTCCTTTCTGTTTAGAGTCAGTGTGTCAAATAAACTCCATGCCCAATGGGAGTACTAGACTAGGTGTCAGTTTTATTTCCATGAATGTCAAATAAACTCCATGCCCAATGGGAGTACTAGACCAGGTGTCAGTTTTATTTCCATGAATGTCAAATAAACTCCATGCCCAATGGGAGTACTAGACTAGGTGTCAGTTTTATTTCCAGGAAAGGCATTTGGTTCTGGGATTCTTTGGAACCTCACTGGGAGGATTCCATCCCCGAGTAGGAGCCAATGTTATCTCCTAAAATAATCAGTCGGTTTTTCATTATTTTAGGTGATAGGTTTGAATCCAAAATTTATTTTTTAAATTTTTTAGAGTCCATAAGGAGGTCCTCGTTCTTAGTACCGAGTCAAAAAATCCGATTTAATTGAGTATTGATTTCAAATTTTGGAAGTACAGGTTTCGGTAGCTAACTCTGTTTTGTAGAGGCCAGCTAACTGCCGAAAAGGCTCACTTTCGGCAGCTGAAAGGATTAACTAGATTACTAAAGTTATGTTAGCTGCCAAAAATGATCTTATCAGAAAATTAAAAAGAGAGAGTACGTGTCCGTACTCGACTTCACATCAAGAGAGCCTGTGTGTTTTGCCGCCGAAGGGAAGATCAGAACGCATCTCATATGACCATCATGAGGTTTAATGTCGGTAAGCTGCCGAAGGCGAGTCATTAAACACCCACATCATTGACTGCGCAGGGTAACACAGGAATTCTTAATGCATATCTGAGGATCATTCGCAGCTGATCGCTTCATAATTTCACACGAGCTAGACGATATCATAAGTAATCACTTGCTCGGCTCAGATGGAAGGCATCTTTTTCCCAAAACGTTGTAAGCAGGGCCATGGTCATGGGGTTTTTCATTTTATCGCACAGTTGAAGTTCTTGTTCCGTTCAGGCAGTTTTTATCAGAGCAAAGCATTTATCCAGGGACGCCCCCATCAGGACGAGACTCTAGCACAGTGTCTCTTTAATCATCTGCTGCAAAAAACAAAGGGCCCAACTCATGGCAAGAACAAATCTGCCACTCAGGACAGAACTAGACGGGGTCTGGTATCTCGAGTCCCATCCACAAGTGGCCGAGTCTTTCAAGTCTGCAGAATTTTTTGACTACTGTGAGAGACTCACTAGTTTCATCCAGCCACTTGCTGAGGCGTTTGCTCTGAGCTACGACGGGAGAACAATGAAGTTTGGCAGAGAAGAATTTCATGTGGATGAGGCAGCTATAGCCGAATGTACAGGCCTCCCCAGAACAGGTCAGAGTTGGTTTAATACCACTAAAGCTTCAGACATTGAATTCAGGTCATATCTCCTACCAGCTCATAAGGAAATCGTTTGGAGAAAGGATATTCCCATCGCCTTTCTTGAACCTCAATGGCAGGCTCTTGTAAAGGCCATCATCGTTTACATAACTTGTGAAGGCCGTTATCACAGGGTGCTGCACTACCATTTCAAACTGTTGAATCATTTCACAGGGAGGGAAAAGATTAATCTGCCATACTTCTTCCATAAGACCCTCACTAAAATGGCAAAGCAAGTCCAAGCTAAGCCAAGCAAGATTGCAAGCAGGATCTCTCACCAGGGTCTCATAACATTGATAATCAAGGAGCTTTTGAAGAAGAGAAGCGTAGACTGGAATTACTTTTTATTCTGGCATGAGTTCCCCACAGATCTTGTCAGTGAAGAGGCAGTTAAACAGGGTAAGGGAGAGAAGAGCAGCACTCCCAAAATCAGCAAGAGAAGGAGGAGAGCCATCTCTCCTCAAGCCCAAATGGAATCCCCTTCCTCATCCAGCAAAAGGAGAAGGTCAAAGAAAAAGTTGGTATTTGAACAGACTAAAGGAACTCCTCAAGGAAAAAATCCACTAAATCTCCCCTACTCAGGATCTGAATCTGAAGACGAAGGAGAACAAGGAACAGAGCAGCCCATGGAGAGTGAGAAAAGTAAAGACCCTCCCTTGACTGATGTACCAGGTCCCAAACCTTCCACACCAGAGACCAACAAATTCAATGAGCTGCTACAGGAACTTTCCCAGGCAAGACATAATGAGAAGCAGGTTAAGTTGCACAACACAAAGCTAATTGAAAAGAATATGGCACTGCATGATCGGAGCAAGGAAATCTTCGAAAAACTCCAGAAAACAACCGAGAGGAACGCATTGCTGATAAAAGACAATGTCAAGCTCTACCGCAACCTCAGGATGCTCAGGTTAAAGATGAAGGAATTGGAGGGGACAAAAGTAAAACCAGTAGTCACAGGAGCACAACCATCTGGTCTAAGCACGTTGGCTGAGGTGGCCACGATCCCTGAGGAAGAACAGCCTGTGGAAGCTCAGCAAGAACAGCCTGTGGAAGCTCAGCAAGAACAGCCTATGGAAGTTCAGCAAGAACAGCCTGTGAAAGTTCAGCAAAGACAGACTAAACGAGTGACTAGAGGGAAAAGAGCAGTTTCAAAGAAGTCCTAGCGACTGGTCACGAGCATGCAGGAAAGCAGCATTTTGGGGTTTTTAATTTTTGAAACAGTTACAGCTTTCGGCAGCTTAGGCGAGCCCCACAGAGCTCATTAGCTGCCGAACGGTCTGAATTCCGGCGGCTAAGGCACGAAATCAGCAGAAAGCAGCGTTTGGATTTTAATTTTTGAAACAGTTACATCTTTCGGCAGCTTAGGCGAGCCCCACAGAGCTCATTAGCTGCCGAAAGTTCTGACTTCCGGCGGCTAAGGCACGAAATCAGCAGAATAGTTAGCTGCCAAAAGCCTATTTTTTGCAAAGAGGTTTTGAGCGAGTTTGAACCAGTGGGTACTTTTGATCAAGTTTCAAACCTTGTTTAGAGGAGCATCTCTATAAGCCAACTACCACATCATGAAAATCAAATCTGTGGCGCACCCGACTCAGTTCACCGAGCCTTGGAAGGCTGCTTCATTTCACCAACCATCGAGTCATTGAAGGATATCTCCATATCATAATTTACTTGATTTTAGGGATTAGTCCCTATCTTTTTGCTTTCACTATCAGTTAGTGTTTTTGTTAATTAAACAGATCCACGTTTTTAGGATCTGTGAACTACTTTGTAAAGGCTATAAAGCCTGAAAACTGAGACTAAAAGGAGGTTCGATTTTGGATGCAGTAGTCTGCTATTGTACTCAGTTTTCTTATGCTAATACAGATCACAGGTTTCTTTCAGCTTTGGTATCAGCTTTCCATCTTCCTTTCACTATTATCTATGTTATCTAGCTTTGAATGGTCTCTTCCCATTGTTTAGCTCATAGCTTGATGTTAGTTTCTTGAATGTCTCTCGAGCCCTACTCTGTACTGGTTTGGTCACATTCCTTTTCTTCATCCATTTTTCAAAGTATTTGCTGATTAATCAATTCTTGAGAGCATTGTTTTATTTGTTTACCATGATGAATGTCTGAATGCTATACTCGGATTGAGTCATCCCATTGATCCACCCATTACAAAAAACATAATTTCTTAAGTTACCAGGCATACCTAGCTTATAACCCTAGGTAGTTTCCTGGCGTGATAACAATATCATTACTCACTCTTCCATCACTCGGAAAGTGGTACACATGTGAGGAGGAGGATCAGCTGCTAGGAGAATACTATCTCTTGTACTTTGGCTGTATCATTGCTCTTTCTATCTTTGAGGAAGTTGCGGGGCTTTTCACCTTCTTGGTTTTCCTTGGTGAAACTCTGTGTCTCTTGTGTGCTTGCATTATTGTGTCCATGATTGATATGCTGTAGATATACTACACATGTTATTATCTCAGTTAAGATCTTAGATCAGATTGAAAATTCTGAAAAACTAACATGGAGTCAAAGCTAGCCTGAAAGAAGGCATGGTATGGCATGTATGACACTTATTGCACTTGCAATGCTAGGGCTTGATATAACAAAAACAAGCCATCGTAGAACTTTCGCTATAAATACATTTAGGAGAGGTTTTAGGATCTAAAAATATTACAAGTCAAAGATAAGATCCCCATGTACCTCGTGTCCAAAGGACAACCTCTAATTCGTTGTACTTTGTGGTTTATGATCTATACAATATAGGGTTTCTGCCTCTTCCAGATCTAAGTCATAAACAGGTGACGTAGGAAAAAAGGTCATAACTTGGGCTAGCAAGCTCCAAATGAAATTTAGTAAAAAGTGACAAGTAGGGCACGGACTGCGCTTTCTTAGGTAAGTTTTGAAGAGGCTGAAATGGAACCAGTGACACGTGGTACTTCGTACAAGTTCACTCTCCTGTTTGATCCCATAAACAGGTCATGTTGCGACACTTGGCATAAATCTCTCTTAGAGAATCCAATTAAGGTCAGACTTGTGGAGTTGGAAAGATAACAGGTGAGGCTACCACAGGAAGAAGTTTCAGATCCTATAGATCTGAAATTTAGGATTTACACTAGAAACAATTAGGTGCATATTTCTGTCAAAACAAAATTGGATTTTGAGCACCTTCATTCATGGCTCCGGGAATTTAGGGTTTCGGATAATGTTGGAATACTTTGTATCAGAGACCAAGGCTGGATTATACTCATCAAAATCGAAATTTAGAGACCAAGATCGAATTTTTTTGTTGGGCAGAAGGCCGGGCTTGATCAAACCCTAGTTCGGGATTTTTATCGGAAAGGTGGAAAATTAGGGCTTCTGCAAAAGTTGGAATTTCTGAAGTCTGTGACCACGGCTGGAAGCTCCTCAGAAAAATTGAAGTTTAGGGATTTGGATCGAACCTTTTGGTGTGGCAAAAGGGTGGGATTTATCAAACCCTAGTTTGGGATCCTGTTCAAAAGATCCGAAAGTTTCAAAGGCAATTTTGAGGGGTGAAACTTTGCAGTTTTCAAACTCTGAGTATACCAGCTTGATCAGCTCATCAAGGCACATATTTATATCCTTTTAGAAGTTTTAAATTCAAAGTTTGAATTTTTAGGGTTTCTCTAACAAACCCTAATCCAACTCTAGATCCAGTTTCTGCAAATCAAGTGGATTGGGTTAATCCTAGAAGAGAATGGTCTAGTCACCTGCATAAGTGAAGAAGTTCTTGTTTCAGAGGGAGATGAGGCTAAGACCTTACATAAGAAGATTACAAGCAATCTTGACAGTTATGACTTATCTAGGTATGTTTCGAGATCTGTTCATGATTAATTTTATGATATGTTTGTCTTCATTAAGTTTAGTACAATCTTGGTTAACTTTAGACTTGTTGTATCACCTTAATAAAATTATGAATGCAGATATTCATTGATTAGGGTTTTGACACTTATGATTGTACTAATGCATTGTGGTGTTGTATGAGGTTGATGTTGTCCGCTAACATGAAAGGTACATCAAATAAAGACAAATCATGTTCTAGTTCAAGAACATATGACCATGGAGACATGAAGACAAAGATTCATTCATTATCATGGATCACATAGAAGATCTACTTACGAGGTATGTATAACTTGGTTCTATAATGGTTAACTTATGAGATATGCAGGTTACTAGAACAAGTCATTGAAGAACAAGAAGACATCATGTGGGCATGTTAGACATAACTAGCTAACAAGCTAATCCAGGTATGTTTTTTTCTATATCAAGTTAAAATCCTACCTTGTGTTATAATCTCTTATATAAGTATACTTGGCATGATTGATTATGATTATTCATGAAGTTATAGGTTTGAGTAATCATGGGTTTAGGCATATTATGTTTCTTACTTTAATTGATGATATGACTAACCAGAAGAGTCCTATATAAACCTTGAATACTAATGTTTATTATCTGTGATCATTACTATACATGTTTAAGACTATTGTGTTTTTGATAGTATTGAGATTATACTAATAAATGTATGATTATGTATGAGATCTCGAGGATATCACAATAATGATACTTGTAAGCATGCATAGTGATCGAGGATGGATATAAGTTCAAGGACAGGTAATCTAGGAAGCAAAGATCAAGAGGGAGCACACTCCAGTAGTTTCTGCAAGGATGCAGATATTCAGAGGGAGTCGACCACTTCTCACAATCCACATCAGAATGGAGTTGTAGAAAGGAAGCAAAGACTGAGAGGGAGTCAACCCAACAAAAAACCAAGATAAGTATTTGAATTATCATTTCTTGCATATTTGATTGTTTAAATAATATTTTTCAATGATGTATATATTGATGTTCCTAGAATTAGGCTATGTATTTTGGCATATTAGAATAATTGCATTAATGAACAACATACTACTAATATCCATGTAATGGGTAAGTGTCCTATGGCACTGTACAACATTCCATTGCTACTTATTTAGAATGAAACCTCTTTGCTGACATGTTGAGAGTAGTGCAAAACTCTTAACAATGTTCTGGTAGAGATTGGAAGGCATCTAGAAAGTTATAGGATATGGATGAATGTTGTATTGAAGCATTGGCTAAAATAATTGCATGACTGTATGACATATTTCTTTATGTGTAAGAATTTGTTCTAAAAAATATGAGAAGTTTCTAATCATGCAATTTAACTAGTTTTGTAGGAAAGATCGTATACGAGCACCTACAAAAGAAGGACTACAACATTTGTTTCAGCAACAAATTTATCTATTGAAGATATTGAATATATTGAAGTTCCCAGGATTCAGGAAGAATGCCATGATCAAGGAGTACCAGTCGATCATGAAGAATGATGTTTGGGATGTAGTCCCAAGACCTGAAGGGAAGTCTGTTGTGACTTCCAAATGGATCTATAAGATCAAGCATGCTGCAGATGGTAGCATGGAGAAATACAAAGCGCGGTTTGTAGCTCATGGCTTCTCCCAGAAGGAGGGATTGAGTATGAAGATACTTCTACACTTATAGCCAGGCACACTTCTATCAAATCAGTACTTGCTTCGGCTGCTGTGATGAAATGGAAGATACACTAGATGGATGTCAAGACAGCTTTCTTGAATGGTGTAGTCGAAGAGGAAGTGTATGTGGAGAATCCATTCGGGTTTGAGACACATGATCGAGAGTCACATGTGTGCAAACTGAAGAAATCCCTGTATGGTTTGAAATAGGCAGCCAGGACTTGGTATGGCAGGATAGATGGCTTTCTATCCAGTTTGGGCTTTACCAAGAGTAAAGCGGATTCCAAACTTTACTACAAGGTTGAGGAAGGCAATCCAATGATGCTACTTTTGTATGTGGATGACCTGTTTGTTACAGGTGAGGATAGATTGATTGCCGACACACGACAGAAGCTTGCTATCTAGTTTGAGATGAAGAACTTGGAGATGATGCACTATTTTCTAGGCATGGAGGTGTGGCAGAGTACAGATGGAATCTTCCTTGGACAAGGGAAGTATGCAGTGGAGATCCTGAAGAGGTTCAGGATGATGTACTGCAAGGCCATGGCCACACCTATGGCATCGAACCTGAAGCTTTTGTGTGATGTTTCATCTGATCCAGTTGATGTCACAGTGTTTCGTCAGATGATTGGGTCCTTGATGTACCTGACGAACACGAGACTAGAAATTTGCTTTGCGGTGAACACATTGAGCCAGTTCCTGACGGATCCCTGAGGTGTTCACCTGGTTGTTGCAAAGCATATTCTGAGGTACCTGAAGGGTATAGTTGATTATGGGCTCAAGTATGATGTGAATCAAAAGCTTAACCTGGAAGGTTATGTTGATTCGGACTAGGTAGGCAGTGTTGCAGATAGGAAGAGCACATCTGGGTGTTGCTTTAGTATGGGATCAGGTGTGATCTCTTGGTTTAGCAGGAAGCAGTCCTGCGTAGCACTAAGTACAGCCGAAGCAGAGTATGTTGCAGCTTGTTCGGCTAGTTGTGAGGCAGTATGGCTTCGGAAGCTACTCTCTGAGTTATTTGATCTCCCGTTGGATGCTACTAGTATCTTTTGTGACAACTAGAGTTGTGTAAAGCTATCTGAGAACCTGGTGTTCCATGATAGGTCAAAACACACAGAGATCAAATATCACTATATCAGGGATATGGTGTAGAGAGGAGCAATGAAGCTCCTGTTAGTTGCGGTGGATGAGAAGATTGCAGATGTGCTGATGAAGCCACTAGCCAGAGTGAAGTTCGAGTACTTCAAAGAGAGGCTTGGTGTTCTTCAGATTGACGAGACTTCGAGGAAGAAGTGATGGACACATTTGCAGGATCCATTCCAAGCATGGTGAGAGGAGGATCCTTCCCATGGCTATGGATGTAAGCGTGGGATGATGAGCATCAGGACGATGCTCCAGTTACTACTCTATATATGCATCATGTTGGATGCTTGTTATGATCAGTTGGATCATGTATATGTATATGCATCATGTTGGATGCTTGGACCATGTATCTGTATATGTATCAGGTGGATACAATTGTATGATCAGGTAGATCATGTATGTTGATATATATCAGGTGGATCATGTATATGTGTATGTAACAGGTGGATACATTGTATGATCAGGTGGATCATGTATGATGATATGTATCAGGTAGATACTTGGTATACATCAGGTGGATGCATTGTATGATCGGGATGATCATAGCTGATGAGCTTCAGGATGTTGCTCCAGATGACATGCATCAGAATGATGCAGTGACGATGATCAGGATGATCATGTGTGATGAGTATCAGGACGATACTCTGGATGATATGCATCAGGATGATGCTATGATGATGATCAGGATGATCATATGTGATGACATGTGTCAGGTGGATACATTACATAATCAGTTGGATTATGTGTGATGAGTTCTGAAGACACAGATGCACATGAGCTTTTTGGACATGGTTGTAGATGTGTTCTCCCATGGTTGCGATGTAATTTCTAGGATTTTTCGACATGGTGGCAGATGTGTTCTCCCATGGTCATGATGTAATTTCCAGGGCCATTCGAGCATGGTTGTAGATGTGTTCTCCACTGGCTGCGATATAAGTGCTGGGGCCATTTGAGTATGGTTGTAGATGTGTTCTCCCATGGCTGCGATATAAGTGTTGGGGCCATTCGAGCATGGTTGTAGATGTGTTCTCCCATGGTTGTGATATAAGTACTGGGCCATTTGAGCATGGTTGTAGATGTGTTCTCTCAGGGCTGCAATATAAGTGTTGTGCCATTCTCGCATGGTTGTAGATGTGTTCTCCCATGGTGTAAATGTAAGTGTTGTGTGATGTGCATCTGGGTTGTGATTTGTGAATGATGATCATGAGTATCAGGATGATACTTTGTGGCCGTGGACAGGTTGTGCAGTAGCATGTAAAAGGTCCTGGGAGATCCGATAGGTTGATTTGTGTGCTCGTAATCAGTCCTGGGATGCTATTTCGAGGTTTTGTTGACTCACGTAATCAGTCCTGAGGATTCCAAAGTATAGCCAGTGATGAAGACTTGCAGGTGGTAGGCCTACATCCAGTATGAAAAAGGACTGGCTCTGTAGAAATTCCTATGACGGGTAGTTCGGAGATTGATTGAGATAGCAGCAGTAGTGACGATGACGATGATTCGCTGATGATGATCCATAGAAGAAGACTTGTGCTAGCAGATCTGTGTCGAGAAATACCTTCCTAGTTAAGAGGGAGTGTTGATGTATATGTAAATTCAGAATGTATTTTACCCATGTATATTGTATTCCTATAGAGATGTTATTATTCCTCTATACTGAAGTGTTTGTATTCCTATAGAGATGTTATTATTCCTCTATACTGAAGTGTTTGTATTCCTATAGAGATGTTATTATTCCTCTATACGGAAGTGTCGTAATTTATATTGTAAGTGTCGTAATTTATACTTGATGGGTTATTAGACCACCTTGATGGGGTCGGCCCTGTATGAGTCATGTGGGTAAATGGGTTGTTAGACCACCAACTGCGGGGTCAGCCCAGATTAAGTTAACCATGGGTTATTAGGCTAAGCTAGACAAGTCGGCCCCATTTGTTTATTGGGAAGGACAATACAAGTATAAATAGAGATCGGGAGATCTCTAATTTATATCTCATTACTCACTCTTCCATCACTCGGAAAGTGGCGCACATGTGAGGAGGAGGATCAGCTGCTAGGAGAATACTATCTCTTGTACTTTGGTTGTATCATTGCTCTTTCTATCTCGGAGGAAGTTGCAGGGTTTTTCACCTTCTTAGTTTTCCCCAGTGAAACTCTATGTCTCTTGTGTGCTTGCATTATTGTGTCCATGATTGATATGTTGTAGATATGCTGTACATGTTATTCTCTCAGTTAAGATCTTAGATCAGATTGAAAATTCTGAAAAACTAACAAAATTCTCTATTTCCATTTGAAGTACTTCTTAAGATGTCTCACCACACCAAGCTTGAGGATAAGCTTGAAGGGGCTGATAACTTCCGAGCATGGAAGTATAGGATTGGATTAATCCTAGAAGAGAATGAGTTGGACACTTACACAAGTGAAGAGGTTCCAGTTCCAGAGGGAGATGAGACTAAGGCTTCCCACAAGAAGAACTTGGTCAAAGCCAAGAGAAACATTGTTGATTCTATTAAGGACTATCTCATACCCCATGTGTCTTCCCTAAGGACACCTAAGGAGATGTTTGATTCCTTGACCAAGCTATTTGAAGGGAAGAACATAAATTGGAAGATGACATTGAGGAATCAACTAAAGAACATCCAGATCCAGAATGCGGAGACCATGCAGTCTTACTCTTCAAGGGTCTCCCAGATAAAAGAACAACTTGAAGCTGTAGATAATGGAGAAGTGGTAATGACCACTCTTAATGGCCTTCCTACGTCATGGGATTCCTTAATCCAAGGAATTTGTGCTAGGAAGAAACTTATCTCTTTCAGCAGGCTATGAGAAGAATGCTCACAGGAAGAAGCTCGGATTATAGCTCGAGAAGAAAAGATGGGGAATGAAGATCAAGCTCTCATAGCACATACCAAGGAGAGGACACTTTTCCTCAGATTGTCCTAAGAACAAAAGGAACAACAAAAACAACTACTACAAGCAATATGACAGGTATAACTTACAGGTATGTTTTGAAATTTGTTCGCGATTAAGTTTATAATATGATTGTCTTCATGTTATTGAGTTTAGTAACAATCTTGTTTAATTTTAGACTTGTCTTAGCACCCTAGTAAAAGTATGAATGCATGATAGAAGACATTCATTGATTAGGGTTATGACACTTATGATTGTATTATGATTGAACTAATGCACTATGGTGTTGTATGAGGAGAATGTTATCCACTAACATGAAGGTACAAATCAAGTCCTAGATCAAGACCATAGTGACATGAAGACAAAGAATCATCCATAGTCATGGATCACATAGAGGTATGTATAATTTGGTTCTACAATAGTTAACTTATGAGTTATGCAGGTCATTGAAGAGAACAAGAAAACATTGCTAGACATAACTAGCAAATATGATGACCAGGTATGTTTTTCCTATATCAAGTTAGAATCCTACCCTATGTAAGGATCTTATACTTTTGTATGATTGATAATGATTACTCATGAAGTTACAAGTTTGAGTAATCTAGGGTTTATGCATATTATGTCTCTTACCTTGATTGATGATATGACTAACCAAAAGAGTTCTATGGTCCAATATGAATATGCATGAGTAAGAGAAGTTTTCCCTGAAACTTCGAATGCTAATGCTTATTATCTGTGTTTGAAATGATCATGACTATACATGTTTAAGATTATTGTGTTTTGATAGTATTAAGATTATACTAATGAATGTATGATTATGGATGAGATCTTGAGGATAACACAATGATGATACTAGTAAGCATGCATAGTGATCGAGGATGGATATAAGTTCAAGGCCAAGTAATCCAGGAAGCAAAGATCAAGAGGGAGAACACTCCAGTAGTTCCTGCAAGGAAGCAAAGATTGAGAGGGAGTCCACCCAACAAAGAAACAAAGATAAGTATTTTAATTGTCATTTCTTGTATATTTGATTGTTTAAATAATAACTGTTCAATGGTGTATATACTTATGTTCCTAGACTTAGGTTGTGTATCATGCATATTAGAATAATTGCATTAATGAAAAGTATGCCACTAAGGATTTTAGGTTTCTGTGGTTTGCAGTGTTGGAATAGGTATTCAGATGATCCACGGTTGTCATTTTTGTTGTCAACGTTTCGAATCCCAAGTTGGATTCATCATCAGGACAGAATATGTTGTAAAAAGGTTGCTCACCTGCGTATAAGTAGTTAGGGATGCCCGATCATATCCCCTTCTCCCTTCATCTTTTCATCTTTTCGTCTTCTAAATCTTCATCATTTCATCTTCAACAACGATGTTCTAAAAATTCTTCTTTTCATCTTCAACACCGAAGTTCTAAAAATTCTTTCAAAAATTATTCATTCATAAATGTAAACATTTCATGCCTGAGACCCTAATTCTAGAAAGATTAACATTAATTAATTAGAAGAACAACTTAATTGAATAATAATAATCATTAATTAAAAGATCAACTTAATTGAAAGATAATCAAACAAAATTAATAATAATAATCATTAAAATAATGATTATTAAAAGACCTTTACTATTGAAATAATAAAATTATATAATAATAAAGGTCTAAAATAAAAAGGGGTCTCAATGATAGTTAATTAATAATTGATTATTAATAAAAGGTAAGATATGACAAGTGTAAATAATCATCAAATTATCCTTAATAATTAAAAGATTAACAAATTTAAAAGATAATCAAGAAAAATTATTATTAAAAATCATTAAAAAGTATAATCCAGGGATAATTAAACGACCTTTACAATAGGAAAAATAAAACTATATAGTATTAATTATTTCTCTAAAGGTCTCAAAATCAATAGGTCTCATTAATAATCAATTATTAATAATTAATAATTATTAATGGTCCTTATATAAACAATGAATAATTAACGATAGTCCTTATACCAATAAGAAAACCCATAGATGAAATGGAAAAGACGAGTCGGAGGCTAGTGATACTGACCAAAGAATGTGATAGTTATAGAAACATACCTGGTTTTATCCATTACCTTCCTTGTTGATCAGAGGTAGCCGTCTCTTGATTATTTCAAGTCCCCTGTGTCTATTTAGGTTGTTCGGGTGCTTTATGATTTCCAAGGCCTCTCTCACCCTTCGTTTGTAGTAATGGTCCTCCACCGCGAGCAACTCCGTGTTTTCTAGGCAGACCTGGTGTTTTGTTTTGAGGGAATGCTCTGCGAGTGCGGAGGTGTTCGCCCTCTCTCTTCTTATGTACGCTCCATGCTCTTTCAATCTAGTTTGAAAAGATCGACCTGTCTCTCCTATATAGCTCCTTCCACATGAACAGTTTACCTTATACACCCCCTTATACTGGTGCCAATCAACCTTGTCTTTCACCGACCTCATTTTCTGTCTAATGGTTTCCATAGGCTTGAAGGAAGTCCAAACTTCTTTTTTCTTCAAAACCCTTGCAATTTTGTCGGTTACTCCTTGGATGTAAGGGAGGAAGGCCTTGTGAGTCTTCCTCTCCTTTGTGTGTTGAATCCAGTTCTCTGCTTTTTTCATTGCCTGATGGATGTCCTTGTTCTTGTATCCAAGGTTACTGAAGACAGAGGTTAAGTGGTATTTCTCTTTTTCGAGATGCTCCTTGTCAGATATGCGGAAATATCTCATGGCTAAGGTGTTGATTACCCCAATTTTCTGAGAGGGGTGGTGGTGTGAGTGAGCGTGAAGGTAATTTTCTGAGTGGGTTTTCTTTCTGTAGACCCCATGGATTAGGGTTCCGTCTTTATTTTTCTTTATTAGCAACGAGATCACGCCCAGAATATACGGCTTGCCAAAGATTCACAAGGAAGGGGTTCCTCTTAGAACAATTGTGAATACAATTGGTTCCCCAACCTACCACCTCACCAAATATGTAGCCAGTTTATTAAGCCCACTGGTGGGGAATACAGACTCGTTTATCAAAGACTCCAAGGATTTCATTAAGATCATCAAGGAGGAAAAATTAGACACACATGACTTACTAATAAGCTTTGATGTTGTGGGTCTATTTACCAAAATCCCCCTCAATGAAGTAGTGCAGGTGTTATTCAAAGTCGCAGATCCAGGTACTGCAAAGCTGGCAGAAGTATGCCTCCGATCCACCTTCTTCAGCTTCAGAGGTGATTTCTATGAGCAAACTAGTGGGGTAGCAATGGGGTCCCCTTTGTCACCAATTGTGGCTAATCTCTTTATGGAACATTTCGAAACGAAGGCCCTTCACTCGTTCCCTTTACAACCTGCAAGGTGGAAAAGGTATGTGGATGATACCAATAAGAGATGGCCCCATGGGATTAATGAGTTGAACAAATTTCATGAGCATCTTAACCAACTTTCAGAGGACATTAAGTTCACTATGGATAGTGAAGAGGATGGGAGCATCCCCTTCCTCGACGTGCTAATAAAGAAAAATAAAGATGGAACCCTAAGCCATGGTGTCTACAGAAAGAAAACCCGCTCAGAAAATTACCTTCACGCTCACCCACACCACCACCCCTCTCAAAAAATTGGGGTAATCAACACCTTAGCCATGAGAGCTTTCTGCATATCTGACAAGGAGCATCTCGAAAAAGAGAAATACCACTTAACCTCTATCTTCAGTAACTTGGGATACAAGAACAAGGACATCCATAAGGCAATGAAAAAAGCAAAGAACTGGACTCAACACACAAAGGAGAGGAAGACTCGCAAGGCTTTCATCCCTTACATCCAAGGAGTAACCGACAAAATTGCAAGGGTTTTGAAGAAAAAGAAGTTTGGACTTCCTTCAAGCCTATGGAAACCATTAGACAGAAAATGAGGTCGGTGAAAGACAAGGTTGATTGGCACCAGTATAAGGGGGTGTATAAGGTAAACTGTTCGTGTGGAAGGAGCTATATAGGAGAGACAGGTCGATCTTTTCAAACTAGATTGAAAGAGCATGGAGCGGACATAAGAAGAGAGAGGGAAAACACCTCTGCACTCGCAGAGCATTCCCTCAAAACAAAACACCAGGCCTACCTAGAAAACACGGAGTTGCTTGCGGTGGAGGACCATTACTACAAATGAAGGGTGAGAGAGGCCTTGGAAATCATAAAGCACCCGAACAATCTAAATAGAGACGGGGGACTTGAAATAAGCAAGAGATGGCTACCTCTGATCAACAAGGAAGGTAATGGATAAAACCAGGTATGTTTCTATAACTATCACATTCTTTGGTCAGTATCACTAGCCTCCGACTCATCTTTTCCATTTCATCTATGGGTTTTCTTATTAGTATAAGGACTATCATTAATTTTTCATTAATTATTCATTGTTTATATAAGGACCATTAATAATTAATAATTATTAATAATTGATTATTAATGAGACCTATTGATTTTGAGACCTTTAGAGAAATAATTAATACTATATAGTTTTATTTTTCCTATTGTCAAGGTCGTTTAATTATCCTTGGATTATATTTTTTAATGATTTTTAATAATAATTTTTCTTGATTATCTTTTAAATTTGTTAATCTTTTAATTATTAAGGATAATTTGATGATTATTTACACTTGTCATATCTTACCTTTTATTAATAATCAATTATTAATTAACTATCATTGAGACCCCTTTTTATTTTAGACCTTTATTATTATATAATTTTATTATTTCAATAGTAAAGGTCTTTTAATAATCATTATTTTAATGATTATTATTATTAATTTTGTTTGATTATCTTTCAATTAAGTTGATCTTTTAATTAATGATTATTATTATTCAATTAAGTTGTTCTTCTAATTAATTAATGTTAATCTTTCTAGAATTAGGGTCTTAGGCGTGAAATGTTTACATTTATGAATGAATAATTTTTAGAACTTTGGTGTTGAAGATGAAAAGAAGAATTTTTAGAACATCGTTGTTGAAGATGAAAAGATGAAGATTCAGAAGACGAAAAGATGAAAAGATGAAGGGAGAAGGGGATATGATCGGGCATCCCTAACTACTTATATGCAGGTGAGCAACCTTTTTACAACATATTCTATCCTGATGATGAATCCAGCTTGGGATTTGAAACATCGACAACGAAAATGACAACTGTGGATCATCCGAATACCTATTCCAGTATACCAGTAATATGCATGTAATGGGTAAGTGGCCTATGGCACTGTACAACATTCCATTGCTACTTATCTAGAATGAAACCTCTTTCCTGACATGTTGGGAGTTGTGCACACTCTTAACAATGTTCTGGTAGATTGCATGACTGTATGACATATTTCTTTATGTGTAAGAATTTGTTTTGAAAACTATGAGATGTTTCTAATCATGCAATTTAACTTGTCTTGTAGGAAAGATCGTATACCATCACCTACAAAAGGACTACAACATTTACTCCAGCAACAAAGCTATCTATTGAAGAATATGAAGTTCCCAGGATCCGGGATGAAGTAATGATTGAAGAGTAGCAGTCGATCATGAAGAATGATGTTTGGGATGTGGTCCTAAGACCTGAAGGGAAGTTTGTTGTGATTTCCAAGTGGATCTATAAGATCAAGCATGCTGTAGTTGGTAGCATAGATAAATACAAAGCAAGATTTGTAGCTCGAGGCTTCTCCGAGAAAGAGAGAATAGACTATGAAGAGACTTTTTCTCTTGTACCCAGATACACTTCCATCAGATCAGTACTTGCTCTGGATGTAGTGATGAAATGGAAGATACACCAGATGGATGTCAAGACAACTTTCTTGAATGGTGTAGTCAAAGAGGAAGTGTATGTGGAGTAGCCACTCAGTTTTGAGACACATGATAGAGGGTCATATGTGTGCAGATTGAAGAAAGCCTTGTATGGCTTGAAGCAAGCTCCTAGGACTTGGTACGGCAGAATAGACAGCTTCCTATCCAGTTTGGGCTTTAGTAAGAGTAAAGCAGATTCCAACCTTTACTATTAGGTTGTGGAAGTAAATCTAGTGATACTACTATTGTATGTGGATGACTTGTTTGTTGCAGGTAAGGATAGATTGATTTCCGACATGAAGAGGAAGCTTGCTGCCGAGTTCGAGATGAAGGAATTGGGGATGATGCAATACTTTCTAGGCGTGGAGGTGTGGCAAAGTGCAGATGGAATCTTCCTTGGACAAGGGAAGTATGTGGTAGAGATACTGAAGAGGTTCGGGATGATGGACTGCAAGTCCATGGCCACACCTATGGCATCGAACCTGAAGCTTCTGTGTGATGCTTCATCTGATCCGGCTGATGTCACGATGTATCGTCAGATTATTGGGTCCTTGATGTACCTAATGAACACAAGACCAGATATTTTCTTTGCGGTGAACACATTGAGCCAGTTCCTGATGGATCCCAGAGGTGTTCACCTGGTTGCTGTAAAGCACATTCTAAGGTACCTGAAGGGTACAATTGATTATGGGCTCAAGTATGATGCAAATCAAATGTTTAACCTATAGGGTTATGTTGATTCAGATTGGGCAGGCAGTGCTGCAGATAGGAAGAGCACTTATGGGTGTTGCTTCAGTATAGGATCAAGTGTGATCTCTTGGTTTAGTAGGAAGCAGTCCTGCGTAGCATTGAGTACAACCAAAGCAGAGTATGTTGCAGCTTGTTTGGCTAGTTGTGAGTCAGTATGGATTTGGAAGCTACAGTCTGAGCTATTTGATCTCCCATTGGATGCTACTGGTATCTTTTGTGACAACCAGAGTTGTGTGAAGCTGTCTGAGAACCCGGTGTTCCACAACAGGTCGAATCACATTGAGATCAAATATCACTATATCAGGGATATGATGCAGAGAGGAGCCATGAAGCTCCAGTATGTTGCAATGGATGAGCAGGTTGCAGATGTGTTGACAAAACCACTAGCCAGAGTGAAGTTTGAGTACTTCAGAGAGAAGCTTGGTGTTCTTCAGATTGATGACACTTCAAGGAAGAAGTGATGGACACATTTGTAGGATCCATTCCAAGTATGATGAGAGGAGGATCCTTCCCATGACTGTGTATGTAAGCGTTGTGTGATGAGCATCAGGATGATGCTCCAGTTACTGCTTTGTATATGCATCAGTTGGATGCTTTGATCAGTTTGATCATGTATTTGTGTATGCATCAGTTGGATGCTTTGATCAGTTTGATCATGTATTTATGTATGTATCAAGTGGATACTTTGTATGATCAAGTAGATCATGTATTTATGTATGTATCATGTGGATACTTTGTATGATCAGGTAGATCATGTATTTGTGTGTGTATCAGGTGGATACTTTGTATGATCAGGTAGATCATGTATTTATGTATGTATTAGGTGGATACTTTGTATGATCAGGTTGATCATTTATTTATGTATGTATCAGGTGGATACTTTGTATGATCAGGTAGATCATGTATTTATGTATATATCAGGTGGACACATTGTATGATCAGGTGGATCATGTATGATGATATGTATCAGGTAGATACTTGGTATGAATCAGGTGGATGCTGTTTGTGTCAGAAATTGTTACTAAGGCTAGGGTAACAAGCCAACACAATCTCAAGAGTAAAACTCAATTCACACTAGGGTTTAAAGTTTTCTTTTATATGTTTTTGGTCATAAACTTCAAGAGCATAAAGGGAATACATTCAGCTGATAAGCAACAACTAAATCATACACATATATCAATAAAGATGCTTATATATCACAAGAATCCAACAAAAGACTGTAATGAAGTTCACACATAAAGGACAAGCACCACTATAAATTACACATCAACCAACAATGAATTTGTCATTTATGAAACTAAATAAGTTCAAACATGAAGCCAACACAGATCAAATGAAGGGGAAAGAGTCATATATTCATAGTTTCATCAATAAATGCATATAAGAGTTTACAGTACCTATCACTGAATAAGTCTGAAAGTACAAGCAGCTAGCAGAGCTCCTGATGCTCCCAAAAATCAGAACCCCCACAATGTTTTTCTTCTCTTTCTAAATAGTTTTTCTTTCAAAAAAATAGTTAGGTCTTTCCTCCTAACTCTCCATCGAATCACTAGGTTAGATAAAGTAAAATTTACATTTTTACAAAATTACAAATCTGCTAAAAATAGCAAATTCTTTAACTAAAACAAAATGTTTGTATAAAATAACCCCTAACTAATAACTGCCTCATATCTCCTTCGCTGCCTCCACAAGAAGAGATATACCATCTGGACTTGAGGACCTTTTCTTTATTCTTTTATGCTTCTGCTCCAGATCAGCTATCTTTTTCTGAAGGTGTTCATTTTCCTGTTGTAGAGTTTCAACTGTCTTTTCCAGCTCTGAACAGTGCCTGTCAGAAGCCCTTTTTCTTCTAAGTGCTTCCTTTGCATCAACTACTAATTCCTGAAAATTATCATGAACATCCTGAAGATCCTCTCTTAATCTTCTATTTGCCATCATCAAACCATCATTGACTTCCTGCATGTAATTCATTTGGTGCTTATATTGTTTGATAGTCTTCTGTAAATTTTCCCTGTCAGAATTAACCATTTTCTCTATTGCAGAATCTTGCTCTTCATTAGGTTTCCAAGGGATATCAAACTTCTTAAAAATTTCTGCTTCTTCTGTCAACAGTTTCTCAGAAGTGCCTTCAATGACGAGCTTTGGGTTTTCTTCATCTGCTACTTTCACTGAATTAATCTTCTCTTTTTTACACGGTTGCAATTTATCTATCTTTGATTTGTCATCCTCCATGGTTTCTTCATCTATGATGGTCACTTTATCTGAGTTCAATTTAGGGTTTAATAACTTTTTCATGTTTAACCTCAGCTTATTTTTCGACCTAGTTTTAGGTCTCCAGAATGTAGCTGCTTCTCCCATCATCTTCAGTTCTCTGCCTTGGTACTGAACAGAAGCTAATTCCACTACTTCCAGCTTATTTATTTTCTTGCTAGACCTCATGGTGTTGCCATTTAAAACTTGAGCTTCTTCAATTTCAGTTTTGACCTTAATCTTAGAAACAGGTTGTTCTTCTTCTAACATGTATCCTTCATCATCCGAAAGGATTGTGATGGGGCTTCTTGGCTGAATGGGGATCTCTTCTTTAG
Source organism: Larix kaempferi (assembly GCA_027924585.1). Classification (NCBI taxonomy): domain Eukaryota; kingdom Viridiplantae; phylum Streptophyta; class Pinopsida; order Pinales; family Pinaceae; genus Larix; species Larix kaempferi. The sequence continues at coordinate 3,997,007 of BSBM01001474.1, read as the reverse complement.
CTACAGGAACCATTTTAATGTCAACTTTCCTTTCCTCCTGAGGATCTGCTACAGGTGATGGTTTCTTTTCAAACAGTTCCTTTTTGTCTTCAAATAGCGTGAACTTGTTTTTAGTGAAATCTGGAATTTGTTGGAGCTGACTGTCATCCTGTCTCTCTTCTACTACCTGCTTTGTCACCTTCTTAGCTTTAATATCATGTTTACTTGTAGATTTGACTGAGTGGCCTAACTTTTTCATCATTACCTTCCCCTTGTCAGTCTATCTCTTTGGTTGTTGGTCTTCTCTTTTAGGATGAACACCTGACCAGAACAAAAAGAAATCCCAAGTCCTGCCCTCATGTTGCAACACTGTAGTGATGATCAGTTTAATGAGACCATGATGAAAAAGAGACTGAGAAGTGTGATCATCCTATTGCTTTATTTTGCTTGACATTTTCTGCAGGCTTATGAAGAAAAAGAAGGGCAGATTCATCTTAGAAACTCCTGCCATATGTTGAAGGAACCTGAGATGATATTTAAATACCAATGAATATCTTCCTTCACAAGTCACATAAATTTGAAGTATCCTTATGGGCTCAATCCACTCCTTCCTGAAATTTTGAATGAAGATACCCTTATTCTAGTCAGGAATCACATTAGGCAACAAGTACCTTTGGGGTTCAAACTTGAAAGGTGATTTTTTGAACCAGTGCTCACCCTCATTGTTAATCTCAGTAGCTTCTGCTATTAATTCCACATATAACTTGAATTTCAGAGTGTCCATCATAACCATATCATTTTTAAGTGCTTTAGCAAATTTGCAGGTGACCTGAGTATCGAAGCCATCAATCTTTTTGAAAAACTTTAACCATCCTGCCTGCTGAAAAAGTTCTGCACAGTCAGGAAGCTTCTGAATCCAGGTTAAGTCTGTGGGCTCAGCCCTGTTGACCTTACCACTTTTGCCACTTTTCCCCATATTCTTCCTTTCAGTAAACAAGAACAGTCTGACTTGGGTTTCAAGAAATGTTTTGTAAGCTGGTTTCTTATGCTTTGGGCTCCTTTGAAATTTTCTACAAACCCTTGGACAGACCTTCAAGTTCGATGTTCTCTTCTCTCAACCATGCAACTAAGTCTGTATAAGAAAGTTGATATGTTCTCCAAGTAAGTGACTTCATGAGTCATGACAATTTTCAACAATGTTTAAATCATTTTCATAAACCAACAACACACCTTTTGTGTAATAATGAGCATAACAGATAAATCTGTGAGTCCTCTCAATGCTATTTCCAGAATTTTGAATGTATAGGAGAGCAAATGATAAAAATCTTCGTTCAAACTGTCATTAGAATTTCCCAGACTGAATACTTTAAATTTAAGACTATTTCGCTGCTCTGTTCATGCACATTCCTCATACTAGCTTCAGATAGCTATTTCTGTGGTGAAATGCTCATTTTATGATCTATTCTATCATCTCCAGCAACCAATTTCTTCAGGTAATTGTACAGCGAAAAGGACCCAAATTTTTCAGCTATAAGGGTTTATATTGGAATACCTGTCAATTACTCATCTGTCGTGGCTTACAGCTTCGTTTTGGGGTATCAATGATCTCCTCTTATGAGAATAGGAGTCTTCATACCGTTTCTTTTACTGCTGGTAAATGAATTCGGAAGCCCTAATTCTCGCTGGCGTTAAAACACACTTGTCTTCTCTCCACAGCAACACAATCCATCTTTTTAGCAATTAGCTCTCCTTCACGAACACTCCTCTTCTATAATAATGCGTGTAGCAAGAGAAATTTGACAGCTTAGACTGGGATTTGCTGGTTTTTTGTGCAACTGATTCCGCATACCATGCAATGATGAGCTTGTTTTGCTTCGTAACTAGTAACCAACTAAAATCATGCTTAAGCTGCAGCAAACACGTGTTAAAACACTCACACAAGGCGATTAGATACTCCCATAATGCATCATGATTGAAATCAGTTTGAAAATTGAAAAAAACCACAGGCCGCGATATTCCTGTAGCGCGCCCTTTGTTAAAATTTTGTTTAGTGCTACAAGAATAGCTACCATGCCAAAATTTAGCAGTTTTTCAACTTTCTGCTAATTTGTCGGAGGTTCTAACAATTATTTGGTTTAAGAAATAAGTTTAACCGCTCCCTAAACACATTAATGAATCAACCTTTGAAAATATGACTCTCATTAATCCCCTTTACAATATAAAAAATCACCAAAATCAAATGAAATCTGAAAAGAATGGGCTCAAAACTTATGCAATCACTCATAGAGTTCCTAAGGAGACTAAAACTAAAACTTAAAACCAAAAATTTAACTGAGGTAGATTCAAAAACAAACCAAAACTAGAGAAAATAAATCAAAAATGGAGAAAAATCTACTGACTTAACATCTAGCTCGGGCTGCGGGATGAAGTCCTCCCTGCGGGGCTTCAAGAACTTGTAGACTAGTGCCTTCTGTCTTCAATCTAAACTTCCATTTGGCTATGGAGTCTTTATTCAATTTCACTCACACCGGTATATACAATGGAAAGTGACAATGATCCTCATTAACTGTAGAAATGTTTGAGGAATCACCCATTGACAGGGCTGAGCAACTCCTCACCTTCAAGGGACTGCAAGATGAATGTATTATTTTCCAAAACTTTAGATATCAGAAAAGGGCCAAACCATAGATTATCAAATTTGCCATGCTTACCCTTCTGTTCCTTTCTTGCATCCCATCTTAAAACCAACTCACCTTCTGAAAAAATATGTTCTTTAATATTTCTGTCAAACCTGTTTTTCATTTTAGCTCTGTACAACTGTGCTTCTTTGTCTACCTTCTCTCTATTTTGCTGTACCTCAATCATTTCGAAGATTCTTCTTTGTAAATCATCCGGTTCCTCTTGAGAATTCCGAAGGAACTTCATTACTGGAATTCCCAATTGCACTGGAAATACTGCTTCTGTTCCATACACCAGCTGAAAGGGAGAAGTACCAATGGCTTGCTTTACAGTAATCCTATCTGCCCACAATGCATATTTCAACATTGAATCCCAAGACCTTTTATTATGTTTCAGCAACTTCTTGATGCATTGAATGATATTTTTGTTAGATGATTCAGCCTGACCATTTCCCTGAGGGTAATAGGGAGTTGAGTGTTTCAGAATAATACCATTTTTCTCACAAAAGGCCACCATTGCCTTGGATTTGAATGCTTTGGCATTATCAGTAATCAATCTTTGTGGACAACCAAATCTGCTCAGAATATTATCTTCAATGAAATCCATAATCACCTTATCTGTAGTATTTCTTGTGGGAATAGCTTCCACCCATTTTGTAAAGAAATCTGTGGCAGTCAAAATCCAATGATGCTGGCCTGAAGATGCTGGATTTATTTCTCCAATAAAATCCAGACCCCATTGCTGAAAAGGGGCATTGACTGCAATAGGCTTCAAAGGTAAAGATAGTAATTTCTGTTTACCTGCAAATTTCTGACAGGGTATACAAGTTCTTACATGTTGGTAAACATCTGAGAAGAGGGAAGGCCAATAGTAACTAGCTCTTAAAATTTTATATGCTGTTGTTTTCCAGTATTTATGTCCTCCACAAGCTCCTTCATGAGATTCTGAAATTACTTCTTCTATTTCAGCCCGATCTAAACACCTTAACAAGATTCCTCCTGGGTCTTTCCAAAACAATTGATCTCCTATCAAACAGTATTTAGTAGCTTTCAATTTCAGAGATCTGGCAGCCTTCCTATCTAAGTGTTCTGGACATTGCAAAAATAACAAAAAATGAACAATATCAGCATACCAATCTGAAGATGAATAAGAGTCCATAATTTTTTCTTTCTCCAGGAATGCTTGCTTTTCTTCAGGTGATGATTCTTCTACCATAAGATGTAATCCTAATGCTTGACAATTTGAATCAGCCAGCAGTTTGGCCAATCCTTGTCCTTTGACCAGCTTTGTAGGTCTGATTTCCACCTCATATTCCATAATTTTAGCAATCCACTTTCCCCTCTTTCCTTCACTATCAGGTTGTGTCAAAACATCTTTTACTGCAGCGTTTGGAACAAATGAAATAACCTTGGAATGTAAGATATAAATTCTGAAAATTTTTAAAGCCTTCACTAGAGCATAGGCTTGTTTCTCCAAGATACTGTATTTCAGCTCTGAATCTCTAAGTGTTTTATTGAAAAAGGCAATTGGTTGCTCTAATCCTTCATTATTCTTCTGGAGTAGTACAACAGCAATAGTATCCTTTGAAGCAAAAGAAAAGGTAAGGAATTCTTTGGCAAAATCAGGGCTTACTAAAACAGGTGCTTCTGTCAGAGCTATTTTGATTTTCTCAAAAGATGCCTTTGCTTCAACAGTCCATTTGACTTCTTGGTCCTTTTTTAACATTACTGTGATTTGTTTAATGGTCTCGGCAAAATTAGGAATAAACCACCGTAGAAAGTTTATTTTGCCAATGAAAGATTGAACATCCTTTTTACTCCTGGGCAAGCTAATCTTCAGTATTGCTTTGACTCTCTCAGGGTCAATTCTAATACCATCAGCTGACACCAGGTGGCCAAGTAATTTACCTTCTTGCACAGCAAAATGTGATTTTTTTGGATTCAAGGATAAGCCAAATTTTCTGCATTTTATGAAGGTTTGTTCCAAATGCTTCAAGTGTTCATCATCAGACTTTGAGAAGACAGTAATATCATCCAGATAGATAACCACAAACTTATCTTTCTCCCCCATGAATGCAATATCCATGGCTCTCTGAAAGGTTGCTCCAGCATTCATCAAACCAAAAGGCATCTTGTCATACATAAATGTCCCCCAGGGGGTTGTAAAAGCTGTCTTTTCTTTGTCATCAGGGTGCATGGCAATCTGATTATACCCTGAGAAACCATCTAGCATAGAAATCCTTTGAGCTCCAACTACCTGCTGCAACACCTGTTCAATCTTGAGGAGAGGATAATTGTCTTTTAATGATGATCGGTTCATATTTCTGAAGTCAACACATAATCGAATTTCCCCATTCTTCTTTTTAACATGAACTAAATTAGCCACCCAAAACCACTTATACTATGAAACGAGAACTCGACACAGTTCTCGTTTTTCTCTCTCCTAATTTTAGTAGCTATTTTTACCTCCGTTTCAAAAAGGGTTGATACCAGTATCACACATTTTCATTTTGAGGCATTTTTTTGGGCCTTTGACACATCTTTATTGTAAAGTATTTTTAATTTCTATTTTCAAGTGTGTTTTTTAGAAATTTAACAAAAAAATACATTTAGAAGCTAGCTATAATGAAAAACACATACATTTTCGACATTTATCTTTAAAATTTAATCATAAATAATATATTTTTATGGAAAAAATAGTAAACAAATCGAGAAAAAGAAGACATTTAAACCCATTTTTAACAGATTTTTAGTCATTTTGTATAAAATGATACTATTTCACATTATTTTTCATAATATTTAACCACCTAACCAATTATTATTAAAATTTAAAAAGAAAATATTTTAAAAAATTACATTGCCCCCTTCTACCCTAACCCTATCCCTACTCCCCCACAAACTATTACAAAAGTAAAAAAAATAATTATAATGCGTCCCTTCTACCCTAACCCCCTAACAAACTATTAATAATTTTTAAAAAAAATTACATTTAAAAAAATAATTATATATCCTACCCTAACCCCTCAACCAACCATTAATAAACATTTAAAAAAACAAAGTACATTTTCTAATGCCCTAGCCCCCTACATTACCCCTACCTTGGCCCCCCGAAAATTACATTTTCTAATGCCCTACCCACTACATTAACTCCCTCATGTTACCCCATTACCCCTCACACATTGTTTTAACTAAAAAAATTTAAAACCCAGCTTAAAAAAATTAAAAAATTAAAAAAAAAAACCTAAACTTAAAAAATAAAAAATAAAACCTAAACTTTACAAAAGAAAATAACAAAAAACAAACTAGACTTTACAAATTAAAAAAAAAAAGACTTTACAAAAAAAAAATTTAAAAACAAATTAAAAATTTTAAAAAAAAATTTAAAAAAAAAAAAAAATTAAAAAAAAAAATTAAAAATTTTAAAAAAAACTTAAAAAAAAAAACTTAAAAATTAAAAAAATTAAAAATTTTTAAAAAAACTTAAAAAAAAAAAATTAAAAATTAAAAATAAAAATAAAATTTAAAACAAATTAAAAATTTTAAAAAAAATTAAAAATTAAAAAAAAAGCCCCTTGGGCGCCCAAAGGGCCGCCCCACGGGGCAGCTCGATGCACTCGATGCCCGACATCGAGCTGCCCCGTGGGGCGTCCCTTTGGGTGGGCGGATGCTGGCTCCGCCCCGTTGGGCGCCCAAAGGGCCGCCCCACGGTGGCAGCTCGATGCCCGGCATCGAGCTGCCACCGTGGGGCGGCCCTTTGGGCGCCCAACGGGGCGGAGCCAGCATCCGCCGCCCACTTTTGGCCGGGCGGATGCTGGCTCCGCCCCGTTGGGCGCCCAAAGGGCCGCCCCACGGTGGCAGCTCGATGCCGGGCATCGAGCTGCCCCCGTGGGGCGGCCCTTTGGGCGCCCAAGGGGCCGCCCCACGGTGGCAGCTCGATGCCGGGCATCGAGCTGCCCCCGTGGGGCGGCCCTTTGGGCGCCCAAGGGGCTTTTTTTTTAATTTTTAATTTTTTTTTTAAAGTTTTTTTAAAATTTTTAATTTGTTTTAAATTTTTTTTTTTTTTTTTTTTAATTTTTTTTTTTTAAGTTTTTTTAAAAATTTTTAATTTTTTTTTTAATTTTTTTTTTTTTAATTTTTAATTTTTTTTTTAAAGTTTTTTTAAAAATTTTTAATTTGTTTTAATTTTTTTTTTTTTTTTTAATTTTTAATTTTTTTTTTAAGTTTTTTTTTAAATTTTTAATTTGTTTTAAATTTTTTTTTTTTTTTAATTTTTTTTTTTTTTTAAGTGTTTTTAAAATTTTTTAATTTGTTTTAAAATTTATTTTTTGTAAAGTCTTTTTTTTTTTAACTTTTGTAATAGTTTGTTGGGGTTAGGGTTAGGAATTTATTTGTTGAAAATAGAAAATTTCAATTTAGGGGTTGATTTTAAGGCTTTCGTAAATCACAGTATGAGATTTTTAAGCCATGGCTATATTTTTAACCCAGAGAAAAAAAAACGTTGATACTAGTATCAACACTTTTCGATTTGGGGGTTGTTTTTGGTGTTTTTTATGAAAACATGATACTGGCATCAACACTTTTTGATTTGGGGGTTGTTTTCGGTGTTTTTTATGCAAAAATATGAGTTTTTATGGCTAGAGTTCTCGTTCTTAGTATATAGTTCTCGTTTCATAGTATAAGTGGTTCCAAGAAGAATATCTGAGAGGCACTATTATCTTAGCATCCAACAACTTCTTTAGTTCTTTTTCAATTACAGGGAACAAGGCTGGATTGATTCTTCTTAGTTTCTGCCTGAAAGGTTTGACATTAGGTTTCAAAGGAACTTTGTGCTGAATAACTGCTGTATCATAAGTTTTTAGTTCCTTATAAGACCAGGCAAATGCATCTATATATTTTTTCAACAGCTTAATGTATCTACTTCTTTGCTCCACTGTTAAGAATTTAGAAAGTTTTACCATTCTTGGATGTTCTGTTGAACCAATATTGTAGTCTTCTACATTGTCTTCTGAAGATTGAATTACTGGCTTTGAAGGTGTATCATCTTTGTTGAATATTCTTTCTAAAGGTACTAGGCCTTTCAGAATGAAATTGCTTTTCAACTCAATAATTTTATGCCCTGCTATATCTTCTGCAGCAAACTCATCTAACTGTTCATCTTTTCCATCTTCTTCTTGATCAATTTGAATATTTGAAAACTCATTTACGAGCTCAAGAAATTTTTTTATTTCAATGTCATCTTCAAAAACCCTCCAGTGTTTTATATTGTCAAGAACACAAGGTATATACCTCACTTCTATAGGATACTTTAACTGAGCAATTTTAGGGATTCTAAAATATGTGGCAGCCAGGGCTAAAGAATCTGCAGTCTCATTATGATTCCTGGGAATATGAGTGATATTAAATGCTATAAAGTAGTTTTCAATCATATCCCATACCTCATTTCGATATACTTTCAACAAACCCTGCTTTACTTGATATTTGTTCTTCACCTGTTGAACAATTAGTTCGAAGTCGCCAAATGCAAAAATTTGCTGAATTCCCAAATCTTTAGTAGCTTTCAATCCCAATAGCAAAGCCTCATACTCAGCAGTGTTGTTAGTGGTAACAAACTCCAATTTATACATAAGTTTCACTGTTTCACCGCCAGGGGAAATAAGTAAAACTCCAGCTCCAGCACCCTCTCTGCATGAAGATCCATCAAAATATAACTGCCATACTGCATCTTTTTCCTCTATGCTATGTTTTATTGGCTGATCTTTTTCCACCTGTAGCAGACCAGCAGAATTATCTTCTTCACTAAACTGTAATATGCATGAGCCAAGGTCTTTATCCACAGAGTACATTGGGTGATTAGTGGGGTTCTTATCGTCTGTGACAATGTAAGCAAGCTGTAGCTATCTGTAAAGTCTTCTATTTTCTCCACCAAAACAAGAATAGTGGCATAAGAGAGGTCCATCTGTAAAGTTCCTCCAACCTTCTTTGCCCAGGATCTTGAAAGAAGCAAGCCAAACTTTGGGGTGATATCAGCCACTACAACATCCATTATGACACTCTTCATTGGCAACTGAGCAAGGCTGACAACCATATCTTTAATCACTCCTAGACACTTGACAGCTCGGGAATCAAAAGCATATAAGTCATGATAAGGTTTGGTAATACTGAGACCTAGGGCTTCCATCACAGCTTTAGGCATTAGATTATGGGATGCTCCAGAATCTAATAGACAATTATGGATCATCTGATCATGGACAATTAAGGTAACATAGAATGGAGGAGAAGCACCAGCTTCATTTTCTGTTTTCTCGGCTAAGGCAGATCCAATGAATATCTTTGGACTTTCTTCTTGCAAATTAACAGTATCTGAAACAGGCGGGCTACTAGCAGAATTCATAACTTTTAAGACTGTTTGTTTATATGATGGATTTTTGATAAGCTCAAAAAATGGCACAGGAATTTTCAGTTTACCTAACTCATTTTCCAAATTGAAACTTTGAACTGACTTATTTATCTCCTCAATTTCTACATTCTTCTTGGATTTTTCTGCAGGTTACTTATTTTCTATTACAGGATCAACAACTGGTTTATCAGGAATAACTGGAGTAGGAACAACAGCTTTCTTCTTAGGAGCTTGGACTACTTGTTTCGGGCCAGATCTGAGATTAAGAGTCTTCTTAATTCCATTCTGATTAGCAGCAGCATTTACAGCAGTTTTTTCAAACTCTAATTCATCTTCAACTTCATACAAATCTGCGTCATAGTACTCAGCATTTAGAAAATTTTCTTCTGTTACAAAACCTCCAGATAAACCATCTCCAAAATGGTTCACATCCTGATCTGTCTCAGTTTCTTCAAACAGTAACTGTTGATCAATTTCTTCTTCATCCACCAAATTATTTTGAAAAGGTGGGGGTACTTTTTGATCCTCATTCTCCCTTCTTTCTCGCTGAATATCATTATTTCTGCGTTCTCTTGGCATGAATCTAGGAGCAAATTGCCTCCTGAACTGATTTTGGTTATTTGGATTTCGATCAACTTCTGGAGCAGGTTTAGCAGAATTCTTTTCAAGTTCTAATTTATTCAACTTGGCAGTAAGAATCTTTACAATCTTAGCCATTTCATCTATTTTAGCTTCAGCAGACTGAGGTGCAGCACTTGTGGAAACAGCTTCCTTCTTTCCCTTTTTTTCATACTGCTACTAAGGTGTTTCTTTCTTGAGTCTGTTAGAAGCCAGCAAATTTGACTCTACCTCCAATGCTGCCTCTTGCATGTTCATCAGGGTGATAGGTCTTCTCTCTCTAAGTAATAAAGAGAATTCATGATCAAAAGCATTTGCATAGGTCAACTTGGCTGATGTTTCAGTGGGTTTGATTTCTGCAGGAATCCTACTATACATCTTGTTAAATCTTTTGGAAAAGTCAGAAATAGTCTCATCCTTGTTTCTTCTCAAAGCTCCAAACTCAGTTATGTAATAGGTGTGATCCTTGGTGTCTCCCCACTGTCTCAGAAAAAGATCTTTAAGTTCTTCAATTATGGTGATAGAATTAGCAGGCAGTTCTCTGAACCATTTTCTCACATCCCCATCAAGACTTTGTACAAATACCCTCATCCATACATCTTTAATTTCAATGTTCTGATTATCTGCATAACTCTCGAAAGCTTCCCAATGTTCTTCTGCAGTTGTTTCACCTTGTCCATTGAATCAGGGCATATACTTTTGGTAATCATGTGTAGGCAAGGCATGTAAAAGCTGAGGTAATACTAATGGTGCATACCTAGCTGCTACCATTCTATCCATCATATCCATAGGTGGATTTTGAGCTGCCATTGTGGACTGAGGTTTAGACTGGGAAAATGTGGAAACTTGGCTGGAACTTTTTTGAAAAGGGTTCCTTCCTACTTTCAACTGAAAGATTGGTATTTTATCAGGAGAAGAGGTTTTAGCTTTCAAAAAACTTCGAGGATTAGTAAAAACCTGGAAAGTGCTCTCAGGGATGATAGGTTTTACACAAGGTGAAGTTTCAGCTGGGTCTAATGATTTACTCAACTGGTGAGAATCACAAGAGGCTGGTAAAGATTGAGACCTTCTGAGCTTTCTTGCTGTTTTTATGATCTTTTCAGGATCTGTCACACCCAGCTGTAATGAAGAGGTAGGTCTGCTCCTGGTTCCAATTCTGTTAGAAGCCACTGTGACAACTTTTTGGTGAAAAATAGCCTTCAAAAACTGCTGGTTTAAGTCCACCTCTTAAACCAGAAAAATGATGAGTATACCAGGGAATCTATCCTTCAGCTTCGTCCCTGGCAACGGCGCCAAAGATGTTTGTGTCAGAAATTGTTACTAAGGCTAGGGTAACAAGCCAACACAATCTCAAGAGTAAAACTCAATTCAAACTAGGGTTTAGGGTTTTGTTTTATATGTTTTTGGTCATAAACTTCAAGAGCATAAAGGGAATACATTCAGCTGATAAGCAACAACTAAATCATACACATATATCAATAAAGATGCTTATATATCACAAGAATCCAACAAAAGACTGTAATGAAGTTCACACATAAAGGACAAGCACCACTGTAAATTACACATCAACCAGCAATGAATTTGTCATTTATGAAACTAAATAAGTTCAAACATGAAGCCAACACAGATCAAATGAAGGGGAAAGAGTCATATATTCATAGTTTCATCAGTAAATGCATATAAGAGTTTACAGTACCTATCACTGAATAAGTCTGAAAGTACAAGCAGCTAGCAGAGCTCCTGATGCTCCCAAAAATCAGAACCCCCACAATGTTTTTCTTCTCTTTCTAAATAGTTTTTCTTTCAAAAAAACAGTTAGGTCTTTCCTCCTAACTCTCCATCGAATCACTAGGTTAGATAAAGTAAAATTTACATTTTTACAAAATTACAAATCTTCTAAAAATAGCAAATTCTTTAACTAAAACAAAATGTTTGTATAAAATAACCCCTAACTAATAACTGCATCATATCTCCTTCGCTGCCTCCACAAGAAGAGATATACCATCTGGACTTGAGGACCTTTTCTTTATTCTTTTATGCTTCTGCTCCAGATCAGCTATCTTTTTCTTAAGGTGTTCATTTTCCTGTTGTAGAGTTTCAACTGTCTTTTCCAGCTCTGAACAGTGCCTGTCAGAAGCCCTTTTTCTTCTAAGTGCTTCCTTTGCATCAACTACTAATTCCTGAAAATTATCATGAACATCCTGAAGATCCTCTCTTAATCTTCTATTTGCCATCATCAAACCATCATTGACTTCCTGCATGTAATTCATTTGGTGCTTATATTGTTTGATAGTCTTCTGTAAATTTTCCCTGTCAGAATTAACCATTTTCTCTATTGCAGAATCTTGCTCTTCATTAGGTTTCCAAGGGATATCAAACTTCTTAAAAATTTCTGCTTCTTCTGTCAACAGTTTCTCAGAAGTGCCTTCAATGATGAGCTTTGGGTTTTCTTCATCTGCTACTTTCACTGAATTAATCTTCTCTTTTTTACACGGTTTCAATTTATCTATCTTTGATTTGTCATCCTCCATGGTTTCTTCATCTATGATGGTCACTTTATCTGAGTTCAATTTAGGGTTTAATAACTTTTTCATGTTTAACCTCAGCTTATTTTTCGACCTAGTTTTAGGTCTCCAGAATGTAGCTGCTTCTCCCATCATCTTCAGTTCTCTGCCTTGGTACTGAACAGAAGCTAATTCCACTACTTCCAGCTTATTTATTTTCTTGCTAGACCTCATGGTGTTGCCATTTAAAACTTGAGCTTCTTCAATTTCAGTTTTGACCTTAATCTTAGAAACAGGTTGTTCTTCTTCTAACATGTATCCTTCATCATCCGAAAGGATTGTGATGGGGCTTCTTGGCTGAATGGGGATCTCTTCTTTAGCTACAGGAACCATTTTAATGTCAACTTTCCTTTCCTCCTGAGGATCTGCTACAGGTGATGGTTTCTTTTCAAACAGTTCCTTTTTGTCTTCAAATAGTGTGAACTTGTTTTTAGTGAAATCTGGAATTTCTTGGAGATGACTGTCATCCTGTCTCTCTTCTACTACTTGCTTTGTCACCTTCTTAGCTTTAATATCATGTTTACTTGTAGATTTGACTGAGTGGCCTAACTTTTTCATCATTACCTTCCCCTTGTTAGTCTGTCTCTTTGGTTGTTGGACTTCTCTTTTAGGATGAACACCTGACCAGAACAAAAAGAAATCCCAAGTCCTGCCCTCATGTTGCAACACTGTAGTGATGATCAGTTTAATGAGACCATGATGAAAAAGAGACTGAGAAGTGTGATCATCCTGTTGCTTTATTTTGCTTGACATTTTCTGCAGGCTTTTGAAGAAAAAGAAGGGCAGATTCATCTTAGAAACTCCTGCCATATGTTGAAGGAACCTGAGATGATATTTAAATACCAATGAATATCTTCCTTCACAAGTCACATAACTTTGAAGTATCCTTATGGGCTCAATCCACTCCTTCCTGAAATTTTGAATGAAGATACCCTTATTCTAGTCAGGAATCATATTAGGAAACAAGTACCTTTGGGGTTCAAACTCGAAAGGTGATTTTTTGAACCAGTGCTCACCCTCATTGCTAATCTCAGTAGCTTCTGCTATTAATTCCACAGATAACTTGAATTTCAGAGTGTCCATCATAACCATATCATTTTTAAGTGCTTTAGCAAATTTGCAGGTGACCTGAGTATCGAAGCCATCAATCTTTTTTAAAAACTTTAACCATCCTGCCTGCTGAAAAAGTTCTGCACAGTCAGGAAGCTTCTGAATCCAGGTTAAGTCTGTGGGCTCAGCCCTGTTGACCTTACCACTTTTGCCACTTTTCCCCATATTCTTCCTTTCAGTAAACAAGAACAGTCTGACTTGGGTTTCAAGAAATGTTTTGTAAGCTGGTTTCTTATGCTTTGGGCTCCTTTGAAATTTTCTACAAACCCTTGGACAGACCTTCAAGTTCGATGTTCTCTTCTCTCAACCATGCAACTAAGTCTGTATAAGAAAGTTGATATGTTCTCCAAGTAAGTGACTTCATGAGTCATGACAATTTTCAACAATGTTTAAATCATTTTCATAAACCAACAACACACCTTTTGTGTAATAATGAGCATAACAGATAAATCTGTGAGTCCTCTCAATGCTATTTCCAGAATTTTGAATGTATAGGAGAGCAAATGATAAAAATCTTCGTTCAAACTGTCATTAGAATTTCCCAGACTGAATACTTTAAATTTAAGACTATTTCGCTGCTCTGTTCATGCACATTCCTCATACTAGCTTCAGATAGCTATTTCTGTGGTGAAATGCTCATTTTATGATCTATTCTATCATCTCCAGCAACCAATTTCTTCAGGTAATTGTACAGCGAAAAAGACCCAAATTTTCCAGCTATAAGGGTTTATATCGGAATACCTGTCAATTACTCATCTGTCGTGGCTTACAGCTTCGTTTTGGGGTATCAATGATCTCCTCTTATGAGAATAGGAGTCTTCATACCGTTTCTTTGACTGCTGGTAAATGAATTCAGAAGCCCTAATTCTCGCTGGCGTTAAAACACACTTGTCTTCTCTCCACAGCAACACAATCCATCTTTTTAGCAATTAGCTCTCCTTCACGAACACTCCTCTTCTATAATAATGCGTGTAGCAAGATAAATTTGACAGCTTAGACCGGGATTTGCTGGTTTTTTGTGCAACTGATTCCGCATACCATGCAATGATGAGCTTGTTTTGCTTCGTAACTAGTAACCAACTAAAATCATGCTTAAGCTGCAACAAACACGTGTTAAAACACTCACACAAGGTGATTAGATACTCCCATACTGCATCATGATTGAAATCAGTTCGAAAATTGAAAAAAACCACAGGCCGCGATATTCCTGTAGCGCGCCATTTGTTAAAATTTTGTTTAGCGCTACAAGAATAGCTACCATGCCAAAATTTAGCAGTTTTTCAACTTTCTGCTAATTTGTCGGAGGTTCTAACAATTATTTGGTTTAAGAAATAAGTTTAACCGTTCCCTAAACACATTAATGAATCAACCTTTGAAAATATGACTCTCATTAATCCCCTTTACAATATAAAAAATCACCTAAATCAAATGAAATCTGAAAAGAATGGGCTCAAAACTTATGCAATCACTCATAGAGTTCCTAAGGAGACTAAAACTAAAACTTAAAACCAAAAATTTAACTGAGGTAGATTCAAAAACAAACCAAAACTGTAGAAAATAAATCAAAAATGGAGAAAAATCTACTGACTTAACAGATGCATTGTATGATCAGGATGATCATGGATGATGAGCTTTAGGATGATGCTCCAAATAATATGCATCAGGATGATGTATGGTGAGTATCAGGTTGACAATCTGTGGCCGTGGACAGGTTGTGCAGGTAGCATAGAAAAGATCTTGGGAGATCTGGACAGGTAGAGTAGTGTGCTCGTAACATCCTGGGATGCTCTTTCAAGGTTTTTCTACAGGTAGCATAGAAAAGATCCTGGGAGATCCGGATAGGTAGAGTGGTGTGCTCGTAACATCCTGGGATGCTCTTTCGAGGTTTTGCTACAGCTTCACATAGAAAAGATCCTGGAGATCCGGATAGGTAGAGCAGTGTGCTCATAACATCCTGGGATGCTTTGAACAGGTTTTGTGAAGGTTCACATAGAAAAGATCCTGGAGATCCCGACAGGTAGAGTGGTGTGCTCGTAACAGCCTGGGATGCTCTATAGAGATCCAGACAGGCAAAGCGGTGTGCTCGTAACATCCTGGGATGCTCTTTAAAGGTTTTATGAAGGTCAACATGTAAAGATATTATAGTATGTGCTAGGTTTTGTTGACGCACGTAATCAGTCCTAGGTTCCACAGTATGGCCACTGATGATGAAGACCTATAGGTGGTGGGCCTACATCTAGCATGAAAAAGGGCTGGCTCTATAGAACTTCCTATGACGAGTAGATTGGAGATTGATTGAGATAGAAGTGTTGATGTATATGTAACTTCGGAATGTATTTCACATATATGTATATTGTATTCCTATAGAGATGTTATTATTCCTCTATACGGAAGTGTCGTCATTTATATTGTAAGTGTCTTAACTTATACTTGATGGGTTATTAGACCACCTTGTTGGGGTCGGCCCTGTATAAGTCATGTGGGTCGAAGGGTTATTAGACCACCCTATCGGTGGTCGGCCATGTGGTTCAAAGGGTTATTAGACCACCCTATTGGGGGTCGGCCCAGTCATCATTATGTTATGTGGTTAAGTTCGAGCCTACATGAGTTAGGTAAAAAAGGCAAGTCAAGTCAAGTATAAATAGAGTGTGGGAGGCACTCTATTTGATCACTCACTTCTCACTCATGCACTCAAGGAGGAGTGGAGCACTTATGGAGGAGGAGGATCTGCTGCTAGGTTATGTCTATCTCTTATGATTGGTTGTATCATTGCTCTATCTATCTCTGAGGAAGTTATTGGGGTTTTTCAGCTTTATGGTTTTCCCCAAGTAAATCTTTGTGTCTCTTGTGTGCTTGCATTATTGTCTCCATGATTGATATGCTGTAGATATGCTGTACATATTGTTCTCTCACTTAAGATCCTAGATCAGATTGAAGTAAATTCTGAAAATTTAACATGGTATCAGAGCTAGCCTGAAAGAAGGCATGATATAGCATGTATGACACTTGTTGCACTTACGATGCTAGGGCTTGATATAGCAAAAACCAGTCGTCGTAGAACTTTCACTATAAATCCTTTTTGGAGAATATTTCGGATCTGAAATCTTTACAGGTCGAAGATTAAATCTCCAGGTACCTTGTGTCCAAAGGACAACCTCTAATTCGTTTTACTTTGTGATTTATGATCTGTACAATATAGGGTTTCTGCCTCTTCCAGATCTGAGTCAAAATCAGGTGACCTTGGGAAAAAGGTCATAACTTGGTCTAGGAAGCTCCAAATGAAATTTCGTAAAATGTGACAGGTAGTACACAGAATGTACCATCTCAGAAAATTTTTGCAGAGGCCGAAGTTGAACCAGTGACACGTGTCACGTCGTACAAATTCGCTCTCCTGTATTATCCCATAAACAGGTCACGTTGTAACACTTGACATAACTCTCTCTCAGAGAGTCCAATGGAGGTCAGAACTATCAGGATGGAAATATAACAGAGCGAGATATCTCAAAAAAAAATTTCAGAGGCCGAAGTTCAAACAGTGACACGTGGCACGCCGTACAAGTTCGCTCT
The DNA here is from genome assembly GCA_027924585.1 of Larix kaempferi. Taxonomy (NCBI): domain Eukaryota; kingdom Viridiplantae; phylum Streptophyta; class Pinopsida; order Pinales; family Pinaceae; genus Larix; species Larix kaempferi. Next base: position 3,980,094 of record BSBM01001474.1, on the reverse strand, counting down.
CCTGTATTATCCCAAAACAGGTCACGTTGCGACATTTGGCATAACGCTCTCTCAGAGAATCCAATTGAGGTAAGACCTGTCAGGATGGAAAGATAACAGGTCAGGATATCTCAAGAAACTTTTTCAGACCCTGTGGATTGAAAAGTTCGGAGTTACACCAGAAACAATCAGGTACATATTTCTATCAAAACAGGATTATCTTTTGAGTACCTTCATTCATGGCTTCCGAAATTTAGGGCTTTGGAGAAAGTTGGAATTTTTGTAATCGGAGACCACGGCTGAATGGTACTCATAAAAATAAAAATTTAGAGACCAATATCAGAATTTTTGGTTGGGCAGAAGGCCGGGATTGATCAGACCCTAGTTCAGGACTTTGATCAGAAAAGTGGAAAATTAGGGCTTCTGTAGAAATGGGAATTTTTGAAATCTGAGACCACGGCTGGAAGCTCCTCAGAAAAAAAGGAAGCTTAGAGATTTGGATCAAACCTTTTGATTGGGAAGAAGAGTGGGATTCATCAAACCCCAGTTCAGGGTCACGTCCAGTGAATCTGAAAGTTTCAAAGGCAAAATTGAGGAGTGAAACTTTGCAATTTTCAAATTCTAAATATACTAGCTTGATCAGCTCATCAAGGCGCACATTTCTATCCTTTCGAAAGTTTGAAATTCAAAGTTTGAATTTTTGGGGTTTCTTTGACAAACCCATATCTAGCTCCAGGTCCAGTTCTTGCAAATCAAATGGATTGGGTTAATCCTAGAAGAAGATGGATTGGTCACCTACATAAGTGAAGAAGTTTCTGTTTCAGAGGGAGATGAGGCTAAGGCCTTACATAAGAATATTACAAGCGATCTCGATAGGTATGACTCATCGAGGTATGTTTCGATATTTGTTCATGATTAAGTTTATGGTATGTTTGTCTTCATGTTGTTATGGTTAGTACAATCTTGATTTGTCGTATCACCTTAACAAAATTACGAATGCATGATAGAAGATATTCATTGATTAGGGTGTTGACACTTATGATTGTACTAATGCATTATGGTGTTGTATGAGGTTTATGTTGTCTACTAACATGAAAGGTACACCAAGAAAGACAAATCATGTTCTGGTTCAAGAACATATGATCATGATGACATGAGGACAAAGATTCAACCATTGTCATGGATCTCATAGAAGATCCATTTACGAGGTATGTATAACTTGGTTTTATAATGGTTAACCTATGAGATATACAGGTTACTAGCACGAGTCATTGACGAAGAACAAGAAGACATCATGTGAGTATGTTAGACATAACTAGCTAGCATGCTAATCCAGGTATGTTTTTTCCTATATCAAGATAGAATCCTACCTTGTGTTAGGATCTAATACTGTTGTGTTGTTGATAATGATTATTCATGAAGTCATAGGTTTGAATAATCATGGTTGTATGCATATTATGTGTCTTACCTAATTAATGATATGACTAACCTGAAGAGTCATAGGTTTGAGTAATTATAGGTTTAGACATGTTATGTTTCTTATGATTTGACTAACCATAAGAATCCTACATAAACCTTGAATGCTAATGCTTATTATTTCTATTTGAAATGATCATGACTATACATGCTTGAGATTATTGTGTTTTAATAGTATACTAATGAATGTATGATTTTATATGAGATGACAAGGATAACACAATCATGATACTAATAAGCATGCATAGGGACCAAGGATGAATATGAGTTCAAGAACAGGTAATCCAGGAAGCAAAGATCAAGAGGGAGTACACTCCAGTGGTTTATGCAAGGATGCAGATATTCAGAGGGAGTTGACCATCTCTCTACATTCCACAACAGAAAGATGTAGAAGAAGCTACTTCGGATTAGGACTCCAGCAGCTCCTGCAAGGAAGCGAAGACTCAGAGGGAGTCCACCCAACGAACAAACAAAGATAAGTATTTGAATTGTCATTTCTTAAATAATACTGTTCAATAATGTATATACTGATGTTCCTAGAATTAGGTTGTGTATTATGCATATTAGAATAATTTCATTGATGAATAGTATACTACTAATATGCATGGGTAAGTGGCCTATGGAACTGTACAACATTCCATTGCTACTTATCTAGAATGAAACCTCTTTGCTGACATGTTGGGAGTTGTGCACACTCTTAACAATATTCTGGTAGAGATTGGAAGGCATCTAGAAAGTTACGGGATATGGATAAATGTTGTATTGAAGCATTGGCTAAGATAATTGCATGACTGTATGACATATTTCTTTATGTGTAAGAATTTTTCTGAAAATTATGAGATGTTTCTAATCATGCAATTTAACCTATTTTGTAGGAAAGACTGTATATCTTCACCTACAAAAGGACTACAACATTTGTTCCAGCAACAAAGATATCTATTGAAGATATTGAAGTTCCCAGGATCTGGGATGAAGAAATGGAATGCCATGATTCGTTGATCATGAAGAAAAATGTTTGGGATGTGGTCCCAAGAGCTGAAGGGAAGTTTGTTGTGACTTCCAAATGGAACTATCAGATCAAGCATGTTGCAGATGGCAGCATTGAGAAATATAAAAGTGATGAAATAGAAGATGCACCAGATGGATTTCAAGATAGCATGGTGTAGTCATATATGTGTGCAGAACTTGGTATGGTAGGATAGACAGCTTTCTATCCAGTTTGGGCTTTACCAAGAGTAAAGCAGATTTCAACCTTTACTACAAGGTTGAGGAAGGCAATCCAGTGATACTACTTTTGTATGTGGACAACCTGTTTGTTACAGGTGAAGATAGATTGATTTCCGACATGCAGCGGAAGCTTGGTGCTGAATTCGATATGAAAGATTTGGGAATGATGCACTATTTCCTAGGTATGGAGGTGTGGCAGAGTACAGGTGGGATCTTCCTTGGTCAAGGGAAGTACACAGTAGATATCCTGAAGAGATTCGGGATGATGGATTGCAAGGCCATGGCCACACCTATGGCATCGAACCTGAAGCGTCTGTGTGATGCTTCATGTGAGCCGATTGATATCACTATGTATCGTTAGATGATTGGGTCCTTGATGTACCTGACGAACATGAGACCAGATATTTGCCTTACAGCGAACACATTGAGTTAGTTCCTGACGGATCCGAGGGGTGTTCACCTGGTTGCTGTAAAGCATGTTCTGAGGTACCTGAAGGGTACAGTGGATTATGGGCTCAAGTATGAAGCGAATCAAAAGTTTAACCTGCAGGGTTATGTTGATTCAGATTGGGCTGGCAGTGCTGCAGATAGGAAGAGCACATCTGGGTGTTGCTTTAGTATGGGATCCGGTGTGATCTCTTAGTTCAGTAGGAAGCAGTCTTGCGTAGCACTGAGTACAGCTGAGGCAGAGTATGTTGCAGCCTGTTCAGCTAGCTGTGAGGCAGTATGGCTATGGAAGCTACTGTCTGAGTTATTTGATCTCCCATTGGATGCTACTGGTATCTTCTGTGATAACCAGAGTTGTGTGAAGTTGTCCGAGAACCCAGTGTTTCATGACAGGTCGAAACACATAGAGATCAAATATCACTATATTAGGGATATGGTGCAGAGAGGAGATGTGAAGCTCCTGTATGTTGCGACGGATGAGAAGATTGCAAATGTGCTGATGAAGCCACTAGCCAGGGTGAAGTTCGAGTACTTCAGAGAGAGGCTTGGTGTTCTTCAGATCGAGGACACTTCGAGGAAGAAGTGATGGACACATTTGCTGAAGCCATTTCAAGCATGTTGGAAGGAGGATCCTTCACATGGCTGTGGATGTAAGCGCTGGATGATGAGCATCAGGATGATGTTCTGGTTTCTGCTGGATATGATCAGTTGGATCATTTTTATGTATGTATGTATGCATCATGTTGGATGCTAGATATGATCAGTTGGATCATTTGTATGTATGTACGCATCATGTTGGATGCTGGATATGATCGGTTGGATCATGTGTATGTATTTTGTATACGCATCATGTTGGATGCTGGATATGATCAGTTGGATCATTTATGTATGTATGCATCATGTTGGATGTTGGATATGATCAGTTGGATCATTCATATATGTACGCATCATGTTGGATGCTGATGGATACATTGTGTGGATCATGTATCTTTTTATGATCAGGTAGATCAAGTATGTTGATGGATACATTGTGTGGATCATGTATCTTTGTATGGTCAGGTAGATCATGTATGCTGATGGATACATTGTGTGGATCATGTATCTATGTATGTATCAGTTGGATACTTGGTGTGCATCAGATGGATGCATTGTATGATCAGGATGATCGTGGATGACAAGCTTCTCCAGATGACATGCAGCAGGATGTTGTAGTGATGATGATCAAGATGATCATGTGTACATCAGGATGATGTTTGATGAGTATCAGATGATACTTTGTGGCTGTGGATCAGGTTGTGCAGGTAAGCATGTAATTTGTGCCCTAGGAGATTTGCAGATGGTCTTTCAAGGTTTTGCCTATGGCATGTAATACGATTCCCTGGGACATCTGGCAAATGCTCTTTCGAGGTTTTGCTTGGGAGGACATGTAATTTGTGCCCTGGGAGATCTGCAGATAGTCTTTCGAGGTTTTTCCTATGGCATGTAATTCGGTGCCCTGGGATATCTGGCAGATGCTCTTGCGAGGTTTTGTCCTATGGCATGTAATTTGCTCCTGGGAGATTTGGACAGGATGAAAAAGGCCTCAGATGCCTCAACCAAGTTTTGCCATGACCACATGTAATTTTCTCCTGGGAGATCTGGACAGGATGAAAAGGCCTCAGATGCTTCAGCCAGGTTTTGTGGTGGACCACATGTAATGTGCTCCTGGGAGATCCGACAGGTAGAGCTGTGTGCTCGTAACAGCCTGGGATGCTTCAGCCAGGTTTTGTGGTGAGATCACATGTAATGTGCTCCTAGGAGATCCGACAGGTAGAGCCGTGTGCTCGTAACAGCCTGGGATGCTTCAGCGAGGTTTTGTGATGGGTCACATATAATGTGCTCCTGGGAGATCCTACAGGTAGAGCTGTGTGCTCGTAATAGCCTGGGATGCTGCAGCCAGGTTTTGTGACGCACATAATGAGTCCTGAGAATTCCACAGTATGGCCAGTGATGATGAAGACCTGCAGATGGCGGGCCTACATCCAGTATGAAAAAGGACTGGCTCTGTAGAACTTCCTATGATGAGTAGATTCAGAGATTGATTGAGATAGCAGTAGCAGTGACGATGATGATGACTCGATGACGATTATCCAGTGACAATGATCCATAGAAGATGACTTTTGAAAACTATGAGTTGTTTCTAATCATGCAATTTAACTTGTCTTGTAGGAAAGATCGTATACCATCACCTACAAAAGAAGGACTACAACATTTACTCCAGCAACAAAGCTATCTATTGAAGAATATGAAGTTCCCAGGATCCGGGATGAAGTAATGATCGAAGAGTAGCAGTCGATCATGAAGAATGATGTTTGGGATGTGGTCCTAAGACTTGAAGGGAAGTTTGTTGTGATTTCCAAGTGGATCTATAAGATCAAGCATGCCGTAGTTGGTAGCATAGATAAATACAAAGCAAGATTTGTAGCTCGTGGCTTCTCCGAGAAAGAGAGAATAGACTATGAAGAGACTTTTTCTCTTGTACCCAGATACACTTCCATCAGATCAGTACTTGCTCTGGCTGTAGTGATGAAATGGAAGATACACCAGATGGATGTCAAGACAACTTTCTTGAATGGTGTAGTCAAAGAGGAAGTGTATGTGGAGTAGCCACTCAGTTTTGAGACACATGACAGAGGGTCATATGTGTGCAGATTGAAGAAAGCCTTGTATGGCTTGAAGCAAGCTCCTAGGACTTGGTACGGCAGAATAGACAGCTTCCTATCCAGTTTGGGCTTTAGTAAAAGTAAAGCAGATTCCAACCTTTACTATTAGGTTGTGGAAGGAAATCTAGTGATACTACTATTGTATGTGGATGACTTGTTTGTTGCAGGTAAGGATAGATTGATTTCCGACATAAAGAGGAAGCTTGCTGCCGAGTTCGAGATGAAGGAATTGGGGATGATGCAATACTTTCTAGGCGTGGAGGTGTGGCAAAGTGCAGATGGAATCTTCCTTGGACAAGGGAAGTATGTGGTAGAGATCCTGAAGAGGTTCGGGATGATGGACTGCAAGTCCATGGCCACACCTATGGCATCGAACCTGAAGCTTCTGTGTGATGCTTCATCTGATCCGGCTGATGTCACGATGTATCGTCAGATTATTGGGTCCTTGATGTACCTAATGAACACAAGACCAGATATTTTCTTTGCGGTGAACACATTGAGCCAGTTCCTGATGGATCCCAGAGGTGTTCACCTGGTTGCTGTAAAGCACATTCTAAGGTACCTGAAGGGTACAATTGATTATGGGATCAAGTATGATGCAAATCAAATGTTTAACCTGTAGGGTTATGTTGATTCAGATTGGGCAGGCAGTGCTGCAGATAGGAAGAGCACTTATGGGTGTTGCTTCAGTATAGGATCAAGTGTGATCTCTTGGTTTAGTAGGAAGCAGTCCTGCGTAGCATTGAGTACAACCAAAGCAGAGTATGTTGCAGCTTGTTTGGCTAGTTGTGAGTCAGTATGGATTTGGAAGCTACAGTCTGAGCTATTTGATCTCCCATTGGATGCTACTGGTATCTTTTGTGACAACCAGAGTTGTGTGAAGCTGTCTGAGAACCCGGTGTTCCACAACAGGTCGAATCACATTGAGATCAAATATCACTATATCAGGGATATGATGCAGAGAGGAGCCATGAAACTCAAGTATGTTGCGATGGATGAGCAAGTTGCAGATGTGTTGACGAAACCACTAGCCAGAGTGAAGTTTGAGTACTTCAGAGAGAAGCTTGGTGTTCTTCAGATTGACGACACTTCAAGGAAGAAGTGATGGACACATTTGTAGGAGCCATTCCAAGTATGATGAGAGGAGGATCCTTCCCATGACTGTGTATGTAAGCATTGTGTGATGAGCATTAGGATGATGCTCCAGTTACTGCTTTGTATATGCATCAGTTGGATGCTTTGATCAATTTGATCATGTATTTGTGTATGCATCAGTTGGATGCTTTGATCAGTTTGATCATGTATTTATGTATGTATCAAGTGGATACTTTGTATGATCAAGTAGATCATGTATTTATGTATGTATCATGTGGATACTTTGTATGATCAGGTAGATCATGTATTTGTGTGTGTATCAGGTGGATACTTTGTATGATCAGGTAGATCATGTATTTATGTATGTATCAGGTGGATACTTTGTATGATCAGGTTGATCATTTATTTATGTATGTATCAGGTGGATACTTTGTATGATCATGTAGATCATGTATTTATGTATATATCAGGTGGATCATGTATGATGATATGTATCAAGTAGATACTTGGTATGCATCAGGTGGATGCTGTTTGTGTCAGAAATTGTTACTAAGGCTAGGGTAACAAGCCAACACAATCTCAAGAGTAAAACTCAATTCAAACTAGGGTTTAGGGTTTTGTTTTATATGTTTTTGGTCATAAACTTCAAGAGCATAAAGGGAATACATTCAGCTGATAAGCAACAACTAAATCATACACATATATCAATAAAGATGCTTATATATCACAAGAATCCAACAAAAGACTGTAATGAAGTTCACACAGAAAGGACAAGCACCACTGTAAATTACACATCAACCAGCAATGAATTTGTCATTTATGAAACTAAATAAGTTCAAACATGAAGCCAACACAGATCAAATGAAGGGGAAAGAGTCATATATTCATAGTTTCATCAGTAAATGCATATAAGAGTTTACAGTACCTATCACTGAATAAGTCTGAAAGTACAAGCAGCTAGCAGAGCTCCTGATGCTCCCAAAAATCAGAACCCCCACAATGTTTTTCTTCTCTTTCTAAATAGTTTTTCTTTCAAAAAAACAGTTAGGTCTTTCCTCCTAACTCTCCATCGAATCACTAGGTTAGATAAAGTAAAATTTACATTTTTACAAAATTACAAATCTGCTAAAAATAGCAAATTCTTTAACTAAAACAAAATTTTTGTATAAAATAACCCCTAACTAATAACTGCCTCATATCTCCTTCACTGCCTCCACAAGAAGAGATATACCATCTGGACTTGAGGACCTTTTCTTTATTCTTTTATGCTTCTGCTCCAGATCAGCTATCTTTTTCTTAAGGTGTTCATTTTCCTGTTGTAGAGTTTCAACTGTCTTTTCCAGCTCTGAACAGTGCCTGTCAGAAGCCCTTTTTCTTCTAAGTGCTTCCTTTGCATCAACTACTAATTCCTGAAAATTATCATGAACATCCTGAAGATCCTCTCTTAATCTTCTATTTGCCATCATCAAACCATCATTGACTTCCTGCATGTAATTCATTTGGTGCTTATATTGTTTGATAGTCTTCTGTAAATTTTCCCTGTTAGAATTAACCATTTTCTCTATTGCATAATCTTGCTCTTCATTAGGTTTCCAAGGGATATCAAACTTCTTAAAAATTTCTGCTTCTTCTGTCAACAGTTTCTCAGAAGTGCCTTCAATGATGAGCTTTGGGTTTTCTTCATCTGCTACTTTCACTGAATTAATCTTCTCTTTTTTACACGGTTGCAATTTATCTATCTTTGATTTGTCATCCTCCATGGTTTCTTCATCTATGATGGTCACTTTATCTGAGTTCAATTTAGGGTTTAATAACTTTTTCATGTTTAACCTCAGCTTATTTTTCGACCTAGTTTTAGGTCTCCAGAATGCAGCTGCTTCTCCCATCGTCTTCAGTTCTCTGCCTTGGTACTGAATAGAAGCTAATTCCACTACTTCCAGCTTATTTATTTTCTTGCTAGACCTCATGGTGTTGCAATTTAAAACTTGAGCTTCTTTAATTTCAGTTTTGACCTTAATCTTAGAAACAGGCTGTTCTTCTTCTAACATGTATCGTTCATCATCCGAAAGGATTGTGATGGGGCTTCTTGGCTGAATGGGGATCTCTTCTTTAGCTATAGGAACCATTTTAATGTCAACTTTCCTTTCCTCCCGAGGATCTGCTACAGGTGATGGTTTCTTTTCAAACAGTTCCTTTTTGTCTTCAAATAGTGTGAACTTGTTTTTAGTGAAATCTGGAATTTCTTGGAGCTGACTGTCATCCTGTCTCTCTTCTACTACTTGCTTTGTCACCTTCTTAGCTTTAATATCATGTTTACTTGTAGATTTGACTGAGTGGCCTAACTTTTTCATCATTACCTTCCCCTTGTCAGTCTGTCTCTTTGGTTGTTGGTCTTCTCTTTTAGGATGAACACCTGACCAGAACAAAAAGAAATCCCAAGTCCTGCTCTCATGTTGCAACACTGTAGTGATTATCAGTTTAATGAGACCATGATGAAAAAGAGACTGAGAAGTGTGATCATCCTGTTGCTTTATTTTGCTTGACATTTTCTGCAGGCTTTTGAAGAAAAAGAAGGGCAGATTCATCTTAGAAACTCCTGCCATATGTTGAAGGAACCTGAGATGATATTTAAATACCAATGAATATCTTCCTTCACAAGTCACATAACTTTGAAGTATCCTTATGGGATCAATCCACTCCTTCCTAAAATTTTGAATGAAGATACCCTTATTCCAGTCAGGAATCACATTAGGCAACAAGTACCTTTGGGGTTCAAACTCGAAAGGTGATTTTTTGAACCAGTGCTCACCCTCATTGCTAATCTCAGTAGCTTCTGCTATTAATTCCACAGATAACTTGAATTTCAGAGTGTCCATCATAACCATATCATTTTTAAGTGCTTCAACAAATTTGCAGGTGACCTGAGTATCGAAGCCATCAATCTTTTTGAAAAACTTTAACCATCCTGCCTGCTGAAAAAGTTCTGCACAGTCAGGAAGCTTCTGAATCCAGGTTAAGTCTGTGGGCTCAGCCCTGTTGACCTTACCACTTTTGCCACTTTTCCCCATATTCTTCCTTTCAGTAAACAAGAACAGTCTGACTTGGGTTTCAAGAAATGTTTTGTAAGCTGGTTTCTTATGCTTTGGGCTCCTTTGAAATTTTCTACAAACCCTTGGACAGACCTTCAAGTTCAATGTTCTCTTCTCTCAACCATGCAACTAAGTCTGTATAAGAAAGTTGATATGTTCTCCAAGTAAGTGACTTCATGAGTCATGAAAATTTTCAACAATGTTTAAATCATTTTCATAAACCAACAACACACCTTTTGTGTAATAATGAGCATAACAGATAAATCTGTGAGTCCTCTCAATGCTATTTCCAGAATTTTGAATGTATAGGAGAGCAAATGATAAAAATCTTCATTCAAACTGTCATTAGAATTTCCCAGACTGAATACTTTAAATTTAAGACTATTTCGCTGCTCTGTTCATGCACATTCCTCATACTAGCTTCAGATAGCTATTTCTATGGTGAAATGCTCATTTTATGATCTATTCTATCATCTCCAACAACCAATTTCTTCAGGTAATTGTATAGTGAAAAAGACCCAAATTTTCCAGCTATAAGGGTTTATATCGGAATACCTGTCAATTACTCATCTGTTGTGGCTTACAGCTTCGTTTTGGGGTATCAATGATCTCCTCTTATGAGAATAGGAGTCTTCATACCGTTTCTTTGACTGCTGGTAAATGAATTCGGAAGCCCTAATTCTCGCTGGCGTTAAAACACACTTGTCTTCTCTCCACAGCAACACAATCCATCTTTTTCGCAATTAGCTCTCCTTCACGAACACTCCTCTTCTATAATAATGCATGTAGCAAGAGAAATTTGACAGCTTAGACTGGGATTTGCTGGTTTTTTGTGCAACTGATTCCGCATACCATGCAATGATGAGCTTGTTTTGCTTCGTAACTAGTAACCAACTAAAATCATGCTTAAGCTACAGCAAACACGTGATAAAACACTCACACAAGGCAATTAGATACTCCCATACTGCATCATGATTGAAATCAGTTCGAAAATTGAAAAAAACCACAGGTCGCGATACTCCTGTAGCGTGCCCTTTGTTAAAATTTTGTTTAGCGCTACAAGAATAGCTACCATGCCAAAATTTAGCAGTTTTTCAACTTTCTGCTAATTTGTCGGAGGTTCTAACAATTATTTGGTTTAAGAAATAAGTTTAACCGCTCCCTAAACACATTAATGAATCAACCTTTGAAAATATGACTCTCATTAATCCCCTTTACAATATAAAAAATCACCAAAATCAAATGAAATCTGAAAAGAATGGGCTCAAAACTTATGCAATCACTCATAGAGTTCCTAAGGAGATTAAAACTAAAACTTAAAACCAAAAATTTAACTGAGGTAGATTCAAAAACAAACCAAAATTGGAGAAAATAAATCAAAAATGGAGAAAAATCTATTGACTTAACAGATGCATTGTATGATCAGGATGATCATGGATGATGAGCTTTAGGATGATGCTCCAAATGATATGCATCAGGATGATGTTATGATGATGATTAGGTTGATCATGTGATGATGTACATCAGGATGATGTATGGTGAGTATCAGGTTGATAATCTGTGGCCGTGGACAGGTTGTGCAGGTAGCATAGAAAAGATCTTGGCAGATCTGGACAGGTAGAGCAGTGTGCTCATAACATCCTGGGATGCTCTTTCAAGGTTTTTCTACAGGTAGAATAGAAAAGATCCTGGGAGATCCGGATAGGTAGAGTGGTGTGCTCGTAACATCCTGGGATGCTCTTTCGAGGTTTTGCTACAGCTTCACATAGAAAAGATCCTGGAGATCCGGATAGGTAGAGCAGTGTGCTCATAACATCCTGGGATGCTTTGAACAGGTTTTGTGAAGGTTCACATAGAAAAGATCCTGGAGATCCGGACAGGTAGAGTGGTGTGCTCGTAACAGCCTGGGATGCTCTATAGAGATCCAGACAGGCAGAGCGGTGTGCTCGTAACATCCTGGGATGCTCTTTAAAGGTTTTATGAAGGTCAACATGTAAACATATTATAGTATGTGCTAGGTTTTGTTGACGCACGTAATCAGTCCTAGGTTCCACAGTATGGCCACTGATGATGAAGACCTGTAGGTGGTGGGCCTACATCTAGCATGAAAAAGGGCTGGCTCTATAAAACTTCCTATGACGAGTAGATTGGAGATTGATTGAGATAGAATTATTGATGTATATGTAACTTCGGAATGTATTTCACATATATGTATATTGTATTCCTATAGAGATGTTATTATTCCTCTATATGGAAGTGTCGTCATTTATATTGTAAGTGTCTTAACTTATACTTGATGGGTTATTAGACCACCTTGTTGGGGTCGGCCCTGTATAAGTCATGTGGGTCGAAGGGTTATTAGACCACCCTATTGGGGGTCGGCCATGTGGGTCAAAGGGTTATTAGACCACCCTATTGGGGGTCGGCCCAGTCATCATTATGTTATGTGGTTAAGTTCGAGCCTACATGAGTTAGGTAAAAAAGGCAAGTCAAGTCAAGTATAAATAGAGTGTGGGAGGCACTCTATTTGATCACTCACTTCTCACTCATGCACTCAAGGAGGAGTGGTGCACTTATGGAGGAGGAGGATCTGCTGCTAGGTTATGTCTATCTCTTATGGTTGGTTGTATCATTGCTCTATCTATCTCTGAGGAAGTTATTGGGGTTTTTCACCTTTATGGTTTTCCCCAAGTAAATCTTTGTGTCTCTTGTGTGCTTGCATTATTGTCTCCATGATTGATATGCTGTAGATATGCTGTACATGTTGTTCTCTCAGTTAAGATCCTAGATCAGATTGAAGTAAATTCTGAAAATTTAACATGGTATCAGAGCTACCCTGAAAGAAGGCATGATATAGCATGTATGACACTTGTTGCACTTACGATGCTAGGGCTTGATATAGCAAAAACCAGTCGTCGTAGAACTTTCACTATAAATCCGTTTTGAAGAAGGTTTTGGATCTGAAATCTTTACAGGTCGAAGATTAAATCTCCAGGTACCTTGTGTCCAAAGGACAACCTCTAATTCGTTGTACCTTGTGATTTATGATCTGTACAATATAGGGTTTCTGCCTCTTCCAGATCTGAGTCAAAATCAGGTGACCTTGGGAAAAAGGTCATAACTGAGGCTAGGAAGCTCCAAATGAAATTTCGTAAAATGTGACAGGTAGTACACAGACTGTACTATATCAGAAAATTTTTGCAGAGGCCGAAGTTGAACCAGTGACACGTGGCACGCCGTACAAGTTCGCTCTCCTGTATTATCCCATAAACAGGTCACATTGCAACACTTGGCATAAGTCTCTCTCAGAGAGTCCAATGGAGGTCAAACCTATTAGGATGGAAAGATAACAGAGCAAGATATCTCAAAAAAAAATTTAGAGGCCGAAGTTCAAACAGTGACACGTGGCACGCCGTACAAGTTCGCTCTCCTGTATTATCCCAAAACAGGTCACGTTGCGACATTTGGCATAACGCTCTCTCAGAGAATCCAATTGAGGTAAGACCTGTCAGGATGGAAAGATAACAGGTCAGGATATCTCAGGAAACGTTTTCAGACCCTGTGGATTGAAAAGTTCAGAGTTACACCAGAAACAATCAGGTACATATTTCTATCAAAACAGGATTATCTTTTGAGTACCTTCATTCATGGCTTCCGAAATTTAGGGCTTTGGAGAAAGTTGGAATTTTTGTAATCGGAGACCACGGCTGAATGGTACTCATAAAAATAAAAATTTAGAGACCAAGATCAGAATTTTTGGTTGGGCCGAAGGCCGGGCTTGATCAGACCCTAGTTCAGGACTTTGATAAGAAAAGTGGAAAATTAGGGCTTCTGTAGAAATGGGAATTTTTGAACTCTGAGACCACGGCTGGAAGCTCCTCAGAAAAAAAGGAAGCTTAGAGCTTTGGATCAAACCTTTTGATTGGGAAGAAGAGTGGGATTCATCAAACCCCAGTTCAGGGTCATGTCCAGTGAATCCAGAAGTTTCAAGGCAAAATTGAGGAGTGAATCTTTGCAATTTTCAAATTCTAAATATACTAGCTTGATCAGCTCATCAAGGCGCACATTTCTATCCTTTCGAAAGTTTGAAATTCAAAGTTTGAATTTTTGGGGTTTCTTTGACAAACCCATATCTAGCTCCAGGTCCAGTTCTTGCAAATCAAATGGATTTGGTTAATCCTAGAAGAAGATGGATTGGTCACCTACATAAGTGAAGAAGTTCCTGTTTCAGAGGGAGATGAGGCTAAGGCCTTACATAAGAATATTACAAGCGATCTCGATAGGTATGACTCATCGAGGTATGTTTCGATATTTGTTCATGATTAAGTTTATGGTATGTTTGTCTTCATGTTGTTATGGTTAGTACAATCTTGATTTGTCATATCACCTTAACAAAATTACGAATGCATGATAGAAGATATTCATTGATTAGGGTGTTGACACTTATGATTGTACTAATGCATTATGGTGTTGTATGAGGTTTATGTTGTCTACTAACATGAAAGGTACACCAAGAAAGACAAATCATGTTCTGGTTCAAGAACATATGATCATGATGACATGAGGACAAAGATTCAACCATTGTCATGGATCTCATAGAAGATCCATTTACGAGGTATGTATAACTTGGTTTTATAATGGTTAACCTATGAGATATACAGGTTACTAGCACGAGTCATTGACGAAGAACAAGAAGACATCATGTGAGTATGTTAGACATAACTAGCTAGCATGCTAATCCAGGTATGTTTTTTCCTATATCAAGATAGAATCCTACCTTGTGTTAGGATCTAATACTGTTGTGTTGTTGATAATGATTATTCATGAAGTCATAGGTTTGAATAATCATGGTTGTATGCATATTATGTGTCTTACCTTAATTAATGATATGACTAACCTGAAGAGTCATAGGTTTGAGTAATTATAGGTTTAGACATGTTATGTTTCTTATGATTTGAATAACCATAAGAATCCTACATAAACCTTGAATGCTAATGCTTATTATTTCTATTTGAAATGATCATGACTATACATGCTTGAGATTATTGTGCTTTAATAGTATACTAATGAATGTATGATTTTATATGAGATGACAAGGATAACACAATCATGATACTAATAAGCATGCATAGGGACCAAGGATGAATATGAGTTCAAGAACAGGTAATCCAGGAAGCAAAGATCAAGAGGGAGTACACTCCAGTGGTTTATGCAAGGATGCAGATATTCAGAGGGAGTTGACCATCTCTCTACATTCCACAACAGAAAGGTGTAGAAGAAGCTACTTCGGATTAGGACTCCAGTAGCTCCTGCAAGGAAGCGAAGACTCAGAGTGAGTCCACCCAACGAACAAACAAAGATAAGTATTTGAATTGTCATTTCTTAAATAATACTGTTCAATAATGTATATACTGATGTTCCTAGAATTAGGTTGTGTATTATGCATATTAGAATAATTTCATTGATGAACAGTATACTACTAATATGCATGGGTAAGTGGCCTATGGCACTGTACAACATTCCATTTCTACTTATCTAGAATGAAACCTCTTTGCTGACATGTTGGGAGTTGTGCACACTCTTAACAATGTTCTGGTAGAGATTGGAAGGCATCTAGAAAGTTACGGGATATGGATAAATGTTGTATTGAAGCATTGGCTAAGATAATTGCATGACTGTATGACATATTTCTTTATGTGTAAGAATTTTTCTGAAAATTATGATATGTTTCTAATCATGCAATTTAACCTATTTTGTAGGAAAGACTGTATATCTTCACCTACAAAAGGACTACAACATTTGTTCCAGCAACAAAGATATCTATTGAAGATATTGAAGTTCCCAAGATCTGGGATGAAGAAATGGAATGCCATGATCCGTTGATCATGAAGAACAATGTTTGGGATGCGGTCCCAAGAGCTGAAGGGAAGTCTGTTGTGACTTCCAAATGGAACTATCAGATCAAGCATGTTGCAGATGGCAGCATTGAGAAATATAAAAGTTATGAAATAGAAGATGCACCAGATGGATTTCAAGACAGCATGGTGTAGTCATATATGTGTGCAGAACTTGGTATGGTAGGATAGACAGCTTTCTATCCAGTTTGGGATTTACCAAGAGTAAAGCAGATTTCAACCTTTACTACAAGGTTGAGGAAGGCAATCCAGTGATACTACTTTTGTATGCAGACAACCTGTTTGTTACAAGTGAAGATAGATTGATTGCCGACATGCAGCGGAAGCTTGGTGCTGAATTCGATATGAAAGATTTGGGAATGATGCACTATTTCCTAGGTATGGAGGTGTGGCAGAGTACAGGTGGGATCTTCCTTGGTCAAGGGAAGTACACAGTAGATATCCTGAAGAGATTCAGGATGATGGATTGCAAGGCCATGGCCACACCTATGGCATCGAACCTGAAGCGTCTGTGTGATGCTTCATCTGAGCCGATTGATATCACTATGTATCGTTAGATGATTGGGTCCTTGATGTACCTGACGAACACGAGACCAGATATTTGCCTTACAGCGAACACATTGAGTTAGTTCCTGATGGATCCGAGGGGTGTTCACCTGGTTGCTGTAAAGCATGTTCTGAGGTACCTGAAGGGTACATTGGATTATGGGCTCAAGTATGAAGCGAATCAAAAGTTTAACCTGCAGGGTTATGTTGATTCAGATTGGGCTGGCAATGCTGCAGATAGGAAGAGCACATCTGGGTGTTGCTTTAGTATGGGATCCGGTGTGATCTCTTAGTTCAGTAGGAAGCAGTCTTGCGTAGCACTGAGTAGAGCTGAGGCAGAGTATGTTGCAGCCTGTTCAGCTAGCTGTGAGGCAGTATGGCTATGCAAGCTACTGTCTGAGTTATTTGATCTCCCATTGGATGCTACTGGTATCTTCTGTGATAACCAGAGTTGTGTGAAGCTGTCCGAGAACCCAGTGTTTCATGAAAGGTCGAAACACATAGAGATCAAATATCACTATATCAGGGATATGGTGCAGAGAGGAGATGTGAAGCTCCTGTATGTTGCGACGGATGAGAAGATTGCAGATGTGCTGACAAAGCCACTAGCCAGGGTGAAGTTCGAGTACTTCAGAGAGAGGCTTGGTGTTCTTCAGATCGAGGACACTTCGAGGAAGAAGTGATGGACACATTTGCTGAAGCCATTTCAAGCATGTTGGAAGGAGGATCCTTCACATGGCTGTGGATGTAAGCGTTGGATGATGAGCATCAGGATGATGTTCTGGTTTCTGCTGGATATGATCAGTTGGATCATTTTTATGTATGTATGTATGCATCATGTTGGATGCTAGATATGATCAGTTGGATCATTTGTATGTATGTACGCATCATGTGGGATGCTGGATATGATCGGTTGGATCATGTGTATGTATTTTGTATACACATCATGTTGGATGCTGGATATGATCAGTTGGATCATTTATGTATGTATGCATCATGTTGGATGCTGGATATGATCAGTTGGATCATTCATATATGTACGCATCATGTTGGATGCTGATGGATACATTGTGTGGATCATGTATCTTTTTATGATCAGGTAGATCAGGTATGTTGATGGATACATTGTGTGGATCATGTATCTTTGTATGGTCAGGTAGATCATGTATGCTGATGGATACATTGTGTGGATCATGTATCTATGTATGTATCAGTTGGATACTTGGTGTGCATCAAATGAATGCATTGTATGATCAGGATGATCGTGGATGACGAGCTTCTCCAAATGACATGCAGCAGGATGTTGCAGTGATGATGATCAGGATGATCATGTGTACATCATGATGATGTTTGATGAGTATCAGATGATACTTTGTGGCTGTGGATCAGGTTGTGCAGGTAAGCATGTAATTTGTGCCCTGGGAGATTTGCAGATGGTCTTTCAAGGTTTTGCCTATGGCATGTAATACGGTTCCCTGGGACATCTCGCAAATGCTTTTTCGAGGTTTTGCTTGGGAGGACATGTAATTTGTGCCCTGGGAGATCTGCAGATAGTCTTTCGAGGTTTTTCCTATGGCATGTAATTCGGTGCCCTGGGATATCTGGCAGATGCTCTTGCGAGGTTTTGTCCTATGGCATGTAATTTGCTCCTGGGAGATTTGGACAGGATGAAAAAGGCCTCAAATGCTTCAACCAGGTTTTTCCATGACCACATGTAATTTGCTCCTGGGAGATCTGGACAGGATGAAAAAGGCCTCAGATGCTTCAGCCAGGTTTTGTGGTGGACCACATGTAATGTGCTCCTGGGAGATCTGACAGGTAGAGCTGTGTGCTCGTAACAGCCTGGGATGCTTCAGCCAGGTTTTGTGGTGAGATCACATGTAATGTGCTCCTAGGAGATCCGACAGGTAGAGCCGTGTGCTCGTAACAGCCTGGGATGCTTCTGCCAGGTTTTGTGATGGGTCACATGTAATGTGCTCCTAGGAGATCCTACAGGTAGAGCTGTGTGCTTGTAATAGCCTGGGATGCTGCAGCCAGGTTTTGTGACGCACATAATGAGTCCTGAGAATTCCACAGTATGGCCAGTGATGATGAAGACCTGCAGATGGAGGGCCTACATCCAGTATGAAAAAGGACTGGCTCTGTAGAACTTCCTATGATGAGTAGATTCAGAGATTGATTGAGATAGCAGTAGCAGTGACGATGATGATGACTCGATGATGATTATCCAGTGACAATGATCCATAGAAGATGACTTTTGCTAGAAGAACTGTGCTGAGAAATACCTTCCTAGCTAAGAGGGAGTGTTGATGTATATGTAACTTCGGAATGTATTTCACATATATGTATATTGTATTCCTATAGAGATGTTATTATTCCTCTATACGGAAGTGTCGTCATTTATATTGTAAGTGTCGTAACTTATACTTGATGGGTTATTAGACCACCTTGTTGGGGTTGGCCCTGTATAAGTCATGTGGGTTGAAGGGTTATTAGACCACCCTATTGGGGGTCGGCCATGTGGGTCAAAGGGTTATTAGACCACCCTATTGGGGGTCAACCCAGTCAGCATTATGTTATGTGGTTAAGTTCGAGCCTACATGAGTTAGGTAAAAAAGGCAAGTCAAGTCAAGTATAAATAGAGTGTGGGAGGCACTCTATTTGATCACTCACTTCTCACTCATGCACTCAAGGAGTGGCGCACTTATGGAGGAGGAGGATCTGCTGCTATGTTATGTCTATCTCTTATGGTTGGTTGTATCATTGCTCTATCTATCTCTGAGGAAGTTATTGGGGTTTTTCACCTTTATGGTTTTCCCCAAGTAAATATTTGTGTCTCTTGTGTGCTTACATTATTGTCTCCATGATTGAAATGCTGTAGATATGCTATACATATTGTTCTCTCAGTTAAGATCCTAGATCAGATTGAAGTAAATTCTGAAAATTTAACAAGAAGCAGTAGCAACGATGACGATGATTCGATGACAATGATCCAGTGATGATTATCCAGAGAAGAAGACTTGTACTAGCAGATCTATGTCGAGAAATACCTTCCTAGTTAAGAGGGAGTGTTGATGTATTTGTAACTTTGAAATGTATTTCATATATGTATATTGTATTCCTATAGAGATGTTATTTTTACTCTATACGGAAGTGTCGTCATTTATATTGTAAGTGTCATAACTTATACTTGATGGTTTATTAGACCACCTTGATGGGGTCGGCCCTCTATAAGTCATGTGGGTTAAAGGGTTATTAGTCCACCCTGGTGGGGTCGGTACTGTCATCATTATATTATGTGATTAAGTTGAGGCCGACTGTTAGGATATTCCTATACTCCATCCTAGTCCCGCTAGTATTTTGATCATTTACATTTTCAGTCATGCATGCACCTTTAGGGTTTGCATGCATCCCAGTCATCAGTATAGCACCTAGCCCTCAGTTAGCCATCCCCCAGGAGCTTCTCACTATTCAGTTTTAGCCCTCCAGTTGTTTAATGCGCCCTTCTTCCTTGATTTTAGGGAGCAACTCGCCCTTCCTCACCTACCAATGCAGTTGTCACTCAGTTACACTTAGTTACACTCAGTTACAGTCAGTTACAGTCAGTTACACTCAGTTACACTTAGTTACACTCAGTTACAGTCAGTTACACTCAGTTACACTTAGTTACATTGAGTTACACTCAGTTACACCTACTAGAGTTAGTTTGACTGATGGTTGACATTTACTTGAGCATTGATGACTCCACTGATGATGATGAAGACTTCCAGCTGTGCTCCGATGATCATGAGGACATCTAGTTGTGCTCCGATGACACTCTATTGATCTTATGATCACTCTGAGAGGCTAATTTGAATTGCCACTTTAGGCATTCGAATCCTCTCTACCATTGTACTATTTATTTGTCCATACTGTGATTAATTAATTAGTGTGTGTGAAGTATTATTGATTCTATTTGAGTTCTACTGTACCATATTATTTTGTTGCTCATTATACTGTATTTTTCACTCTTCTTCTATTTTCCTGCTTAATCATAATTACTCTTGTAAGTTATACATCATCTCTTAGATCTGCTGTAAGGATTTTCACATGGTTTCAGAGCATGTTGAGAGTATTGTTTATCTCCATTCTTGAGAGTTTTTTGCAGGTTATTACCAAGATTTCGAGTGCAGCAGTTGCAACAGTTTTTGCATTTTTGCAGTAGTAGCAGTTGCAGTTATTCTATATTGTTTTTGCAGGTCTTCTACAGCTTCAATGTATCCTAAATTAGAAGAAATCACTCCTCTTTCTCTATTCAACTATGATGAATGGAAACAAAAAATAATAGCATATTTAAAGAGCCATGATCTCTTTGATTGCTATTTTGAAAGAGAGTTTGAATCCTCTACAAAGAAGATTAAATGGTTGAATAAAGGTGACATGCACATTGGAAGAATGAAGCTTACTATGACTGATTACATATTGTACCCGACCATCATTGATATTGAAACTCCAAAAGAGTTATGGGCTCATCTGGATGAAAGATTCGGCAAAAAGAATGATGGATTTGGTCCAAATCCCTTCAAAAGCAAGCAAGGTGATGCATTTGCTCCACTTGATGGTCTCTCAGATCATGTTGCATTCGCTCCCCTTGATGATCTCTCATATCATGAACCAGTATCATCTCATATTGAAGTTGTTGACAAAGAACTTGCAGATTCTCCACTCATGCTCAAACTTTCTTCTCTTTCTGTGCTAGCTCACACTCTAGATATTGCAGAAGGTCCTAAATCCTCT
Source organism: Larix kaempferi (assembly GCA_027924585.1). Lineage (NCBI taxonomy): Eukaryota > Viridiplantae > Streptophyta > Pinopsida > Pinales > Pinaceae > Larix > Larix kaempferi. The sequence continues at coordinate 3,958,842 of BSBM01001474.1, read as the reverse complement.
CTTGTACCAAAGTCTGTTGGTTTGCATCATGATCACATGATTATTTCAGAGGTCAAAACAACTACTAAAGGTAATGCATTCGCTCCTCTCCAACTATTTCCTCTTTTATACTACTATATGATCATAAATTCATGCTTTCAGAAGGTCATTGAAGAATATGGCCATTGCCATTCGCTTGGGATAATTTCTCATGCATCTACTGGTTTTGATCTCACCTCTCATGGTTCAAAGGATATCTCAAGAAACTATGATTCAAGTCTTGGATCTAATTTGGATTCTAAGCAATTACTGCTTGGGATAATTTCTCATGCATATGATAGTTTTGATCTCACCCTTGCTGGTTCAAAGGAGATCTCAAGAAACTGTTTTTTAAGTCTTAAATCTGATTTTGATTTCAAGCAAACATGTAATAGTTATTTTTGGCATAATCTCACCCATGGTGGTTCGAAGGAGAAGACAAAAGACTATATGCACTTTCACAAATTTGATCCTACCTCAGCTGATTCGAATCACAGGTTAAAGGATCATTCTCATACTGTTGGATTTTTTCTCATCACATTCGATCTGAAGAGCAAGTACAAGCACATGCTTTTTGAGCATGATCCACTTCTTCTCAAGAAGAAGATACCTCCAGACATATGACCAAGCATCACACATGCTTGAGTTTGGAGCATTTATTTTTATGTGTGCCTTACAGTCTATTTTTTTGAGGAGGGGGTATGTTTCCCATGAAATTTTCCCACTTCCTTGGTTTATTGATTGTTATTATTCATTGTATTGGGTGACCTTTGGTCTTAGTTACCAGGGCCCAGGATAGATTAAGGGGGGGTGTTAGGATATTCCTATACTCCATCCTAGTCCCGCTAGTATTTTGATCATTTACATTTTCAGTCATGCATGCACCTTTAGGGTTTGCATGCATCCTAGTCATCAGTCCAGCACCTAGCCCTCAGTTAGCCATCCCCCAAGAGCTTCTCACTATTCAGTTTTAGCCCTCCAGTTGCTTAATGCACCCTTCTTCCTTGATTTTAGGGAGCAACTCGTCATTCCTCACATACCAATGCAGTTGTCACTCAGTTACACTCAATTACAGTCAGTTACACTCAGTTACACTTAGTTACACTCAGTTACACTCAGTTACATTGAGTTACACTCAGTTACACCTACTAGAGTTAGTTTGACTGATGGTTGACAGTTACTTGAGCATTGATGACTCCACTGATGATGATGAAGACTTCCAGTTGCGCTCCGATGATCATGAGGACACCTAGTTGTGCTCCGATGACACTCTATTGATCTTATGATCACTCTAAGAGGCTAATTCGAATTGCCACTTTAGGCATTCGAATCCTCTCTACCATTGTACTATTTATTTGTCCATACTGTGATTAATTAATTAGTGTGTGTGAAGTATTATTGCTTCTATTTGAGTTCTACTGTACCATATTATTCTGTTGCTCATTATACTGTATTGTTCACTCTTCTTCTATTTTCCTGCTTAATCATAATTACTCTTGTGAGTTATATATCATCTCTTAGATCTGCTGTAAGGATTTTCACACCGACCTAGTAAGGTTATTATGCAAGTCAAGTCATGTATAAATAGAGTGAGGGAGGCACTCTATTTGATCATTCACTTTCTCACTTATACACTCATTGGAGAGTGGTGCACTAGTTGAGGAAGAGAAGTTGCTGCTAGGAGACTATCTCTTATGCTTGGGTTTTGTATCATTTCTCTATCTATCTCTGAGGAAGTTATTGGGGTTTTTCACCTTATTGGTTTTCCCCAAGGAAACTCTGTGTGTCTATTGTCTCTTGTGATTGCTTCTTGTGATTGATATGCTATACATGTTATTCTCTTAGTAAAGATCCTAGATCATATTGAATTGATGCTCAAAAATTAACACCAACATCTTGTTCAAAATGCTACTAAGGAATCCACTATCAGATAGACAGACTTACATTCCTAGATCCAACAAAAAATAGACCTGCATTTCTTGTGGTGTGTGTTCAAAGATAAGCTACCTATAGTTCAAAGCAAACTGATAAATAGAAGCATTCGGTATACATCTAAAGATTAACAAAAAAACTAGCAGGTTACAAATCATATATTATTGCTCCTTTCAGACTTGTTCAACAGCAACTGCTTCAGTTCCATGCTTTCACCCATGATGCCTTCGACGTTCTCCCGGATCTCTTTTGTGAGCCCTCGAATTACCCTAAGCTTCTCTGTCTCCCTCTAAACTCCTATCTCCATAGCCATTTCCATGGCTTTCAACTTATCTTTTAGCAATTGGGTATCCAATTTAGCTTCCTATTCTGAATTTGCCAACTGGTTTACCATATTCTTCCATTCTTCCACCTCAATACGAAGGATGTGAACCTGAGCTTCTAAAACCGATACACGGTCATCCAAGATGCTAGTGGAGGCATCATAATCCTGCTTGACCAGAGGACTAATACGGAGAGTTCGTTCCAAGCTCTGGCCAGGATTCCCATCGGTGAAATCTCCAAATGTGTGATACCTGCGCTTCTTTTGTGCTACTTCACCACCTCTCTGCACTATACCCTATGCTTGTTCCCAGTTGAATACCATCTAAATACCCAGGCCAGGATGGCACACGCTTACGAAAATCAAGGGATGCACTACCAAGGATTGGTATGGTACTAATACGAGAAGGAAAGCCTGAACCTGCCATCGTTTCACTGCTTCTAGGGGGTTGTAACTGCAATACTGGAGACGAGAGTGATGCCTGCCAGATACCCTGCTGAACATGATAGCTAGAGAGATAGATTTTTGAGCTGACGGAGGGCAAGCAACACATGTGATCCCCATGTGATGTACTCAAGCGAGTGTCCTTTCCTTGAAGAACCCAACTAGGTTTCAACCCATAGCATAAAAACTGATGCAGATCGGAATGTGCAAAGGGATTTAGCCTAAACAAGTCCCCTTGTGTGGACAATGGGACACTGATATTATTATGGAATCCATACATTTCTTTTTAGGGAGAAGTTACTAGCAAGAACGCCTTTATTGAGACTAACACCTTCATTTTCCTTCTTATCTGCAGCTTGGTTGTTTGATTGCATAACATGGTAGAAGTTGATGGATTCAAACACCCTAACGAGATACTTTAGTAGACTATGGATCTTTGAAGAGGGAATTTTCTTGTTCATACTCAAATTCCTAGCCTCCCTAATGACAACCATAGAGTCTCCACACACCACTAGATTGGTGATGCTCTCCTCTCTAGCAATCTCCAAACCTTTAGTCAGGGCGAGCCATTCCGCACTATTGTTTGTGGTTCTCCCGATACCCCAGGCATAATCCTTCATCTTGTTTCCAGCAAAGTCAAGGAGGAATCCCCCCGCACCTGCCAACCTAAAGATTCAGTGAGTGTTTGTTATAACTAATTGAGTTGTATTTTAAATTGTTTAAGTTTTTTAGTGATTCATTATTAGTTCAGTTACCTGATCAATAAATATGATCTTTGACTTGTGATCGCCAGAGATGCACATCGGTCAAAGATAGAGGCAAGATGCATCACAGTCCAGAAAAACGAAGAGGAAATTAGAGTTTTGATGTTTAGTCTAGGACATATATATTTTTGTTTACAAGAGGAAGTTAGAGTGTTGATGTGTGATCGTGGACAGATGTACTTTTTTCAGAACATTATTACACCTAGGACCATAGTCTCATGATGTTAATTTAAATACTTTTGGTTCAAGAGAAGGTTAATGATGGTTATCTAAGGTTGTTAGGGAATTAATGACTAATTCCACTACTTAGACGCCCAATTTTGGTCAAACAATGGTTAGAGCACCCTTATTTATGGCCACTACCCTCATTTATTACCACTAATCACTTGAGGCGCGCCCTTATCCCCTGATTTATGGATCTGATTTTGACTTGAGGCATCCTTGCATTGAATGTGGAAATTTTACCTACTCCTTGGTAGTTTTGGCCTATCCTTGGCCACCTACACTCCACCAAATCCTCCACCACTCATGTGCTACCAACATTAATGTCCTCCCATGCCATCTCAACATTCAAATTATGAATTCGTGACAGTTTGAGGTGATTTGGGAGATTATTGGTCAACCTAGGGAGGTTGAGGTCCAATGTAAGCTAGCCACTTGTAGCTCATTTTGGTGCCTCCAAAGGCTCACGATTTTTCCCAAATGTTATATAATGATGTTCAAAAATCATTTTTCGGTTGGAAATTAATATAATAATACCTATTTTCATCATTTGTGTGTATATTGTGCCTATTTTACACCGTTTTCTTGCATACTTAGCCAAATTCTTGATATGTGAGGAATTCTTTAGCCAGTATATCCTACTGTGACTTGAATTTCACATGGTATAAGAGACTTTGTAGCTTCTAGTCAAATCATACTGGTTCATAGGTGCACCATAAGTAGTTGAGCAACCACATAAGTCCCCGGGGCCATTGCCTTGAAGCCATTGGAGCAATCCTTTGGAGTCTACCCAGGGTGTGATGCGCTCCCGAATGTGTCCTTTGTCAATGCAGGGTTTGAATTAACTAGTTAGGATTCTCTCCTGAGTGATTAAGTGTTTTCATTGAAGGTTTACAATTTTCTTTGTCACCAAGTGCACAATCTACAGAATGGAGCAGTCTCATGTCATCTTGATCACTCCATTCAACTACTTTGAGTGGAATGCCAAAATTGTAATCCAGCTGATATCTAAGGGTCTCTTAACAGTTACCATGGGGACTGAGAATGAGCCAAATTGTGCAGCACAGAAGTCAAATTTATTCAACAGAATGGATGAATCTTTTGGCATGCTTTGTTTCAACATCTCAAGATACCTCTTGTTTCATGTAGACAGTCTCACTAATCCAAATGAAGTGTTCCTTAATATTGAGTCACTGTTTGGGAAGAATGATGAGTTGAGGGCCCACCAAATTGAGAATGAGTTGATATCTCTAAGCCCAAGTAGTTTTGAGACCATCCAAGACTTATTCACCAAGTTCAAATCCTTGGTCTTGTAGTTCAAGCAATGTGGCAATGAAAAAAAGGATGAGCAGCTGGTGTTGTCCATACTTCTAAATTTTGGGCCTGAGTAATTTGTGTTTGTTTCAACATTCCATTCCACCAAGATCACTATTTGAAACAGGATGATGCCATATTTGGAAGACTTCATGGAGTCTCTTACTCAAGAACAAGAAAATTTGGTCCAAATGGGAGCCATCAAGACATCAAAGGACCAAGTTCTTGCAACTGTTGATTCGAAGCATGAAAAGGGAAAGCATAAGGCCAAAGGTTCGAAGCACCAATAGAAGAAGAAATACAAAGAGAATCCCAACTCTTCTAAAGGGTTTTCGAATCCTGGAAAGAGAAAGGGAAGAAGGAAATGTCATAAGGGTTGGCACCTTGAAAGTGCATGCATAAAGAATACCATTGACATGATGCCTCATCTCCTTGAGAAAAATAATATCCCTCTTCCTGAAGGAGAAAAGAGGGAGGAGGATGGTTATGAAGACATGGAGATATGCCATGCATTGATGGCTAGTACCTCTAAATCTTCTTCTTTCATCATAGATTCAGGTGCCTCAAGGAACATGGCTTCTGCAAGAGAAAATTTCTCTACTCTCTCACCATACAGTGGTCCTCCTATCCTCATGGGTGATGACTCAGAGATCCCAGCAAAAGGCATTGGAAGGATCAATATAGACAATGGGTACTTCAGCAATGTGTTGTATGTGCTTGATATTGTAGAAAATCTCCTCTCTATTTACCAAATGACCCATACTGGTTCAACCAAGAGAGTGATTTTCACTCAATATGATGTGGAAATTTTTGAATTTTCTACAGGCAAAGTGGTAGCAGTTGGTGTTGTAGATCATGAGTCAAGGATGTACAAGTTTTCACACTTTCTTCCTTACTCTTCTCCTAATGCTCTTATGTCACATGCCAATGAGGTCAATAGAATTTAGCATGAGAGGTTTGGACACCTAAACTACATATATATTCAAGACTTGAGAAAAGAAAACATGGTTGAAGGAATTCCAAGCATCAAATTTTCCAAAGGCACCTACAAGGGATGCATCGTTGGGAAGCATGCAGAGCGCAAGTTTGAGAAGGGGAAGGAAAGAAGAGCTACTCAACCTCTTGATTTGGTCCATTCATATGTGATATGACATATTCCTACACCCTCCTATGGAAACTCAAAATATTTCCTAACATTCATTGATGATTTTTAAAGGTACTGTTGGGTGTTCTTTCTCATGTTGAAATATGAAGTGTTTCATTCCTTCAAAGCTTTCAAAGCTTTAGTGGAGAAATTCAATGGGAGGAAGATAAAGGCATTAAGGACTAATAATGGAAGGGAATATATCAATAAGGACCTACATCATCTATTTGAATAATATGGCATTCAAATGTATCATTTTGTGCCTTACACACCCCAACATAATGGTGTGGCAAAGCACAAGAATAGAGCATTGAAGGAGATGGCTACCTGTATGTTGGAGGCTAAGTATTTTTCTACTAAAATATGGGCTAAATCCATTAATTGTGCTGCATATGTTCATAACAGAGTGCCACACAAGTCCTTGGAAGGAAAGACTCCATTCGAGGATTGTATGGGATATAAGCCCGATGTGTCTCATTTCAGCGTGTTTAGCTCAAGAGAATGGGTTAGAATACCTCCAAAGAAAAGAAAGGCCTTGAAACCCCAAATAAAGGATTCCATTATGGTTGGTTATGCATAATATGAAAAGGTATAAAATATCTTTGATACCTCATCTCAAAATACTTTAATTGAGAGGAGTTTTCAGTTCGAAGAAGAGCCCATGCAAGTAGTTGACCAAGAAGAAGGGGAATGCTCAAATCCCCCACTTGTAGAGGATGTAAGTGACGATTCATTTTCTGATATTTCTGATTGTGATGTTGAGGATGAATATTATGACATGAATGCATATCATGACACTCCTACAAGTCTCAAGTGGGTTTAGAAAACCATACAAGAAGCTGGTGAGCTTGCGGGAGATCCACAAGAACCTAGGAAGATTAGATCACAGTTTCATAATGCATTTTATTCTTGTGATACAAATATTCGTGGGAGGTGTTTTCTTATGGTTGGATATGATCCAAATTCATATGAAGAAGCATCACATGACCAAGATGGCAAGCTTCCATGCAAGAATAGTTGAAGTCTCTCCATGACAATGAAACTTGGGAGTTGGTTCCTCTTCCTCCCAAAAGGAAGTTTGTAAATTGCAAGTGGGTGTATAGGACCAAAATGGATGCTGATGGTTCTGATGTGAAGTATAAGGCCATATTGGTAGCTAAGGGATTATTTCAAGTCCATGGAGTGGACTACATAGAAAAATTTGCACCTGTGGCAAAGATGGACTCAATCAGGCTAGTTTTGGCCATTGGAACATCCAAGCGATGGGAGGTTCATCATATGGATGTGAAGAGTGATTTTCTTTATGGTTATCTTCATGGGGAGGTCTATATGCAACATCCTAAAGGTTTCATTCAATATCCTTCATTTGTTTTCAAGTTGAAGAAGTCCCTCTATGGTCTCAAGCAAGCTCCTAGATCTTGGTATGCCAATATGGACAATTTTCTTCTATCACAAGGTTTTGAAAGATGCAAATATGATCCAAATGTCTATGAAACATATTAGTGACTCTATTTTGATTATTGTACTATATGTTGATGACCTCTTGATCACTAGTGGTTGTATTGGCATGGGGTTAGACTGCATGAAGTGCAGCAGCCGACAACGACAAGAAGGATTATGCGCAGAAGAAAGGACCATTCACAAAAAATAAGGAAGCTGAAAAAAGCGCAAATTATGGTTTAGTTAGTTAGGATGGGTCAATTGGACCATTTTTTAACTACCTTAGTTTTCTATAAATAGAACCATGATTTTAAGCCTAAGGGCATCGAATCCTGGAGAGAATTCAGTTGTAGTTGATCAATTGAAGACTATGATACCTCACATCTATGTATTTTCCTATTTTCAGCAATTTCTATCTTGTGTATATGGATTTGCAATAAGTCGTTTGGAAATATCCCTACGAAGGTTGTACCGCAATTTTTGAGATGAGTTAATGCATGAGGATGTTCGATTATGTCCCTATTTTGTGTCTCTATGTTGTGAATGATGAATTCTATTTTAATGTTGTGATGTGCTTAAGGTTTTGTTGCTCTATCGATGTTGATTAAATCGGTAATGAGAATGTTGATTACATGTTGAATATATACTTGATTTGTTAGCATAATGTGAAGGAAAGAACTCTGGTTTTTGCAGTGCTTAGGTAAGGGTTAATGCATGTCTTCTCCCTACTACGGAAACGTGGTTCCTATAGCACCCCTTGGACATCTTGGGTGAGACCTCACTCGCTCTACGAGTGTTGCTGGAAAGGGTAAAACCTTTCTGGGCCAATGCCTAAAGGTGTTTGGTTTGTGTTTGTTGTCAACAGTGCAAAGTGAACCCCTGTCGATAGAATTGTGTCAACAAATGGTTCTATTTCTGGCACCCTAGTGCGAAGAGAAAAAGAGAGGACATGCTGTGGCATCTGACGAAACTAGAGATCCAGGATTGGTTCGACAAGAAGGCACAAGAGTTTGCTAAAGAAGAGAATTGCCAACTCGGATGGTCTATGACTTAGTGGTTACATAAATATATATACTCCGACATCCATAAGATATTTTTCTGCGAATTCCCAATTGACATTCCAAAAGAAGAATTTCCAAGGTGGCGAACCAGAACATTGGATACCTGAGTTGATCCAGAAATTGAAGTGAGTGGATAATAGGGAATCTAGAGCTGTCGATGTCTAGGTGGATAGTATCCTAGAAGGATATATTATTGAATTCACCGTCGATACGATCAAGTCATACAGTGATGCAGAAAGGAAATTTTTCAAGGGACCCCACGAAAGGTTTATGTTGTCGCTCAAGTTGTGGATTAAAATACTCATTTGTGAAAAGGGTATATTTAAGATGAACTATGACAAGTAGATCCCGATGTGCGGAGGTTGCGGGTACCACGTGAATGTGGATCTAGTAGAACGATGTGGGGTAGATGGACATGACTGACGATGAGTTCTTAGAAGAAGCTGAGGAAGGTTGTGGTACCCTGCAAAGTGGGGTGAGGTTCCAAAGGCCAAAGAAGAAGAGGAGGACTGAGAGAGAGTCTCCCGAAGTGACCGGAATGGAGGACTACGAGACGGGACCACATGGGATGAGGCGACCTCACTGCGATGAAGAAAGCGACCAGGATACCTCTGAAGCCGAAGGACATACCCAAAGTTACAACATACCCACAACTCCACGAACTACAACAAATTTTGGAGGACGAAACATAAGTTCATCGCAGTGCTTCCCAAAGTGTCAGAACAGTGGTAAAAGTAGTGGATCCATAAATAATAGTAGGAATGCAAGAATGGCAGGTGACGACATAAAAATGCCAACTTTCCAGGGTAACGGGATCGAGGATCCTGAAAAGTATTGGTTTTTGTGTGAAGCGGTGTGGACTGTGAAGCAGGTCTAGGATAAAGATATAAAAAAGGGACAGCTAGCAACGACCCTCAGGGGCCATTCCCTAGACTGGTATATGAAATTTACTAAGGTACCGACAGGGAGCCCAAATAAAACACTACCGTAGATCAAGGAAAGAATAATTGATGAATTTAGAAAACCAAAATCTGAGTCGCAGTATATCACCAAGTTGAAAGAAATCAAGCAGTTTCTGAATGAATCGGTATGTGAATTCGACTAGCGATATAAAAATATAATGGAAAAGGTGAGTTTTGGAATGAGCGATATGCCACATAAAGACTGTTTCATCACAGGATTAGTACCGATATTCGTGGACCACTGATAGAGCAGAAAATCATATCCCAGGAAGAAGCACCGGAGATTGCAATGAAGCTGGAGGCTTCACCGATTGGAGAGACAGGCATAGGCATGGACTGGATACAAGCACAGTTGGAAAATATGACGATCCAACTCCAAGATATTAAAAAGGGAAAAGAAGTGTGAGAGGAAATATGGTGCACCCGCTACAAGTTGGAAGGACATCACCAGGACCAATGCCCATAATTTTGTGAATATTTGTAGTCTGGTGCATAGAATCCACTGATCCAGGGAGGAATGTTGTGGTGTAGAATCTTCTAGACAAAAGGACATCGATCAAAAGAATGCGTGTACCTACAGAAGATGGTATCAAATCCATTCAATCTGTATTGCAAACTTTGTTGATCGGTTGGCGATGAAGAAAAGATTGTAGAGCTTATGACCTACTCCAAGAAAGGACTGCGGATACATTTTTCATGAAGGGAGAGGAGAAACCATCAGTACAGAAGCAACCTCACTATAATCAACAACCACAATTTGATCAACTGTAGTATGGTCAACCACAATATCAAAAACCACAGTATGGTCAACTGCAGTACCATCCATATGGTCAATTGTGAGGAGGTTTCAGAGGGGGGTTCCGTGGAGGTTGGGGTGTAGGTGCTAGCCGAGGAGGAAATTTTGGATGAGGTCGAGGGCCGGTTGTATGCTAAAATTGTGGTCAAGTTGGGCATTTTCAAAGAGATTGTCAGATCCCAGTTCTGTAGTGAACATACTGCAGCTCACTGCACCACAGTATAGAGGACTATACTCAGCTTATCGTGAAGTGGAAAACCAAGAACATAACCCCACCTCCACTAAATTAGAATCAGAACCAGAATTTGCCTCCTAACATACAGAAGATTTCAACAGAAATAAGAAGTCGACAGGCGAATGTTGCAGTAGTTACCAGGGGAGGATCTGTGATAGGAGAAGACAGAACATAGTCGAGTGTTCGACCAACAGCGAGAAATAAAGTCAGATTTGATGTGGAAGCGGAAAGGGATACTTTCTTGAAAGCACTGGAGACAATGAGGAGGATGATAAAACCACATACTACCCAGGAAGAATCCACCTATGACATGCCACTGATATTTGACACAATGATATCATAGACAAATATTAACCCCTTAAGAGCCTTTCTAGAGAGCTGCTTGGAGCTGGAAAAAGATCGGGATGCATTGGCAGAGATATCCAATTTACTACATCGACAGGAGGACGAAAGGAAAATTCAAATAGTAAACCGACTGCAAGGGAGGAATACAGGGAAAGAGATAAGGATGAATGCACAAATCAATGCATTCGACATCGACAATATTGTTCTCGACTTGGGGTCGGATGTCAACATCCTGAAAAAGAAAACATGGGAGGTAATGGGGAAACCACAACTGCAATGGTCCCCCGTACAAATTCGATTAGTGAATAAGAGTAAGGTCACACCAATTGGACGGTTGTGTCATATCCCAGTGGAGATTGAGGGCTTAAAGACCTATGAATATTTTGATGTGATAGAGATAGTTGACAACACTATCCCCTATCCAGTGCTACTAGGTATATATTGGGGAATGGAGAACTAGGCCATCATAAACTTTAATAAAATGACCATGTCGTTTGAGAATTGTAACATGAGGGTAGTCGCACCCCTGGATCCAGTAGAAGGACAACGGTATGTTGAACCAATGCGATATGAATTAACCGAAGGATGGGACAATGTTTTTAATATCTCCGAAGACTACGTTAATCCTACCGCTGATGGAGAGTTGGGATGGCAGAGTGTTAGCTCAGCCTCATCAGATTCGTACGAAGCACTCGAGAACTAGCAAAACCGACTACATGAAGTGTGGTTCAGAAGGTGTGCACAGATCACCCAATCGCTGCGACGGGTGGAAACAGAAGTATGTGAACTACTAATATACGAATTTTTGGCTAACCTAATGGAATTTATTGCCGAGTTCAAAGGAAAGGTAGCAAAACTGAAATGACTGTTGGCCTTGGAGGGAGCATTAAAGGCTACACCAGTGCGATGGTGGGTGACGCATAAGTCGACAATAACAAATTGGCTATTATGTCGACGACTAATGGAGGATAGATTCAATCAAGACAAAGGATACTACAAAAGGAAGTATAATGGACGGAGTGACCCAAGGGATCACATGGAGGAATGCCAAAACGAATGGGAACTCAGCCCGCAACAAGAGTGGGTCCATGCATTCGTCCACACACTGGATGAGGTACCGTGAAACTGGTACATTCTAGTAGAACTGCGACATGGAACAACTATGTGGGAGGATCTGACTACCAACTTCAGCCAAAATTTCAGTTTCTCAGATGAAAACCCATTCATCCATAGCACTTTGCAAGTAGTACGGGAGAGGGTGCTTAAAGCAGTCCCAATGGAGAAACCAATGGGATTACAATGGACTGCAACACCGAAGATGCTAATGGAGTGCTACAACATAACAGGAGAACCCGATCACGAGGATGATCCACGGGCCACTTACATACCAGAGTCGGAAAGAAGTCAGAATATTGAGGCACTTGAGATACCATCCGACAAATTTCAACAACTGTTGTGCATCAAGAAAGTCAATATTGGGTCGAAGGAAAACCCAAATTTCGCTAGAATTGGAGATTACTGGGATGATGCGACCATCGCAAAAGTCACATATTTACTACACGAATTTCAAGATCTATTCCCAACAGCTTTTTCGGAAATGAAAGGCATTTCCAGGGAACTAGGCAAATTGAAGATCCCACTGAAGCGTGATGCAAAACCAGTGAAGTAGTGACTGTATTGGTTGAATCCCAGGTACAAGGAGTGCATGAAAGCTGAACAAAGAGGATGTTGGATGCATGCATCATAGAAACAGTAGAATAATCTGAATGGATCAGTCCAATGGTGTTCCAAGATAAGAAGACTGGCGAAGTCAGGATTTGTGTCGATTTAAGAAAGCCGAGTGATGCATGTTCACATGATCCATTCCCAACACCGTCATAGATGAAGTGTTAGAAGGCGTTGGAATTCAGGAAATATACTCGTTCACAGATGGATTCTCCGGATATCACCATATAAAGATTGCAAAGGAGGACCAACACAAGACAACCTTCATAATGGAATGGGGATGCTTCCAATATACAGTAATTCCATTCGGTCTTAAAAACGCCCCAATGATCTTTTCATGACTAGTCGTTTCAGCATTTAAAGATTTCATTCACAAATTCCTTATAGTATACATGGATGATTGGACTGTGTATGGAATAGTGAAGGACCATGTTGCAAACCTATGGTTGATGCTGGAGAGATGTAGACAGCATCAGTTTTTGTTAAATTTAAAGAAGTGCATCTTCTACGCTCCATTCAGCATTTTGTTAGGACACGTTGTATGCAAGGAGGGGATGCTAGTGGACCCAACAGAGATTTCCATTATTGTTGACTTACCACCCCCGACGATAGTAAAGCAATTAAGGGAAACATTGGGGCATACGGGGTATTATAGAAAGTTTATCAGAGGGTATGCAGCGATCACAACACCAATGGAGAAAATATTAAAAAAGGATGCGAAGTTCGAATGGAACGAAGAATGCTGGAAGAGCCTCGATATACTGAAAGCAAAGATGGTCACAGCACCGATACTAGCTTTTCCTAATTGGACAAAGGAATTCCATTTTCACGTTGATGCATCATCAGTAGCACTAGGGGTGGTATTGGCTCAACCAGGAGAAGGGGCAATTGATCACCCAATTGCATTCGCTAGTAGGAAACTATCCACTGCGGAGAGGAACTACACGATAATAGAGAGAGAAGGGTTAGAAATGGTCTGTGCATTACATAAGTTCTGCCACTAGCTACTTGGAGGCCATTTTAATATTTTCACTAACCACTTGACATTGAAATATTTGGTCAACAAGCCTGTGTTAGGGGGAGAATTTGTCATTGGCAGCTTCTATTTCAAGAATTTGACTTTGAGATTATTGTGAAATAGGGACACTTGAACGCTGGTCTTGATCACCTATCCTGAATTTAGTCAAGAGAAGAACCCCAAAGCATCAATGAAGGCTTACCTAATGCGCAACTATTTCGGATCGGCATGGTCGATGACCATTACGAACACATCATTGAGTTTTTTACTACAGGATGCACACCAGAAGGATTGAATACCAACCGGAAAAATCAGTTGGTGGTAAAGGATGCTGACTTTCAGCTAATTGTAGGACAACTTTAAAAAATGGGGCTAGACGAGATCCTTCGCCGATATGTTCTTCCGCACGAATAGGAAAGGGAGTATACTAGAGGAAGTTCATGATGGGATCATAAAAGGACACTATGGAGGACATGCCACTACTAGGAAGATACTTAGAGCTGGACTATGGTGGTTGACAATGCATGGAGATGCCACAGATTACGCTAAGAGGTGTGATGTGTGCCAAAGAACAAGAAAACCATCGCGACGAGATGAAATGCTGCTAGTACGTCAGCTGACACTACAAGTGTTCGACAAATGGGTGGCTGACTTTGTAGGTCCAATCAACCCACTAGGTAAAAGGATGGGGTCATGATATATAATCACCGCGACTGATTACTTTATGCGATGGGATGAAGCTACACCAGTGAAGGATTGCACAGCTGCGATAGCAGCAAAATTTCTTTTTGATAATGTGGTCAACAAGTTTGGGTTTCCAAATATACTGATGAGCGACCAGGGTACTCATTTTTTCAACCAAACTATCAAGGCAATGACATAAGAGTTCCAAATTCAACATCGCAAAGTTACCCCATATCACCCGTGGGAAAAATGTGCGGTGGAAGCATTTAACAAGGTACTAGAACATGCACTAACAAAGGAATGTAACACAAACCGTGACGACTAGGATCTGAAGATTCCAACAATATTGTGGGCATATAGGAGAACCTGTAAATGTTTGATAGGACAGACACCATTCAAATTAGTTTACAGACAGGAAGTAATGATTCCAATGGAATATATCGTCGCTAGTCTCTACATCGCAGCAGCCACAGGAATAAGCAATGACGGAGCACTTGAAGAAAGGTTGGCGCAATTAGTACAACTTGACGAGGACAAGTTAATCACATGATTCCAGCAACAGGTAGAAAAGGATCGATAGAAGGCTTGGAACCATCACCACATCAAGGTTAAGCACTTCCAGTGTGGAGATATGGTGTTTCTATATGACAGTAAGTTTGCGAAGCATCTAGTTAAGCTCCAGATGCATTGGTTGGACCCCTATATTATAAATTTTATCACTTATGGAGGTGCAGTATAGTTACAAAATCTAGATGGGACTCTACTAACAAATCTAGTGAATGGAAGCCGATTGAACCCCTATCGCCATAACTAGGCGCATGGCGACTAAAACAGGGTTCGCAAAAAAAAATAAAAAAAAATATATATATATATATAGAAGAAAAATAAAATAGCAGAGAAAGAAAATCGCAGAAAAACAAAAGCAAGACATTAAGATCTGTCGATCGCAGAGGAAAGCACAAGCACCGTGAGTTGAATTTCGAAGACAGTTAGCACGTGGGAGTCAAATTAGACCATAATTATAGCATTCAAGCATCGATGGAAGGTGGAAGAAATAGATGATGACTCACTTGATGGAATAATTTAGTAAATCCAGGAAATATTTGATGAATGACTTGGTAATCATTCCCCAAAGATGCCATGAAGGACTGAAACCTAGCGAGTTAAGTTATAAAGCAGATGAGCAGATAGCATTATGAGCCAAAAGGTGCTACGCTATGAAGTTGCAGAGTCTAGTAGTAAGGATAGAAGGGTCGGAAAGTAAGGAAGTTGCAAGGTATTAGAGGGTCATGATGGCACATTTCATTTCTAGAAGAAGCACCTAGCGTGCACTAAGGGAAAAAACAACAAGCGTTCAAGAGAAATCGATGGATGAAGATGCACAGAAAACCCCGAAGGAAAGAGATGAAGTCTCACCTGAGATGTCTAAGCGAGTTGTAGGAGTTGGAAGAACTGTGGTCCCTCTGACCATAGAAACAACAAGAGCAAGGGTACACTAGCTTGTGAAGGATGATCAAATGTGTGAAACAGATGTGCCGGAGCATCTGAATTTTTTTACATTTTGGTGACGTCGATGAAATTTTGACCAGTCCAAAGCCAAGGTCAAGAGCAACAGATGGCCGAACAAGGATAGATGATGAAGGTTTCAGGAGACTAGAAGATGCATTTGAGAAGTACATGACAACGATAAAGAGACCAACGGATGAATTCGAGAAGTACATTACAGCGAACCAGAGCAGTACCAAAGGTGTCTAGTTGAGGTGGCTCGAGGGTGAGCTGGACGTTTTTGTTGGGGGATTGTTGGTACAAGGTTAGACCACATGAAGCGCGGAAGTCGATAGCAATGAGAATTATTATTCACGGAAGAAAGGACCATTCACGGAAAATAAGGAAGCCGAAGAAAGCGTAAATTATGGTTTGGTTAGTTAGGATGGGTCATTTGGACCATTTTGTAACTACCTTAGTTGTCTATAAATATAACCATGATTGTAAGCCTAAGGGCATCAAATCTTGGAGAGAATTCAGTTGTAGTTGATCTACTGAAGACTGTGATACCTCACATCTATGTATTTTTCTATTTTCGACAAGTTTTGTTTTGTGTATATGGATTTGCATTAATTCGCTTGGAACTATCCCTCCGAAGGTTGCATTGCAGGTTTTTGAGATGAGTTAATGTATGAGGATGTTCGATTATATCTCTATTTTGTGTCGCTATGTTGTGAATGATGAATGCTATTTTAATGTTGTGATGTGTTTAAGGTTTTGTTGCTCTATCGATGTTGATTAAATCGGTAATGTGAATGTTGATTACATGTTGAATATATACTTGATTTGTTAGCATAATGTGAAGGAAATATCTCTAGTTTCTACAGTGATTAGGTAAGGGTTAATGCATGTCTTCTCCCTACTGTGGAAATGTGGTTTTTGCAGCACCCCTTGGACATCTCGGGTGAGACCTCACTCACTCTGGGAGTGCTGTTGGAAAGGGTGAAACCTTTCTAGGCCGATTCCTAAGGGTGTTTGGTTGGTGTTTGTTGACCATAGTGCGAAGTGAACCCCCATCGACAGAATTGTGTCAACAGGTTGCATTTAATACATAGTCTTAGTTAAAGCTGCATTACATAGTGCATTTTCCATGTCTGATCTAGGATTGTTGAAACAATTTCTTGGTTTGGATATTGATCAATCTAGTGCAAGGATCAAAGTTTCACAATCAAAATATGATTCAGATCTGCTACAAATATTCATAATGGATGAATGTAAGGCTTATAATTTTCCTTTCCTTTCATAGGTCAAACTTCATGATTGGGGTTCCTCACCATTGGTGGACAGTTTGCTGTATAGACAGCTAGCTGGGAGATTGTTGTATCTCACTCACTCTCTACCTGATTTGGATTATGTAGTAGGTGTTGTTTATATATACATGTACTAGCTTCATGAGATCCATTGGAAGGCTTCCAAAAGGATCTTGCATTATGTGCAAGGAACCAAGTAGTTTGGGATTCATTATGCAGCTGGTTCATCATTTGAACTGGTGTGTTTGACTGATTCAGATTGGGATGGAGATAGCACTAAATGAAAGTCCACTTTTGGTTATGTATTTATGCTTGCACATGGTCCCATTTGCTAGACTAGAAAGAAGCAACACAATATTTCCTTATCATCAGCTAAGGACGAGTACAAGGGGAGCAATGAATGTAGCTACATAATGTGTGTGGTTGCAGGTATTCTTGGAGAGTTTGGATTTGCATTTTATTCACTCAAAGTAATTTGGTGTGATAATCATAGTGAAATCAATATATCCATTGATACAATACAAAGACAGAGGACCAAGCACATATAGATACACATGCACTACATCAGGATCTTGGTGCATGACTAGATTATTTCCTTGCAGTATTTCCCATTTGTTTAGCAAACTACTAATATCTTCGCCAATAATTTCATTGAGAAGACATTCACCTGCCTTAGATCACTCCTCGGGGTGGATGATGCATGGTGAATACTGATATATTTTTTAGATTTTGTTTCATGTCCATTTTTTAGGGGAGGTTTTATTCCCATGTGGTTTTCCTTCTTACCTTGGTTACATGGACTAATAAAAATTATAAGAGGTGACTTGAGCCTTAGTTGCCAATGCCTCATTTTTTTTTTGGCTAAATAATTCTAGCTTAAGGGTGGGTATTAGAACATTATTACACCTAGGACCATAGTATCATGATGTTAATTTAATTATTGTTGGTTCAAGAAAAGGTTAATGTTATAGGTCAAACTTGCACCTCTCTGTCCGTGATCACCCTAAGCTGCTGATCACACAAAAGGACAACTTGGATGGAGGAACATGTTGACCCTAGATGATACTTTGACTTACTCCATTTCCTGACTTTACTGGAAAAACCCTAAAAATATCATTCTGAGATATGAGCGCTACTCTACTTAAAGAGACTAGTGCCTGTACGCTACACCAGTGTATAATAGTAGCGCTCATAGCCTTATAAGCGCTACTCCTTCTCAGCATAGTAGCGCTCAACATTTAAAAATCGATGAGCGCTAGTTGATAAGCACTAAAGTAGCGCCCTAAACGCTACTTCACTGAATAATAGTTGTGTACATATCAAAAGATGATTAAAAAATAATTAATTTCATGAGGAGGATTAGTTGCTGGTAGTTTCCCAACTTCCTCCATAACCATATCTCGATCTGAACTACTTCTCTGATCCTATAAATACAAGGAAGACTAAAGAGAAGGGTTAGATGGATAGATGGAGAAACGTAGAGACATAGAGATCTAAAATATAAGCTTGCATTGGAGGAGTTGATGCTGAAGATATCCAAGCCAGAGAAGAGCAAGAGCTCAGAATCAAGTTGCAGGAGCATCTCACAAAGTCAGGTATACTTGTACATCAAATTGCATTTGACAATAAAGGTTGAAGTGTCTTTCCTGTTCCAACTTAAATGTTTTCTGAAATAATATCTTAATTTGGATCTGTTTTGGTCAATATCGGATGTTTAAACATTGCTTTTTTTTCTTTCAAACTTTATATATTGTCCAAGATACGCTGAGAAAGGTGTTTGTCTTGCAGGTTTACTGAACAGAAGGTGGATTTGAGGACTGAGCACGGGATCAAATAAAAGCTAGGATCGAATGCCGGTTAAGAGGTATGTTCTCAAGATCTATAACTCATTTCTTTTCATAAATATCTCTGCAATACATTTAATACACTTACCTGTCACCCCATCCAATTGATAGCATTAGTTTCCTTTCTATAGGGTAATTTTGCCCGCCAACAGACTGGCGACTCCACTGGGGATAGTTGTGTTTTGGCTCTAGGAAAATTTTTCTTTTTTGTCTTTTCAGAACTGTTTTGACTCCTTTTATGTGTTGAGAAACCCTGTAGGTATTCATTGCCTGTTTTTCTCTGCTTCCATCAGTCTTTTTGTATCTTTTCAAAGTCAGTTTTTAAACTTTTGAGATATGAGCGCTACTATGTTGTACATATAGTAGCGCCCATATGCTACTGTGCTATACATACAGTAGCGCCCATCTTTGCAGGGGCGCGAGTTTCCCTATTGCACAGTAGGGTACGTTTCCTGAAGCCTTCTATTAGTGGTCTGCTTGAGTTTTTAGCCCTTTTGGTGGTCTTCTGACTTTGCCTTTAGATCTCCTTAACTGGTGTATGAGGCTTTTAACTTTTTTAAGTCATAGAACCTTTCTTTGAGTCTTTTTACCATCTTTGGATCGCTTGTTTACCTTTGGAACGTTTGGACTGCTTATAACTTTTTGGAAGACTAGGTTGTGTTTTGTGGTGAGCACTCCCGCTTTTTTAGGCCTTGACTGTATGTTGCTAGTTTACAAACCTGCATACTTTTGTATCAGCTATTTGTGGCAATATTTGTCTGCTCTTTACCTATCCTATCCTTTGTTTTAGGGTTTGGTCCATTTTAGAGCCTCTAGGGTGTCTTCCGAACTTGTTGATTTCGAATCTTCTTGTACTTATTGTCTTTTTCTGGTTTCAAGTGTATTTAAAGTGCTTTAGGCTGATTCATTTCTCAGTTCCTTGTGTTAGTAGGGTAATTGGCAGCTTGCTTGTCTACTTTTTGCTTGGCATAGTGATCTTGCTAGGGTTAGATGCTTTAGGTCAGTCCTCTTGTATCTATCTCCTTTGTTTTCTCCCACTTTGTTTCCGAGTTTAGAGGCTTTTTCTTTGCAAAAAAACCTGTAGGTCAAGTCTTTTTTGAGCTAGTGCCTTGACAACTACAAGCTTAAGAACCATTTTTAGCCATACTTACACATTGCACACAAGTCTTATTTTGCTTTCCATGTTTATAGTTCTTTTTCGTTTATGATAACAGAAAAAGCAAAAAATTTGGTAGTTTAAGTTTAATAAGGCTTATTTTTTGTTACAAGATAGCATAGGTTATTTTGTACAATTTCAAAAAAGAAAACAAAAAGAGATTTAAGTAGATTTGCTCAGTTTTTTCAGTTTGGAAAAGAAGTAAATGAAAAAAATAAAAATAGCTTTGTTGTAGAAAGATTGAATTTATGCACTTTTGTTTTCCTGTTGCAACCACGCCACACAAAAGCACTACCTTTTGAGTAATAACAGCCCTAATTTTTTTTTTAATAAAATGAAATAGAAACAATTTTTCTTTTTTAGGGATACACTACACCAACTAGTCTTGGTTAGGATCTTGAGTTTAAATCACCTTAAACCACTCAAGATCACACATTATGCAAAAATCGTAGTTCGACTGTCACAGGTAAATCCATTTCACTCAAAGCTTGCTTGGGATCTATGTAGTAGGTCATTGCGAGATCAGATTGTTGGGAATACTCCTCCTACTTTTTGTTTCAAGCATACGCTAGGATTGGATCGCGTTTGGGGACTCTTTCGAGTTTCGGGCTTAGTTACCTTGCCCATGCCTTCTGATTCGACCGGTGACTGTTCCCCCAGGAGTTTTCGGTGTTGTGGTATCCTTAGTATCTGACTTTAGGTTCATACATAGGTGACAGCAGAGGGTATATCTGCTGTACCTAAGACAGATGTGGGAGGAAATCCCTTGCAGGTATTTGGGAGGGCGGTTGGGTGATTCCAGCGCTTGCACCCTTAGTCATTGTATTGTGGACCCCAGGTAACTGTCTTTCTTCCTTCGTTGATCTGTTCTGGGCCCTCATCATCCCAAACTCTTCTTCGGAAGGCATCCTGTTTACCTGGTTTGCATACTTGGGAATTTTTAGTTGGCGTGCTGTTTTCCCCCTAGTCGTAGTGGCCACTAGGTTCTAGTTTTTTATTTTATATATATAATCACGGAGAATCAAGAACTTCGTAGATCGAGAAGGATTCAAAACCTTCCACCAATTAGAACAGAACCTTTACCGCCAGCTAGACGGCAGCAGGTAAACCCCAATGTTTCTTCAGAAACCATTCCTGAAACAGAATTTCCTGAGGAAATTTTTACAACAAAAAATCCTGAAATAGGAATTCCTGAGGAATTACCACTTGAAGTTGAGTTTCCTGAAGAACAACAAACAGTAATAGAAAACCCTGAAATAGAGGTTCCTGAGGAACCACAACCAGGTACCCCAGATCAGCAACACTTTAGTTCAGTTGAGATTGAATATCTTACTTCTGCGGAGTATAGCACTCCTTTCAATCCTCCTCTGACCAATCCTAGAAATCCACTTTTGTTACCTGTTGGTTTCCAGCAGCCCCATTACAGTGCATATAATTCCTTGCCCGGACATCTGATGTCTACTCTAGGAGGTGAACAGGGAGTTCCACAACCTCCCACCATAGGTATGAACACTAACACGGTAAATCCTTCTTTTACTACTACACCGAGTCAGGCATAAACAACCTCTATGTCTACTCCGTCTTTCAGTTTTAATACTGGTACATTAGATATGCCAAGTTCAACAATGATGGCATCTATCCCTACACCTACTGTTGGACCTAGCAGTACAGCCAATTTAGCATCATCTCCTGCTTTTCAACCATTATATCAGATACCTAGTACTTGGATTTCCACACCTACTGTAGGACCAAGTGCTTCTGCCACCGTGCCTGTCATGAGTACCATGACCGCACCGTCTACATCAGCTACCACTGGTTTCAATACCTTTGCAGGTCCCAACATGAATCAGAGTAATATGCCTGCAGGTAATGTCCCTTTTTCCTTATTTTCAGTGGGAGGGGGTAATATTTTTAACCATCAATATGGCGGGGCTAACACCCAGCCACAGTGGACGAACCCACAGAGTACTAATCCACTTTCATATGGGTGGGGAAATTTCAATAACTCTTTCGTGCAACAACAGATGGCGGGGGCAACCCCTACCAACAAGAAGCTGGGGGAAACCCCTATCAACAGATGGTAGGTGGAAACCCTTATCAACATATGGCCGGGGGAAACCCTTATCAATAGATGGCTGGGGGAAACCCCTACCAGCAAAGGGTTGGGAGCAATCCCTACCAGCAGTTCATGGGTCAAAATATGGGTGGTTCCCCTTTTTAGACCACAGCTTATCAAGTACCGTCTTACCGGCCTTGTTTACCATTTTTGGCAACTTTAAATTTGCCAGGTCTTTCCAAACTAAGCAATGATCCAGTGTATCATAATGCTACATGGCCATCAGTTCCTACCAAGTTACCTTCGGACATTCCAAAGTTCGAAGGAAAAATAGGTGAAGACCCTGGTGACCATGTCACTACTTTCCACTTATGGTGTTCCTTGAATTCATTAAATGAAGACTCCATTAGATTGATACTATTTCAAAGAACTTTAACCGGTGCTGCAGCCAAATGGTACATTGAGTTACCTACAACTACATTCTCTAATTTTGGGGATCTCGCGACTGTCTTTTTGAATCACTTCCAGCTTCATGTTCGGTATGATGCCGGAACAGACCTTTTGTCTACATTTAGGCAAAATAAAGCCACTCATTTATCTAACCACATTCAGGAGTGGCGGAGACGGAAGAGGCTCATTAAGGCCAACATACCTCCAGAATTCCTTCCTGAGTTGTATTTGAAATCACTCCTTCCTTATATTTCTAAGGAAGTAGCTACATCTGGAGTATCTAATGAGGAAGAAGCCATCCTACGGACCCAGCAGTTAGATCTCGTTTATGCACAATCCGGGTTATTGTATGAGATTATACCTGATGCACCGCGATCAAATACCGATCTGAGTAGACCTAAACCTAGACCACATGCTGACGGCATAGTGGGTTCAGTTGACTTTGCAGCTTTCGAAGCATTGACCAAACAGGTTCATGCCTTATCTTTCAAACAATCGACTGCAGATGTTTCTTCCATCACAACCTCTCCTTCTACTTCTGATCCTGTCAACTAGGTTTAGAACAATCAAAAGGTCCCTCGACAGCCCAATAACAAAAAGAAGGGAAAGAAAGGAGAGGGGAACCAACAAAATCCCAAAAAAGAGAATGCCAAAGAGGGTAACAAAGAGGAAAAGAAGGTTAAGTTCCCTTGTAAACTTTGCAAGCAGAACCACCTTACTCACCAATGCCCTCTGCTTGAAGAAGCCCAGAAACTCTTAAGAGAAAAGAAGCCTGCTATACTGAAAGATCCATTCCCTAAAGGGCAGAGCTCAACTTTTGGCACCTCCAACACTGGGGGCACTACACATGCTACGGTTGATCAAAATTTTATTGACATGGTTAATTCGGATGCACTCTTACAAATGAGAGCCAGGAACTATACCCCAGACACACAGAAAAAGGATAAAGAGATTCCAGAATCCTCCACTCCACTCCACATACCTGTGGACCCAATTCCCAAGATCCCGAAAGGTGTCTTGAAACGGGCATCGCACAATCCCAATACTCGGGCCGCTTCCAACTACAACATGGTTGAATATTTAGCCCAGACCCCTTATGCCATGTCTACTTTAGAAGTCTTACAAAGTTGTCCTTTACAACGGAATGCACTTCTGGCAGCTATTGGAAGTATGGAATCCTTTAACATGTCTGCGCGATTTGATATGACTGATGTCAAATACCGGTTGCCCTACCACATTGCTCTTTAGATTGAAGTCGTTCATGGTCCAATGACCATCAGATGAGCGGTCGTAGATGAGGGCACGTCGACTTGCGTAATGTCAATTTCCTGTTGGAAAGCTTTAGGTTCCCCCCAGTTAGCCCCTTCTAACACACTACTTACTACATTTGATGGCAGAACTTTCCGTCCACATGGGGTTTTGCCATCATTTGATGTCACATTAGCCGATAAGATAGTTGCTATAGAAGTAGAAGTTCTGGACGCTCCACTTGATTACAATATGTTATTGGGCAGGAGTTGGACATAAGCCATGCGAGCCATTGCATCAACAGTTTTTTGAGTTGTTATGTTCCCTTTTGAAGATAAGATCATTACAATCGATCAAATTTCTTTCACTCAGAGAAACAACCAGACTTCTTCAGAGACCACAGTTCCATTAATTGATCAAACCACCCTGGTTGGTGAGAGTTTAGGAGCAGGACTTTATGGGTCATTAATTGGCACTTTTGACCTACCGACTCCTACCTTATTCCTTGGTACTAAGGGATGTTCATCGTCTGAAACTTCCATGGTTATTTTAATAACTGATTATGGGTTTCTCGCAACTAATACAAATCCCTCCGTGCCCACCCTTGTTGCAGAAGTTACCCACTTGGATTCTTATCAAACTACAACAGAACATATGTTGACTCCATTGGTGTCTATTGAGTCAAATATGGATTATGCTACTACTCAGTCAGCATACCCGATCCACTCTCTGGACAGTTCAGATACTACTTTACCTTCTGAGGAGGAAATGTTAGAAGCCATGACCGACTTGGACCATCCTTGTGAACATATAGATCCCGGGTCCTTCTTGTTTCCTTTTCTTAACTTGATAGAGAGAGGTGAATTTTGTCCAACACCCAGTGAAAATACTAATTTCATTTCTTCACAAGTTGGTTTTGTTGAAGAGAATAGATTGAATACCTTGCTGGTGAACATTTTCACTGGGGTCACCGGAAACATTTTTATTGAAACGGGCTGTTATCTCCATGAGATCATTCCGTATACCAATCTTTTCTGTGATTTCCATGACATCTTTTCCCGACCTCACGAGGAGGATCCAGGCATTGACCCTACCTGAAAAAGTATTATGTTTAGGCTGACCTACTTTTTCTTGTAACATAACTGTATATGTTTGTAAAGCTAGTTTTGTTATGCTTGTTAATTAATCTTATGTGTGTTTTTCGTTTCATGTACCAGATGTCAACCCAACATTTCTTAGGATTTGCTGATGGCGCCAGTCACCACACATGTCAATTGGCTGCAGCAGCTTGGGTCATTTATTCACCCGCTGGCCAACTTGTCTCTTTGGGGGGGGTTTGTTTGGGTCCTACCACGAATAATGTGGCTGAATACAATGCAGTTATAGAACTTCTCCGAGATGCTCTCAGTCATGGCATTTCACATTTGGAGTTAAGACTTGACTCACAATTAATTGTATTTCAGTTAATAGGTGTCTATCAGATTAGGGATCCTGGTTTGCTATGTCAGTTTCTACGAGTTAGACTTTTGGAAAAACAATTTGTTTCTATTATATATGAACACATTCCAAGAAGTTTAAACACATTAGCTGATTCATTAGCAAACTATGTGTTAGACTGGCATTTGCATCATACACTTTCATAAACAACATTGCACACATAAATTCAAACACATACATATGTAAATAACCGATACTGTATATAGCCAATACTATATCAAAAAATATATGAGTTTTGGGTCACAAGTCTATCAAGTCAAGTCATAAAAGTACAAAAACTGGGCATAGTAGCCTCAAAAATATATACATAGAATGTATCCCTCTCCTATGGAGAAGGAGGGACATCATCATCATCTACTGCATTGCGATAGCATATGACTAGCCTAGCTATCTTCCGCAGCACCCTAAGCCATGCCGGGGTCACCCCAACAACATCTTGCTGCATATCAATAGGTATCTGATCCATACGGCATGCAGGAATTTTGTAAGTCAACCGACTCATTTTTCTCTCTAAGGTCCCCAACATAGCATCTGCTGCAACAATATCAGCTGGCCTCACAAAGATGGTAGGATGTCCCTCAGGACGAACAGGCCCAAGATCTGCATACGACACTTGATTAGCACTTCAAAATTCATTCATAAAAATCAAATACTTAAAAAAGTTTGAAAAAATTAAATAATTCTCAAAATTTAAACATACCAATATCTCCCCAGGCTCCACCTGGAAGAAGAACCAGTTCTGGATCATGACGGAAATCCAATCCAGCATAAGGAAACTGCTCGAAAGCGGGCACTTGCCTCTCCCACCACCCCTGGAAATCATCAGTATGATAACAGTAGTGACTTTCCCCACCACCCTGGCGGAGGAATATGTCACCCCAATGGCCTAGTCTGGGCTCACGGGGATTAACCTGAGGTAGAGGCATCCCCAAACTGATAGCAGGCATCCTCTCAAAGAAGAAAGTACACAAAATACTACCGTACCCAAAATTCTTCATTGTGCTGGATTTGCAACCTATCAGTTGAGATTTCATGTTCGCCAGTAAACTAGTACACCAATCATAGACATGACCGTGTAAGCATTGTACACCAATATGCATTGAGTTCCTAGAAGCTAAGTGTAGTGAAGCACTACCCACCACTCGGTTGATCATGCTCACTATCACTTTCAGGGGGAGGCCTTCAATGGTTGAAATCAAGACTTAGCTCCCCGATTTCTCAGCTCCGGCAATACAATATGAATTCACGTACTCTTGCACAGATCTTACACCCACACGAGAAGACCCTTTCAGATTAATTACATCTCCTCTCCGTGAGAGACCAATAATGAAATATATGTCATCAACTGTAAGCTCCAAGGTTTGCCCACGGATGACAAAAGTATTGGTATTCACATCCCAGTACTGAATAAGTCTTTGAAACAGTTTGTTTAAGGCTCTCATGTTTACGGTTCGGTAAAACTTCAATAAACCGCATCTTTGGAGAGCGTGGAGAGTGGCCGGATCTTGCATGGCCAACCTATCCATGTCCTCATGTTCTCTCTCCCTCCATTAAAGAACCATCCTGCACAAAAAATGAAAATTTTTTGAGTCTCGGTGCTTGTGTATAGGTTTTCAAGAGTGAGCGCTACTGTGTATACTACACAGTCACGTATGGGCGCTACTCTGCTTGAACACAGTAGCGCCCATCGCGTTTACACGCTACTGCTATGGTTACACAGTAGCGCCCGCGCAAAAAAGGATGTGAGCATCATGTTGCAAGCAATTTTTTGCACAAAAAATGAAAACTAAACCATGAAAATGCAGGTAGGGTGAATTCTAACTTACTTGGTGGAAGAAAAACATCGTTTGGATGCTTGGTTTGATCGCCACGGAGATTTGAAAATGCAAAAGGTTGCCCCAATCTTTGCCCTACAAAACAATTTGGAAATTGATTTTTAAAATGAAATTATATATATGAATTGGAATTTGATTTTTACCCACCATTGTTTAATTTTCTATAGTTTCAAAATTTTAAAAAAAATACCTAATTAATCAATTGGAACACACATATGGTGCAGTACTAATCCAAGCTCAATTTTCATTTAATTTTTGCAGGATTCATCTCCTAAATTTAAAAACTCTGGATGTTAGACCTTGTCAACTAGTTAAATAGTTCAAATTCATATATCATTCGAGATTTTTTGCCCCATCGACTAACATTTTGTTGAAGACCTAGTTTTGGCAGAGTATGAAGCTATGATCCTAGAAGCTGACCTTTAAGTCATTTTAAGCTCTTGTTTGGACTATTTAAACCTAAAACAAGATTGTCGAGCAAGCTTGTGCTCTTCGAGCTCGTTAAAGTAATCGAAGGCTCATCCACTCAGGTATAGAATTACCCCTTTTCCGGGCCTAGGTGGATTAACTACGGAAAATGTATACTCTAGGTATACTTCTGTATGCGCTAGAAGAGTTCTCCTTCCATTGTTTTATACTTTTTCGGGGGAGGAGACTAACTGCACGAAAAAGGACCTTTTGGAGCCTTTCTTTAGGGTTTTCGGGCTCTCTAAACATGAAAATACCAAGCGAGCATTCACCTACTCGGGCTCGATGTGAAATCCACGAGAGGTTAAGTAGAGGACTGTTTAAGTTTTTCAACTCTATAAACAAGAAAACACCGCCGAGCACAGACCAATCTGGGCTCAATATAAAATCCACGGATAGGTGAATAGAGGATTGTTTAAGTTTTTCAGACTCTATAAACAGGAAAAAACCGGCGAGCATTAATCTGCTTGGGCTTGATACTAAAATCCACGAGCAGATATATGGAGTTATTGTTTAAGTTTTTCAGACTCCTTAAAATTGAAAACACCGGCGAGCAAGAACAGATTTCGGCTCGATATTAAAATCTAGAGATCAGTAATATACAGTAATCTTCTATCTCTTCTTCGAACTCTATAAACAATGAAGAAGGTCCTGAGTCTTCCTCCCATGGGCTCGTTAAACTTTTTACATGGTTGGATCTATTGAGTTTTTCATTCTTTCTTGGACTCATTAAAACAACAAGAAAGGTATTCTTTTATATAAAAAGAATAAGGGATGGGAAAGACGTATCATATCTTCATTGTCAAAGGCAGTTCAGTCAGTTCTATCCTTGAACATAGCACCTACTTGAGTCTATCTTGTTGGTTGGGTTTAGTTTTTGACCTCAGGGTGAACCTTTCCTCCAAGTTTTTTACTCCCCCAGTTGGTTATTCTTCCAACCATATGGAGGGTCTGATAATGTCTCTTACATTTCAAGCTTATTATTTACCCCATTATGTCAGAAACTTCCTGAGTCACTTTGTGTCGTGCTCAATGTTCAAGGATATACCCTGTGTCGGCCATTCTACAATTTACCTTGACCTCATGTGTCGGCCATCCTAGTGTCAGTCTTGTTACCCATTATTCCATATCAACTCTTACCAGTTGAGTGTTCCTCGAGTTGGATGATGGAGGATGCCTTAAGGCCTCCCTTCCAACAAACTTCTTCCCATCGACATCAACTCATTTTACTCTAGTAATGAAGTTTAGAGTTTCGGTTAGTAGCTTGGAGATTGCAGTCACCAATGGCAATTTTCCTCACTGTTGAATGATGAGAATACATCAATGTCTCTTCTTTGACAAGATTCCCAAGTGTTCAACTCCAAGTCCATCTATTCACACTTGGTGGATTGTACTTGGTACCTTGGACCCCATCATCATTATCGGTGGAAGTCCTCGCATTTGTTAATGGTATACATCAATGACCGGTAATCAAACGATACCCCCCATGTTCGACTGTCAGCTCATCTATTCACATGGTTCGGGTTTGTACCTAGAGTTATTTTGGATGAAGACCTTGGGATTTTGGATGACATTACCTGATTATGTTATCACCCAAGTTGCGCAAGACTGAGCCTCACTTATATTCGGCTCTCCATGAGACATAGATCCAGTTTGTTGTTATGGCTATGATCTCTCCGTTTGACATGGATCCACGCTTGTATTTCAAGTGGCCATGCTTTATATACATCTCCTTGTTATGTATCAGAGATCATGTTGTATCACACTGCACATCTATATGATGTCAAAGATGTAATTGCTAGCTGACCTTGATCTTTGTTGTAGGTGTTCTTGTAACTTGTTTTTGCGGTTCTTTGCTCCTCCTCTAGCTTTGGATTATAATGTATTTCGGCCATCGTTTCCCTTTGACCTCACACATTAGGGGGCATCTGTTATAGTTCAAACTTGCACCTCTCCATCCGTGATCACCCTGAGCTGCTGATCACACAAAAGGACAACTTGGATGGAGGAGCATGTTGACCCTAGATGATACTTTGACTTACTCCATTTCCTGACTTTACTGGAAAAACCCTAAAAATATCATTCTGAGATATGAGCGCTACTCTACTTAAAGAGACTAGCGCCTGTACGCTACTCCTTCTCAGCATAGTAGCGCTCAACATTAAAAAATCGATGAGCGCTAGTTGATAAGCACTAAAGTAGCGCCCTAAACGCTACTTCACTGAATAATAGTCACGTACATATCAAAAGATGATTAAAAAATAATTAATTTCATGAGGAGGATTAGTTGCTGGTAGTTTCCCAACTTCCCCGACTTCCTCCATAACCATATCTCGATCTGAACTACTTTTCTGATCCTATAAATACAAGGAAGAATAAAGAGAAGGGTTAGATGGATAGATGGAGAAACTTAGAGACATAGAGATCTAAAAGAGAATCTTGCATTGGAGGAGTTGATGCTGAAGATATCCAAGCCAGAGAAGAGCAAGAGCTCAAAATCAAGTTGCAGGAGCATGTCACAAAGTCAGGTATACTTGTACATCAAATTGCATTTGACAATAAAGGTTGAAGTGTGTTGGCTGCTTTTTGGATAGACACGGGTTTTCAGGATGCGCAACAACAAACACCCCTTGGTGCATTGGCCCTCTCGGCAATGAGCTGCGCGGCAGCCCGAAGTCTCACCCGAAGTGGCTATGGGGGGGCTAAGGAATCAGGCTTCCTTAACCAAGGTGATGTGGAGATTCTAATCTTCTTCCTTCCATTCCGAGAGAATTCCTCAGAGCGGGACGTCTTACTCTTCCACAGACCTCTCAGCGTGGCAGCGCAGAAACTCTTACCAGCCTAGCTGCGCAGTATCTCCTCACCTGTGCACGAGGCGGTTTCCAGCTACGTCCAATACATTGTAATGTTGCTTGCCTTGCGCCACAGCGCAGTAACACACTCTTCAAGCGCGGCGGCAATAGTGTTCTACAGATTCCTTCAACACTTAACAATTATAACTTCTAAGGGAGCTTCAAGATCTTACTTTACATATTCATTCATAAGTTAGCGAAAGATTCACGTAAACATAGATAGTAAAACATAGACATGCATTCCTGTAAACATCACCATAACAACAAGATTTATGCAGTTCACCTCCACGGGGAAATCTCATCCACGGGAACTGTATTCTATATTAACTCAAAATGGGAATTACACAATATGCTGCGCACACAGCTGCAGCCTTAGATCTTTCTGGGAAACTCCACGCACACAGCTGGGAGCCCTTCTCTTAGATCTATTCTCTTCTTCTACAGGGATTACAACGACTCATATATCACCTTAGACTATCTGCAACTCAGTCATCAACTTCCAATGGCCTTCTAACCAATCTATCTCTAACCCATCTAAAATCTAACTCATCCAATATCTAACCAAGCTAACCCTCTTCCCTTTACAATTACACATATATATAGGTGGCCTTGACGATCACACCTTTACAAAACTGTGGGCCTTTCCCATCAGTAATCCCCAAAAACCCTAACCTCAAACATGGCTAGGTGTACTGTAGGCACTGCTTGCAGTCATGTCGCCGCTTCCTGCAGACTCCGTGAGTTCTGACGCAGATTGCGGGTATGGGCGCCGCTTCATCATTCTCTGCTCTTTGTCCTTTGCCTTCAATGCTTTGGTCCGTTGCTCTTCCTTAGTCAGAGCAACCATAACTTCTGTACTTAGCATTAAATGAGGGTAGCTAAGACTTCTATTCCGTCGCTTTATTTATTGTGGTAGCTGAGCTTTCTACTCGGCCACATTCACTCTCCTTTGACGTGTGCCCACGAGCTCCATGATTTCTGGCCCGTAATCTGCGCTGAGCTCGTCCACCTGGCGCTGTACTGTGCTCTGTTCACTTCTGCCCAAAATTGGTGCTTACTCAAAATTAGCACTTCTTTCCCTTCAATACTTGTGTTTTTTCCTCAAAATTCGCAGCTTTACTATAGCTACGGCCTATGCTCCAACAGGCCCCTAACACTTACTTGTGGCTCATCCCCGAGCCACTCACACTAGCGTGTGGTCGCTTTACTTGTGCACCGGCCTTTGCTTGGGTCACAGCAAATGCTTGCTTCCACTGCGCAATAGCGGAGTCCATTTCATCGACGCACTCCGCAGCTGTCTGCACCATGTCTGCAATAGCTTCTTCTTCAGCTCGAATGGGTTCTATATACCGTGGTCCTTGAAGGGGATCAAGTGGTGCAATGACCCTAATCTACTCATCCTCAAAGGTCATCTGTTTTTTCTTCAAATTAATGACAGCCAAATTATCAAATGCCCAGTCTATGCCTAAAAGTGCTAGGTAAGGTCTACTGTCATCCATAATTTTGATTACCTTGAAGTCTGCAGAACTTCTTACTCCCTCAATGTCAATGGGTACATTGGGTAATCTACCTAATAGAGAAACCCGTTGCTGATTTGCAAGTCTTAGCTGGATAGGAGATCTGGTAAGCTGAGGGCTACCCATTTGTTCCCATGTCTGCATGGTGAGAACATTAACTTCTGATCCTAAATCCAAAATGACTTCGTCCATTTCAAATGCTCCAATCTGCGCTGTGAGTCTCATCTCTTTTCCAGTTCTACTATGAGTCCCAATCTGATGAACAGTACGCTGCGGTGTATTCATCGAAGCAGATTGTTGACACTGATCCAACAGGTGTTGGAGCTCTATAGTTGCTTTTTCATTGCGCAACAACTTTAAGCAGTTTCTCAAGAAAGCATGAACACTGCCTAGTGCGTCCTGCTCATCAGACCTTCTGGATGTGGTGGCCTGCTCTCGCACCAGGTTCTCTTGATGAGGCACATGCGGTCTGATATCATTATGCGGAATTGCAATAGAGCTTGAAGCGTATGGCTCTGAGAAATACTCTTGAGCTTGCTTGAATGCTTCTTTTTGCTTCTGTAGATCAAGCGGGGCTGGTTTAATATTAGCACGGCGCACCCACTGCGTCGCTGACTTCCCAGTTTGTGACTCTGGCGCACCAGTAGTTGCTCCACTGCGCGTCACTATATTAACTGTAGGATCTAGTTCTCTTTTTTCTGCTGCAATCAACTGAATGTTCTGGTTAACCTGGGGCTTCTTTTCCTACATCTTGGCCATCAACTGAGGGCATTCTTCGATGACATGATCATAAGATTTATAGTATCTGCAGAGGGTTGTAGGATTTTGGCAATCCCTTGCATAATGGCCTTGAGCTCCGCAGTTATAACAAGTGACCTGTCCTCTTCCACGACCAAAACCTGTTGCGCGTCCATGGCCCCTATAATTTCTTCCTTGGCCTTCCCGAGCTTGGTCATACTGCGGCTCTGCTGTGGGTCCTTGTGGTTCTGACTGTACTCTATAAACATCATGTTTTCTTTCTATCATAATCTCATATGCTCTACAATTGTTCTCATCATGGCCTACTGATTTACAGAAATTGCAATATAGATTCTTTGGAGTTTGTACATATTTTTGTAACAAGTGACATTCTTGTGGTCTGTGACCTCTAGTTCTACAGATTTCACACCAAGGCCCCTGTGCCTGTGGTAAAGGGTTAGGTGCTCCAGTCGCAATATATTCTATGAAAACGGGACAATGGTCCTTTGAATGACCTTGTGCTCTACATTTTGTACACCAAATTTCTTCTTTAACATCCTTTCCTTTCTTAATATCATGCACTAGCAAGGTTAGGTTTGCTAATTGGTTCTGCAACTGCGGAACATCGTTGCTTGTTCCTGCAATTGGTGAAGCTTCTAGTTTCATAGCCATCTCTAGAGCTTGTTCTTGTGTAGTGAGATTCTGTTGCATAAGAGGAAGTCTAATGTGAGGAAGCAGCGTAGCAATGAACCATTCCTTATGCTGCTGCGGTGCAAACTCAAAGCTTACTTGATCTATCAAGGCTTTGAACTTCTGGTCGAAGTCCCATACTGACTCTGTAGGTAACTATTTTATGTCTTTGAGTTCTATTATGCACTGTGATTCTGATTTAGGTTTCTTGAATTCTTTAATCATAGCATTTCTTACCTCAACAAGCATCCTATTCTATGCTGCTGAGTATTTCATAAACCAAGTTAAGGCTCTCTCTCTTAGTGTGGTTGCTAACTGAACCAGCTTAACAGCATCATCATTAATTTGCTTAATCATCCAGATGGCTTCACATAGAAACCAGTGCTGCTCAGGATCTTCTAGCCTTGTTCCTCTAAAGGTTGGTAGCTTCGTATCATCGCCCATCCTTCTTGCGCTAGGTTGGTGTGGAGGTGCTGTGGCATTGCCTCCGGGATAGTTAAACAAAGGTGTGGCTGAGGTACTAGAAGTATCGTGCGGGTTACTAGAAGGTGTTACTGCGGGGTTATGCTGAGCCCCGTCTAGCTTTTGCAGTGTAAAAGGGTGATAAGGGATATGAGCACTCCCTTGTCTTTCTATATGGCTCGCTCTAGGAGCTCGACTATCTTCTGGGCTAGACTCAAAAGAGTACTGGTCTACTTTATACCATTTTCCACTACGAGTGCAACCAATAGCTTCAAGATCACTATCAGAATCTGTGGACATTACTTGTCTATGCTATTCATTGGAAGCTATGCATAGTTTTCCTTTTTCATGTAAGAGCATTTTAATCAACAGGTTCAGAGAATTTAAGAACTTACCCCTGTATGCTTTGAAGAAACTCCTCTCAGCCTCGCTGAAGCTATTTCTCGTATCTACTGCAAACTCGGTGATGAAGCCTTCCAGCAGACTGTTCAACCAAAAGTCTACTGCGCGGGACACAGAATTATCTACCCGCTTCACGGTGCTAACTAGCTCAGGAGACCAAACAATAGGTCGATCAACATGCACAGTGGGTTGAGTATCTGCTAGCTTGGATAACCACCCATGCAAATCAAAGGGAAATGTTGCAAAGAAGATTTCGTGAAGGTCAGTATAAATATGCTTCTGCAGCCAGTCTTCTGTCTGAATCCTAGAGCTTCTATTTTCTCGTTCAGTGAACTCTCTCGCCTTTGAATCAAACTAGTCTTGAATTTCTTTAGCTGTAGGATTCCAGCACCACATTGCCTTCAAAATGGTAGGGTTAAAACCGATGGTGGAACCATTTGTTGGCTTAACAAGTCACAAGGCAACAGAAACATTTGTTGGCTTAACAAGTCACAAGGCAACAAAACCATTTTTTGGCTTCCTCTTTGTCTGGGTTTCGCATCAATCTCGCACGTCACCGGAATAACAAGTCTCAAGGCAACGAAACCATTTGTTGGCTTCCTCTTTGTCTAGGTTTCGCATCAATCTCGCACGTCGCCAGAATAACAAGTCTCAAGGCAACGGAACCATTTGTTGGCTGCTTTCTGGACAGACCTCAGTTTTTAGGATGCGCAGCAACAAACACCCCTTGGCGCACTGGCCCTCTCGGCAACAAGCTGCGTGGCAGCCCGAAGTCTCACCCGAAGTGGCTATGGGGGGGCTAATGAATTAGGCTTCCTTAACCGAGGCGATGTGGAGATTCTAATCTTCTCCCTTCCGTTCCGGGAGGATTCCTCAAAGCGGGATGTCTTACTCTTCCGCATACCTCTCAGCGCGGCAGCGCAGAAACTCTTACCAGCCTAGTTGCGCGGTATCTCCGCACCTGTGCACGAGGCGGTCGCCAGCTATGTCCAATACACTGTAATGTTGCTTTCCTTGCGCCACAGCGCAGTAACACACTCTTCAAGCGCGGCGGCAATAGTGTTCTACAGATTCCTTCAACACTTAACAATTATAACTTCTGAGGGAGCTTCAAGATCTTACTTTACATATTCATTCATAAGTTAGTGAAAGATTCACGTAAACATAGATAGTAAAACATAGACATGCATTCCTGTAAACATCACCATAACAACAAGATTTATGCAGTTCACCTCCACGGGGAAATCTCATCCACGGGAACTGTATTCTATATTAACTCAAAATGGGAATTACACAATATGCTGCGCACACAGCTACAGCCTTAGATCTTTCTGGGAAACTCCACGCACACAGCTGGGAGCCCTTCTCTTAGATCTATTCTCTTCTTCTACAGGGATTAAAATGACTCAGATATCACCTTAGACTATCTGCAACTCAGTCGTCAACTTCCAATGGCCTTCTAACGAATCTATCTCTAACCCATCTAACATCTAACTCATCCAATATCTAACCAAGCTAACCCTCTTCCCTTTACAATTACACATATATATAGGTGGACTTGACGGTCGCACCTTTACAAAACTGTGGGCCTTTCCCATCAGTAATCCCCAAAAACCCTAACCTCAAACATGGCTAGGTGTACTGTAGGCGCCGCTTGCAGTCATGTCGCCGCTTCCTGCAGACTCCGTGAGTTCCGGCGCAGATTACGGGTATGGGCGCCGCTTCATCATTCTCTGCTCTTTGTCCTTTGCCTTCAATGCTTTGGTCCGTTGCTCTTCCTTGGTCAGAGTAACCATAACTTCTGTACTTAGCCTTAAATGAGGGTAGCTAAGCCTTCTATTCCATCGCTTTATTTATTGTGGTAGCTGAGCTTTCTACTCGGCCACATTCACTCTCCTTTGATGTGTGCGCGCGAGCTCCGCGATTTCTGTCCTGTAATCTGCGCTGAGCTCGTCCACCTGGCGCCGTACTGTGCTCTGTTCACTTCTGCCCAAAATTGGTGCTTACTCAAAATTAGCACTTCTTTCCCTTCAATACTTGTGTTTTTTCCTCATAATTCGTAGCTTTACTATAGTTGCGGCCTATGCTCCAACAAAGTGTCTTTCTTGTTCCAACTTAAATGTTTTCTGAAATAATATCTTAATTTGGATCTGTTTTGGTCAATATCGGATGTTTAAACATTGCTTTTGTTTCTTTCAAACTTTATATATTTTCCAAGATACGCTGAGAAAGGTGTTTGTCTTGCAGGTTTACTGAACAAAAGGTGGATTTGAGGACTGAGCGCGGGATCAAATAAAAGCTAGGATCGAACGCTGGTTAAGAGGTATGTTCTCAAGATCTATAACTCATTTCTTTTCATAAATATCTCTGCAATACATTTAATACACTTACCTGTCACCCCATCCAGTTGATAGCATTAGTTTCCTTGCTATAAGGTAATTTTGCCCGCCAACATTATTACACCTAGGACCATAGTATCATGATGTTAATTTAATTATTGTTGGTTCAAGAAAAGGTTAATGATAGTTATCTAAGGTTGTTAGGCAATTAATGACTAATTCCACTACTTGGGCGCCCAATTTTGGCCAAACAGTGGTTAGAGAGCCCTCATTTATGTACACTACCCTCATTCCAATTCCGTTATCGTAACTTTATTTGACATATTCTTGATAATGTGGGTCATCTTGTCGATCTTTGCATCCCGAGAGTCTCTTATTCCTAAAGGGCCACCCTCTTCTTTGGTCTTTCCTTTGTCTTTTGGTTCGACATCATTGGTCATTTTTATCTTGCCTCTTGCTCTCATGTTTCCTTCGACGCCTATAGCATTGTCTTGCATTTCACTAAGTGAGAGCAGTCTTCTTTTTCTCAATGTGATGGATAAATCCGAGGGGAAGGATGCTACATATGTGACTCAAGCTGCTGCCTCAGTAGGTCGGATATCTTCAGGGATTCTGAAATATATTTTGTTGAATCTTGCAGTAAATTCCACCACATTTTTAGAGTTGCTCTTCTTCAGGGAAGATAATTCTGTTAAATAATAGAGACTATCATGTTTATCTCCCCACTTATTGATAAAGATGGTTTCCAGGATCTCCATAGTGCTCATGGAGGCATTGGGTAGTGATCTGAACCATTTTATAGCTTCTCCTTCTAGCGACTAAGCAAAAACTCGCATGAACACATCATCATGTTCGATCAGGATATTGTCAATGAAATCTTGGAATTGCTCTACATGATCTTTAGCAGACGTGCCCTTACCACCATCATACTTTGGTAGCAATTTCAAATAATGGGTAGGCATATCGTTGAAGGGTGTGGATAATTGTAGAGGCCGGTGTTGGCTAGCTACCCATATGGGTGTTCTGGGTGGTGGTGGTGGTCCTCCTCCTCCTCCTCCTCCTCCTGACATGAGGTGATTGACAATTAGCTCTTGTCCTGCTGAGAAATGAAAGATTTGGGTGGATTCGTGTGAGCTGGAAATTCTTCGCTTATATCAGGAATCTTTTGAAAGATAGGAAAATCACAAGGAGTGTGAGGGTTCGTGGGAGAATATTGTCTTTCAGGGGTTTGGACAATGAATTCAGATTCAGGGAATTGAGGGCCACACAAAGGTGGGGAGAAAATTCGCCAATGGCCTGGTGAAGTAGATTGATATTTTCCAGGTCTATGTCTACAAGAGACTGAATCTTGTAAGGCCACAAATTCTTCGTGGCTGGGGTTCTGGAGGGTATGTCTTCGTCCAGATGCCAAGTTTTCTATTGTGGAGTCACCAAGTGGATTACAACTTACAAAGTTTCATCCACTATGAAATTCGGTGCATAGAATTTTGTCATTGTCCCCAGGGAAGATTTCTCTTCTTGCTTGAGTTCCCCAACAATGGCACCAAAAAAGATGTTAGTCCCAGATACGTTCTAAGGATGATTTTAGAACTTTGCCTGGGAATCAATAAAATATTTTGTGTTATTTTGCTTGATCAAAATCACATTCATCCTAAAAATAATACAGACAGCCAATTCTTGGAACTTGAATTAATTTGTGTTAATGAAATGGCACACAACAAAGGTACTTTAGAGAGAGTAAGTCTTTATTCTGTAAAGTAAGTCTTTATTCTGTGTTTGAGAATAACATATTGAGCCTAAGGGAGGAATTCAGTAGTTCTAACAAAAATGATCATAAGACTAAAACTGAACAATATGAGGATATTATTTCCAGATAACCCAACATGAATACTTCACACCATGAAAATCTTAGAAGCAATACTTTAAGCTTGCATCACTCACATTAAAATCAAAACCAGACTCATACATCATGAACATATGAAAGAGATGAATTAAGAAAAGGAAAAATACTAACTGGACACATCAAAGCTTTGAATCCATGAAATCCCAAAGAGTCAACCATTAGAAGTTACACTTTTTACAAAAAGAGCCGACCATTGTCCATTGCCTACTCTACTATATATAGCCTTCACAGGATTTACAAAATAAGTTGCTACAAAGGATTTGTTACAGCCCAAAGGCTTATGCAATTCTATTTGTACTTTCCAACAAAATATGTTACACAAAAACAATCATACTAACTACTACTGACATCTATGACTGATACTGGAGGCCATTCAGTTGGTGAAGCACGTCCTTCCAAATGAACAAACGTCTGTTAATGTGAGGTGGCCTCGTATCATTTGCAGTGCTTTTTACTTTTAGGGATGTTCTGAGCTTGATAACTGTCAGACCATTTTCTGCGTCACAAAGATGTTGATGCATCCACTTCACTGTCATGTGTTTCTTACAAAACCTTCATCATCTATCCCTTCTACCCCATCCAATCGTTTTTATCTCGAACTTTGTTTTCGATGGGGCGAAAGTTCATTGACGTCACCAAGTTTTGAAACATGAGTCGATCTTTCTCTTAATACTCTGAACCATTCAATTACCACCGCTTCATAATTTGATCATCCTTTGTTGGGACCGGCATGCCCCTGCCTTTCGTGCTTCTACATTCAGAAGGATTATTTCCTTTTCAACCGCTGAAATTGTTGAATTTTCCTTAGACATATCGGGTGAGACCTCAAACCTTTCCTGCCTGAATATCTCCAAATGTGCATCTGCGGGCTGCTCATGAAATCTGGTCATTCGAGTCCTCAATGCTCCTTATGCACCCCCACTGGAGTTGAAATGTTCCATTGAGACCACTTATATTTCATGCTTAATCTAGACAGCTCTTGTAGACTCCCACATCAGGCTTTGTGTTCTAGGCCAATGAGGCTCAGGAACTCCATGATTTAAACTTATACAACTGCTGGAGTTTTTGTAGCCTCACCTGCTTGCTCCTCGAAAATTGTGCTATCCTTGGGTAATGATTACCCAGCTACCTTTTGGGTTTTTGCGTGTTGGGAGAATATTGCAGTTTGCATGGTGGTAGTGATAGTAATGAGTGTTGAGAGACATTGTTTAAAACTGGTGGCAAAGGCTAACACGACCATTTAAAGGAGTCTCTTTTGAACCATGCAGGGCATAAAATACATTTAGGAGTTGTATGCCATAAACCACCAGCGGTTTTAGGACCCCCAAAAAGTAGTTTATGGAGACCACTTTTAGGACCCTGAACAATCCTGGGGCTACCATGTGGAAGTAGTGGTTTTGTTCCAAGGAAGTACCAGGTGTTAAACTCCATGCAACTTCATCATCCTGACACTTGGGCGATCGTCGATCTTCTTCTAAGTCCCTCTCGATATTTTTTTGAAGTGGGTGCAACTTTTAAAGATGGGTCCCTATCTTCATACAACCCATTCGCCTAGTGCTTAGTGATATGCAAAAACCCTATGGTGATTTTAGTGGAAAGGTTTTACCCTTTCCAGCAACACCCACGAAGCAAGTGAAGTCTCACCTGAGATGGTTAAGGGGGTTGGAGGAACCAGGTTTCCGCAGTGGGGAAAGGACATGCATCTATCTTGATTCTATAACAATAGAAACCAGAGATTCACATTTGCATCATGCTTTGAAATACAAACATACATTCATCATTCTCATATTCGCTATGTAATCAACATTCAAATTAATACGTTAAAGCTGGTGATCGCTTCAATCAGAAATTACAGAACAACAACATTCAAATATAACACAATATTCATCATTCGACATAAACAGAAATAAAAGAGACAGATCCGAACATATTCATGCATTAAGTCATCAAAAACCTATAGGATAACCTTCGCAGGGACAGTTCAAAACACCTTATGGCAGATCCCTACAAACTTGCCAAAAACATAGCAAAACATCATACAAGTCATTCGCTCAGTTATTGATCAACTTATGTTCTCATTCTAGGATTCCCTTAGGCTTACATTCATATTCTTATTTATAGACAACTATGGCGGTTACAAAATGGTCCAAATGACCCTTTCTAACTAACTAAACTAATCTTGCACTTCATTGTTCTCCACGAATGGTTTTTTCTTCCACAGATGGTCCTTCTCTCCTGTTGTCAACTTCCGCACTTCATCCTGTCTAACCCTGTGCCAACAGGCCCCCAACACAAACTTGTGGCTCACC
Source organism: Larix kaempferi (assembly GCA_027924585.1). NCBI lineage: Eukaryota > Viridiplantae > Streptophyta > Pinopsida > Pinales > Pinaceae > Larix > Larix kaempferi. The sequence continues at coordinate 3,917,855 of BSBM01001474.1, read as the reverse complement.
CTCGAGCCACCTCAGTTGGCTCTGCTGGAACTGTTCTCATCCTTCGTTGTGCTATACTTATGAGGTTGTTCTTTCCATCTAGATCTCACGGTCATGTACTTATCAAACTCATCCTCCAGTCTCTTGGAACCTTCATCATCTATTCCTTTGAGGTTGTATGTTACCTTTGACCCTGGCTTGCGTCTGGCCAAACATTTTCTCGACAACATCAACTTGTGCAGAGGGTGTAGCAGTCCGGCATATCTATTTCACACATTTGATCATCCTTTGCTAGTGTCGGCATGCCTTTTCTCTCGGTACTTCTGTGGTCGGAGGGACCACTTCTCTTCTAACACTTGAAACTTGCTTAACCCTCTCAGGTAAGACCTCATCTTTGTTTTTCCTAATACCAAGTACCTCTGCATCTACTAGTTGCTCGTGAACACTTGTCATTCTTTCCCTTAGCACACCTTGGGTGCTTCCGCTGGAAACAAAATGCACCATTGCAACTATCTCACTTCCTTTTTCCACAACTTCCTTGGACTTGCTCACTCGAATTACTAACTTTCTTCATCCGACTTACTAAATCTCTTCATTCGACTTACTGACTCTCTTCATTCGACTTGCTGAATCTCTTCACTTGACTTGCATCCTTCAATCTCTACTCATGTATTTATGCTTGCTCCTCGTGTCCTTGACGCTCGATTATCGAATCATTCTTGAAATCTTTCCTATAGTCATCATATTCTATCCTCAAGTGTGTCATCATACATCTCCTTCGTCTTCCAGTGGTGCTTAGCCGCAGTAATCATGCTCTGATTTGACTCCCGTGTGCTAAACATGCTAAGCATCGACGAGCGACCCGTTTGGCCATATCTCCCACTTTTCGTCATAATTGCTCTTTTTTTCTTTTTTTTCCACTTGTTTCTCAACTGCTATGCACCTAATCATGGCAATAGGGTTTCAACCGATTCCCATTTACTATATTGGTCAATAATGTCCCTTCTAACCTTTGTAACTGCATTACACCTCCATTAGTAACAAAATTTATGACATAAGGGCCCAACCAATGCATCTACAGCTTACCTGGATGCTTTGCAAACTTACTGTCGTATAATAGAACCAGATTGCCTTGCTGGAAAGGATTTGTTTTGACATTGTGGTCGTGCCAAGTCTTCTTTCGATCCTTTTCTACCTTCTAATGGAATCCTGTGACGAATTGATCCTCATCAAGCTGTACTAATTGAGACAATCGTTCCTCAATCGCTCCATCGTCACTCATATCTATAGTTGCAGCGATGCGCAAGCTTGGGACAATATATTCCATTGAAATTGTCACTTTCTGTCCGTAAACTAAATTAAACGGGGTCTGTCCCAACAATTTTTTGCAAGTTGTGCGATATGCCCAGAGTATCGCTGGAATCTTCAAATCCCAATTGTTGTGGTTTGTGTTGCACACCTTCATGAGTGCATGCTCTAGTATTTTGTTGAATTCCTCAACTGTCCCATTAGCTTGTGGATGATATGGGGTGCTCTTCCTGTGTTGAATTTGAAACTCCTCCATCATCGCTGTGATTGTTTGATTAACAAAATGAGTGCCCTGGTCAGTCATTAGTATCTTTGGGAACCCAAACCTGGTGACCACATTATCGAAAAGGAATCTTGCTTCCATCGCAGTTGTGCAATACTTTATCGGTGCAGCTTCCACCCATCGCGTCAAATACTCTGTCGTAGTAGTTATGTAATGCGACCCTGTTATTTTACCTCGTGGTTGATGGGTCCCACAAATTCAACTTCCCACTTGTCAAAATCCTACAGTGTCAATTAAGGTACTAATGGCATTTCATCCCTTCGTGATGGCTTCCCGGTCCTTTGACATACATCATATCTTTTTGTGTAGTCTGTAACATCTCCATGCATCGTTGGACACCATAGTCCTGCTTGAATGATATTCCTAGCAGTCGCACGTCCTCCATATTGTCCTCCTGTGATTCCATTGTGATATTCTGCTAAAATCCTTTCCTGTTCATGCAGAAGGACGTATTGTCGAAGTATCTCATCCGGTCCCATATTATATATTTTCCCCGCAATCAGTTGGAAATCTGCAAATCTGATGACTAACTGCTTCTTAAGGTTGGTAGTGAATTCCTTCGGTGCCTTCCCTATTACCAAAAATTGAATAATCTGTTCGTAATGGTCATCGACCATTCTGACCCTGAACAACTGAGCATCAAGAAATCCTTCGTCAATGTTCCTTGGATCTTCTCCGGACTCTATCTGTGACAGATGGTCTAGTCTTGCATTCAGTCGTCCAAGATTTATAATTATCTCAAAATCAAATTCTTGGAAGAGGAACAACCATTGATAGATCCCCCCCCCAACACAGGTTTTTTCACTAAGTATTTGAGTGCAGAATGATTCGTGAACATCTTAAAATGGCCTCCTAAGAGGTAGTGTCGAAACTTCTGTAAGGCGTATACCATCTCCAGTCCTTCCTTTTCCGTGGTTGTATAGTTATTCTCCACAGTAGACATATTTCTACTTGCGAATGCTATCGGGTGGTATATCACTCCTTCCGTGGCTAGGTCAATAATACCCCGAGTGCAACTGACGAGGAATCGACATGAAAATGCAATTCCTTTGTCCAATCCGGGAATACTAGGATGGGTGTTGTAGCCATCTTTGCTTTCAATATATCCAGACTCTTCTGGCACTCTTCATTCCATTCAAACTTGGTGTCTTTATTCAACAACGTTTCCATCGGCACCGTGATTGTTGCATATCCTCTGATAAACTTCTTGTAGTATCCCATGTGTCCCAAAGTTTCTCTTAATTACTTGATTGTTGTTGGCGGTGGTAGGTCAACAATAATTGCGATCTTTGCAGGGTCGACCAACATTTCTTCCCTGTAAACAATGTGTCCCAACAGAATCCCAAATGGAGCGCAGAAAATGCACTTCTTTAGGTTCAATGAAATATGGTTTCGTCGACATCTTTCCAGCATCAACCTCAAATTCGTCATGTGATCCTTGACCAAACCATACACTGTCCAATCATCCATGTATATTGCAAGAAATTTATGGATGTAATCCTTGAACACCGCAACTACTAGTCTTGAAAAAATTGTTGGTGCATTCTTAGGCCAAATGGAATCACCGTATATTGAAATCATCCCGATTCAGTGACGAACGTTGTGTTGTGCCGATCCTCCTTTGAAATATTTATCTGGTGGTAGCCAGAGAATCCATTTGTGAAGGAGTTTATTTCTTGACCTCCCGCTCCTTCTAATACTTCATTCGTAAACAGTGTATGGAATGGATTGTGTAGGCATGCGGCATTCAGATTTCTTAAATCGACATAGATCTTGACTTCGCCGGTTTTCTTATCTTGAACCACCATCGGGCTGATCCACTCTGATTCCTCTACCAGTTCTATAATTCCTTCTTCCAACATTCTCTCAAGATCAGCCTTCACCCGCTCCTTATACCTCGGATTCAACCTGTAAGGCTGCTGCTTTACTGGCTTCGCATAAGGTTTCAGTGGAATTTTCATCTCACCTAGGTCCCCCGAAATCCCTTTCATCTCCGAGAATTTTATCAGAAACAAGTCCTGAAACTCGTGCAATAGGTCAATCATCTTCGCAATGGTCGAGTCATCCCAACAGTCTCCGATGCTCGCGAACTTGGTATTCTCTTCCAACCCAATGTTCACTTTCTTGATTCATAATGGCTGCTAAAACTTGTCGGGAGGCATATCTAGTGCCTCGACGCATCGAATTCCTCCTGACTCTGGTATATATGTGGCCCTTGGATCATCCTCATCATCTGGTTCTCTTGTTATATTATAGCATTCCATCAACATTTTTGTTGTTGCATTCCACTAAATTCCCATCGGTTTCTCTATCAGAACTGCTTCGACTGCTTTCTCACATACCTCCTATAACGCGCTGTGGATGAAGGGGTTTTCATCGGAGAAACTGAACGTTTGGCTAAATACAACAGTTATTTGTTCCCATGAGGTTGTTCCACATCGCAATTCTGTTATGATATACCAACTTCGCGGTACTTCATCCAATGTGTGAATAAATGCATGTACCCATTCATGTTTCACTCGTGGTCCCCATTGGATTTCACATTCATTGAAATTTGCCTTCAGATCTCCTCTTCCATCATACTTACTTCCATAATATCCTTTAGCGTCACCGAACCTAACTTCCCTTAGGTGTAGACATGATGGACAGTTGGTTATTGTTGACTTGTGCGCTTCCCACCATCACACTGGTGTAGCCTTCAGAGCTTCCTCCAAGGCCATTAGTCATTATGGTTTTGCCACTTTTTCCTCAAACTCATTGATAAATGTAGCCAAGTTGGGAAACCCATCATATGTTGGAAATTTGCACTCTTCTGTAGCTACCCGTCTCAGCGACTAATTGATCCATGCACACCTCCTCAATGATACTTCATGCAGCCGATTCTGCTAATTTTCAAGTGCTTCATCTAAATCCAACAACGCCGAACTGCTGTTGTGCCACCCTAACCCTCCATCCACAGTCGGATTGATGTAGTCTTTGGATTTATTGTAAATATTGTCCCATCCCTCAGTGAATTCATCCCTCATTGGATCAACATATCTCTGCCCTTATGCGGGATCAAGAGGTGCAACTACTCTCATCTCATGGTTTTCAAATGACATGGTTCATTTCTTGAAATTAATGATTGCCTGATTCTCCATCACCCAATCTATCCCTGGCAGCATTGGATAGGGGCTTGTGTTGTCGACGATCTCAATTACATCAAAATATGCGTATGTTTTGAGTCCTTCAATCTCAACGGGGACTTGGCATAGTCGACCAATCGGGGTGACCTTACTTTGATTTGCTAATTGTAGTTGTACTGGGGACCAAGCCAACTGTGGTTTCCCCATCATTTCCCAGGTTTGCTTTGTCAGAATGTTTACATTTGACCCCAATTCCAAGATAATGGAGTCAACATCGAATGCTCCAACTTGTGCAGACATCCGCATTTCTCTTCCTGTCTTTCTCTTATGTATTCGATTGACCGTTCTCTCTTGTTGTGCACCCTCCCATTGATGAAATAGGTTAGATATTTCTGCCAATGTGTCCTGATATTTTTCCAGCTCCAGGCAACTCTCTAGGAAGGCTCTTAAAGTATTAGCCTTTTTCTATGAATTCATCGTGTCGAATGTCGGCAACATGTCATAAGTAACTTCTTTCTGGTGAAGAGGTGGCTGCCTCAACTGCCTCATTTCCTCCTGTGCTTTCAAGAAAATATCCCTTTCTACTTCTACATCGAATGTGACTTGTTTTCTTTCTATCGATCGGACGTTAGCCTGTGACTTGTCGGCCCCTGTCACAGCTCCTCCTCGGGTCACTATTTCGACAGTCACATTTTGACTTCTGACCTCTGTTGATATCTTCTACACTGTTGGTGGCATATTTTTATTTTGATTCTGATTTGGTGGAGGTGGGGGTAAGTTCTTAGTTTTCCACTTTGCAATGAGCTGAGGACAATCTTTGACCCCATGATCCGCAGCGCTACAGTAAGTGCATCGTGGTGTTGGATTCAAGCAATCCCTCTTATAATGCCCCTGCTGACCGCAATTGTAACATATGATTGGTCCTCGAACTCATCCAGCAGCTCCTCCTTGGCTGGCATCTACACCTCGATCACCATGGAACCCCAGTCTGAAACATGGCGGGTATTGCAGTTGACCATACTGCGGTTGTGAGTATTGTGGTTGATCATATTGCGGTTGTGGATACTACAGTTGACCAAATTGCAGTTGACCATACTGCGATTGATCATACTGTGGTTGTGGATGGTAATGAGGTTGCTATTGGCTATACTGATGTTGCAGTTGTACGGGTGGTTTCTCTTCTCCCTTCATGAAAAATTTATCCGCAGTGATTTCCTGGAGTAGGTCGTAAGCTCTGTAGTCTTTCTCATCATGGCCAACTGATCGACAGAATTTGTAATACAAATTCACTGGTTTCAACACCATCTTTTGCAGGTATATGCATTCTTCTAGTTGATGTCCTATCGTCTAAAAGACGCGACACCAAATCATCCCTCCCTGACTGCGGGGATTCAATGCACCCGATTGTAAATACTCTTAGAATTCTGGGCACTGATCCTTGTGATGTCCTTCTGTTTTGCACCTAGTGCACCATACGTCTTCATAGAACTATTTTCCCTTCTTCGTATATTGTAACTGGATCATCAAGTTTTCCAGCTGCACTTGTATTGGATCCATTCCTAAGCCTGTTTCATCGATCGGTGAAGCCTCCAACTTGATCATGATTTCCAACGTTTTCGCTTGAGTCTCTACTTTTTGTTGCATCAATGGCCCACGATTGTGTGGCACCAGTCCTATGATAAAACACTCTTTATGCTACATGTCGCTCATCTCGAAACTCACTTTTTCCATTAGCGTTTTATATCGCTGGTCGAATTCCCATATTGATTCGTTTGGAAATTGCTTGATTTCCTTGAGCTATGTAATGTACTGTGAGTCAGATTTTGGATTTCTAAATTCATCGAGCATCCCCTCCTTGATCTGTGGTAATTTTTTATCTGGATTTCTCATCGGTACCTTAGTAAAATTCATATACCATTCTAGCGCACGACCCCTGGGGGTTGTCTCTAGCTGTCCCTTTTTTCTGTTTTCATCTTGAACTTGTTTCATGGTCGATACTGCTTCACACAAAAGTCAGTATTGTTCGGGATCCTCGGTCCCGTTATCCTGGAAGGTTGGCATATTTGCATCGTCACCAACCATTCTTGCACTTCTACTATTATTATTTACTCATCTACTACTCTAACTACTGTTCTGGAACATAGGACAACTCTGGGAATAACGTGTATTCCCTCTTATCAAGTTCAAAGTAGTGCGTGGAGTTAAAGGTACGTTGTATCTTAGTGTCCATCCTTCTTCGGCTTCTGGGGTAGCCTGTTCACTTTCTTCTCCGTCGTAATAAGGTTGCTTCATCTCTTGTGGTCTTGTTTCGCAGTGTTCCATTCCAATCCCTGCAGGAGACTCTCTCTTAGTCCTCCTCTTCTTCTTTGGTCACCAAAATATCGCCCCACTCCTCAAGGTACCCACCACTTCCGCACACTGATCTTCTACTCATCGGAATTCATCCTCAGTATACCCTTTTCACAGACGAACATATTAATCCACAACTTCAGTGATAGCAAGAATCTCCCTCTAGGTCCTTTGAAAAATTTGTTTTCTGCATCTCTATATGATTTGATTGTATCAATGACAAACTCAATAATGTATCCCTCTAGGATACTGTATACCCAGAATTTGACGGCCCTTGAGACCCTATTGTCAACCCATTTTAATTGTTGGATCATTTCTAGAGTCCAATGGTCAAGTTCACATCCTTGACAATGGTTCTTCCGAAATGTCAACTGCGCCAACCACTCGTGCAACAATACTGGGAATTTGCAGAAAAAAATCTTGTGGATATCTGAATAAATATGATTTTGCAGCCAGCTGCTTGTCAGCTGCCCAGGGTTGTGATTTTCTCCTTTCGTGAATTATTCTATCGTCTTGTTGAACCAATCTTGAATCTTCGGTTTCGTTAGGTGCCACATCATGTCCTCTTCTTTCTTCTTCAATGTCCCAACAATGGAACCATTTATTGACACGGTTCTATCGACAGGGGTTCACTTCGCACTGTCGTCAACAAATAACAACCAAACACCCTTGAGCATAGTCCCAAAAAGGTTTTACCCTTTCTAGCAACACCTGCGAAGCGAGTGAAGTCTCACCTGAGATGGTTAAGGGGGCTGCAAGAACCAGGTTTCCACAGTGGGGAAAGGACATGCATCTATCCTGATTCTATCGCAATATAAACCAGAGATTCACATTTGCATCATACTTTGAAATCCAAACATACATTCATCATTTGCATATTCGCTATGTAATCAACATTCACATTAACAGGTTAAAGCTGGTTATCGCATCAATCAGAAATCACAGAACAACATTAAAATATAACATAGTATTCATCCTTCGACATAAAAAGAAATAAAAGAGACAGATCCGAACATCTTCATGCATTAACTCATCAAAAACCTGCGAGATAACCTTTGCAGGGACAGTTCAAAACACCTTATCGCAAATCCATACAAACTTGCTGAAAACAAAGAAAAATGTCATACAAGTCATTCGCTCAGTTATTGATCAACTTGTGTTCTCATTCTAGGATTCCCTTAAGCTTACATTCATATTCTTATTTATAGCCAACTATGGCGATTACAAAATGGTCCAAATGACCCTTTATAACTAATTAAACTAATCTTGTGCTTCCTTGTTCTCCATGAATGGTCCTTTTTCACTATTGTCGGCTTCCGCACTTCATATGTTCTAACCCCGTGCCAACAACTTCTATTACTTGAACTGATTACAATGTTACTTACAAAGAAATAAACAAGTCGGCCTTAGCCTGTTACAATATACAGAAGTAAATCTTTGTTTCACTCAGTGTGTTTCTCCCTATGTGCGATCCTCTCCTTCTTCTGATCCTCTATTGAATGAAAGAATGATTGATGATCCCTTCCTCTGTGCCTCTGCACCAGTATTCTACTCTACTCTGCTGCTGTTCCCGAGGTCCACTATGACTGGCTTCCTCAAGACGTCCTTCTCTATCTGCCACTCAAATTCTGATCCGACGGATCCTACAGTTGTCAGCGCCCCCTGATTGTCCTGCACAACCTCTTCCTGTGGCAACACCTGTCCTGGTCGCAACCACCTTCTTAACTTCCGTTAACTTCCTAAAAAACCCACAACAACAGTAGGTATGTTGCCTTGAATCCTGCACCTACCTGACTTTTCTACAGTTGTCGGTCTTATCACTATCCTCTATGACATGTCAACCATTCTATGTTTTTTTTAGTCCTCGACTTAACTTGTCGGCTTCACTTAGTCTCTACGGCTTCCAATCTGCCCCATCCCCCTCTCTTGGCCTTTTCCTCTTTCGTCGGTGTCTATATTTGACCTTTTGTCGACTTTTCGACTCCTTCGACTTCTGCTCCTGTCAACCGTACTTCGACAGCTTCCCACCTAACTATATGGCTTCAACTGCCAATCTTCCTCGCACTAGCGTTCGTTGAAAATCCCCCTAGTTGGCCTTCTTCTATCGATCAACTTCGACTATTTCGCCTAGGTCTCGATGACCCTACCTCACCTATAAATCCTAGCCTATAAATACTAATTTGAATTCTTATCCCTAGAAACCCTAGTTTGTATCCTAGAACCTAGTTTTTGTTCAAAATACTTAGAAACATCCGTCACCATTTGAATCCAAACCATTATGCTACAAATATGCACAAGAGTCCAAAAAAACCTAGTTTTTGAATTCATGTGCATCCAATTGAATCCACACCATTGTCCACAATTATGCATAAGAGTCCAAAAAACTTCATGATGAAACTATATATGCATGCCAAAAATATTTGTATATTCATGTGCATCCATTTGAATTTATACAATTGTGCTGCAAAGATGCACAAGAGTCCAATAAACCCTAGTTTGTATTCAAAACCCTATCCTAGAAATCCTAGCTTATAAATCCTAGAGAGAAGCCTATAAAACCTAGTTTGTAGCCTAAACCCTAATTTGAATTCTAATCCCTAGAAACCCTAGTTTGTATCCTAGAGACTAGTTTGTGTTCAAAATCCTTAGAAACCTCCATCACTATTTGAATCAAAAACATTATGCTACAAATATGCATAAGAGTCCAAAAACACCCTAGTGTATGCATTCATGTGAATCAATTTGAATCCACACCATTGTGCACAATTATGCACAAGAGTCCAAAACACTTCATAATGCAATTATATATGCATGACAAAAAATCTTTGTAAATTCATGTGCATCCATTTGAATCCATATCATTGTGCTACAAATATGCACAAGAGTCCAAGAAACCCTAGTTTGTATTCTAAACCCCTATCCTAGAAATCCTAGCCTATAAAACCTAGAGTAAAGCCTTTAAAGCCTAGTTTGTAGCCTAAACCCTAATTTGAATTCAATTCCCTAGAAACTCTAGTTTGTAGACTAGAGCCTAGTTTGTGTTCAAAATCCTTAGAAACCTCCATCACCATTTGAATCCAAACAATTATTCTACAAATATGCACAAAAGAAAAAAAAATCATCATTTGCACATTCATGTGCATCCATTTGAATCCAAACCATTGTGCACAATTATGCACAATAGTCCAAAGAAAGTCATGCCAAAAAATATTCGTATATTCATGTGCATCCATTTGAATCCATACCATTATGCTAGAAAGATGCATAAGATGCCAAGAAACCCTATTTTTTATTCTAAACACCTATCCTAGAAATGCGAGCCTATAAATACTAGCATATAAACCATAGAGAGAATCCTATAAACCCTAGTTTGTGGCATAAACCCTAATTTGAATTCTAATCCCTATAAACCCTAGTTTGTAGCATATAGCCTAGTTTGTGTTCAAAATCCTTAGAAACCTCCATCACCATTTGAATCTAAACCATTATACTACAAATATGCACAAGAGTCCAAAAAACCCTAGTTTGTGCATTCATGTGCATCCATTTGAATCCACACCATTGTGCATAATTATGCACAAGAGTCCAAAAACTTCATGATGCAACTATATATGCATGCCAAAAAATATTCGTATATTCATGTGCATCCATTTGAATCCATACCATTGTGCTACAAAGATGCACAAGAGTGCAATAAACCCTAGTTTGTATTCTAAATTCCTATCCTATAAATCCTAGCATATAAACCCTAGAGCGAAGCCTATAAACCCTAGTTTGTAGCCTAAACCCTAATTTGAATTCTAATCCTTAGAAACCCTAGTTTGTATCCTAGAGACTAGTTTGTGTTCAAAATCCTTAGAAACCTCCATCACCATTTGATTCCAAACCATTATGCTACAAATATGCATAAGATTCCAAAAAACCCTAGTTTGTGCATCTATTTGAATCCACACCATTGTGCACAATTATGCACAAGAGTCCAAAAAAATTCATTCTACAACTATATATGCTTGCCAAAAACTCTCTATATATTCATGTGCATCCATTTGAATCCAAACCATTATGCTACAAATATGCACAAGAGTCCAAAAAACCATAGTTTGTGCATTCATGTGCTTCCATTTGATTCTAAACCATTGTGCACAAATATGCTCAAGAGTACAAAAAATCACTACTTAATCTTTAGTTTAAAAGTCATTAAGAATCCACCACTTGATGTTAGGTTCAAAAATAATATAAAAATAATAACGAATTCTATAGATAATTTTAAATCTTGAGCATATCAAACATCTATATTTGACATCTAGCTAGAATATAACCTTGAATTAGATTATTTCTATTATTATTAAAAAAACCTAAGGGAAATGGGAATATATAAGTTTGGTGTTCCTCAAACGTTGAACATCAATTTTAATATCCCTTTGAACTCAATGGGATCTACCAAACTTGAAGATCTTCAAAACACCAAGTTTTCCTTGAACCCCACTCTAGCTCACTAGATCAACTTCATTATTGGCTAATGACTCAATTATCACACTTTTTTCTGTTTAATGTGATTGGAGCGTACATATGTAAAGTCTCAATTCAAGTCATTAATTACTTGAAGGGATGTTAAAAATTATCCTTTCAAAATATGAGTATAGTCATCTTTATTATTTTGTTGGATTATTTTCAAATTTTTTTAAGGAATAATTTTATGGAATTTTTTTCAAGTATTTTCATGGATGGTAAATGGAGTAAACCATGGAACCTCGATGAGGGGATCAATAAAGTTGAACCCATGACGTCCCCAATTCTTGGGGAAGAGATCTCATATTTGACTCATGATTGCTTGAGTTAACCATAAAACTTCAATTTAAATAGAATGATGACCACGAATCAAATTGACAAACCGTTGACTCCTTTGGATTCAGGACATTAGGATAGTACCAGGGGTTCCCCTCTCTTCCAAGTCCATGGCATAGAGATCATCTCCTAGAATGATTTTGGAAACTAGGATTTTGCTCAATAAGGGACTTTGCAATTATTGCACATATGGGTCAAATTTGAAAATTCCTCGACCAGGAACTTGTGGCTAGCATTCCCATGTGGAACCTTCCTACACACACTTGTAGGAACTCTCGGAACCCATCTTTGTTGCACAGTTGGAATTCTATGCCCCCTGTAGGGATTGAAAAGGTGTCCCTGGAAGGATTTAGGGTGCGAGTTGTAATGGGGCATAGAATGGTGACTGTGGTTTGGATCGAATGGTGACCGTGGCTCGAATCAATGAACCATCGAATCGATTGAATTCAGGACATCATACTAATGCTACGAATATCCATATCCTTTGGGTCCAAGGCTTAGATATTGCCTTATAAGAAGATTTTGGAAACTAGGGTTTCTCTTAGTAATGGTCTATGCTTTTTTGCACAAAGGGGTCAACTTTTCAAATTCATCAACTGGGAACTTGTGGCTAGCATTCCCACATGGAACTTGCCTAGACAAACTTGTAGGACCTCCCAGAACCCATTTTTGTTACAGGATTGGAATTCTATGTCCTCGGTAGGGATTCAACAAGTGTCCCTCAAAGCCTTTAGGGTGTGGGTTGTAATAGGCCATAGAATGGGGATCGTATCTAAGATCGACAAACCATCAAATCCATTGGATTTAGGACATCGGGATCGTGCCAGGTGTGCCCCTCTCTTCCGGGTCCATGGCATAGAGATAATCTTCTAGGTCGATTTTAGAAACTAGGGTTTTGCTCAATAAGGGACTTTGCAGTTATTGCACATAGGGGTAAACTTTGAAAATTCCTAGAACAAGAACTTGTGGATAGCATTCCCACATGGAACCTTCCTAGACACACTTGTAGGAACTCCCAGAACCTAGTTTTGTTGCACAGTTGGAATTCTATGCCCCCAGTAGTGATTCAACATGTATCCTTGAAAGCCTTTAGGGTGCGAGTTGTATCGGGCCATAGAATAGTGAAAGTGGCTTGTATCGATGAAACATCAGCTCCATTGGATTTAGGACATCGATATCATGTCGAGGGTTCCCCTCTCTTTCGATTCCATGTCATAGAGATAATATTCTAGGTCGATTTTGGAAACTAGGGTTTTGATCAATAAGGGACTTTGCAATTCTTGCACATAGGAGTCAACTTTGAAAATTCCTTGACTGAGAACTTGTGGCTAGAATTACCAAATGGAACCTTTCTATACACACTTTCAAGAACTTTCAGAACCCAGTTTTGTTGCATAGTTGGAATTCTATGCCCCGGTAGGGATTCAACAGGTGCCCTTGAAAGCCTTTAGGGTGCAAGTTGTAACAAACCATAGCATGGTGAGCATGGATCGGATCGACAAACCATTGAATCTTTTGGATTCAGGACATTGAATTGATGCTATATATACCCCTCTCCTATAGTTCCAAGGCCTAGATATTTCCTTATAAGATAATTTTGGAAACTAGGGTTTCGCTCAGTAAGGGTCTATGCATTTTTTGCAAAAAGGGGTAAACTTTGCAATATTTTGATTTTGATTTTGATTGTATAACTAGACATTCAAAGTATACCACTCAAAGCTACCACATTGCACTCTTAATATATTACTATGTCCTTAGTGTGCCACGTCATTTTACATATCCTTAGTGTTCTACTATATTTGCTTTTTGAGCAATTAATGTTGTTTTTAAGAATTCAAAGTTCCAAATTAAAAAGGGAGGTGATGTTTCATCGATGATGTCTCTCTGATCCTTTTTAGCTTTGTCACTTTCCTTGAATTTTCCTTGTGGTTTCTTAGGAGCCACTTGCAAAATATATTTTGTCATGCTTGCTAATCTCTTTCATTTGAATTGGACAAGTATTCAAGTCATTTATAAATTTTTGTGGGGTATACAGTTATTGATTTATGTGGGCCACACACGTGCATCACTCAGGTGTGTCAACTATGTGCATCCTTTATGTTTGTTAAGTTATTATGTGGGTAAGGTGCTTATGTGTTCCACTTGGTTGGGTCAGTTTGTAATGACCCTTTTTAAAAAAATTATTAAAATGACCAATTTTTCTCTTTTCCCCAAATTCGACCTTTGACTAGTTTTGATGCCTAGGTCTCCAATTTGCCCCAAATGATCCCAAATCTACTGAGAAGGTATATGGATCATTTTATAACATAAATATTTGTTTCAGGGATGCTTTTGGACCTTTAAAATACTTTTTCAAGTCCTCTTTCAAATTTGGCCAATGTACGGAACTTTAGTAGTAATTTCCCTTTGACTAGTATTGGTCTCTAGGTCTCCAATTGGCTCCAAATGCCTTCAAATATTCAAGGAAGGTGGATGAATAATATTTGTACTTTATTATGATGTTAATGGATGATTTATTACCATTAAAATACTTCTGCAAACTTTTTTAAGATTCTGGACAAAGTATGGAATTTAACTAGCAATTTGAGGTTCAAATTCCCCCAGGGTAAGTTCTGAAAATGGCTCTCCAAATGCCTCCAAGCCCACTCGAAATTCTAAACAGAGGTATGGGATTCATAAGGGACATTATTTATGTCTAATGTGCACCATTAATAATTTATTAAGTCTGTTATAACCTTCTCCCAAACAACAACAAAAATCACTAATTCGACCCTTGGGGAAATGGCACCAAATCTTCTCCAAATGTAAATAAACTGAGTAAAATGAATTCAAAGGCTTAATTACTGAACATGAAACTTGTATAATATATCAATAAAAATCAATTCATCAACAAACCATCGGTATTTTACTTATCCATTCGAATCCATCAACATTACATTGGTTCACAACAAAGTAGTGGGGAAATGGCACTGTTCTTTCATTAAAAATTAGATTTATACATTTCTACTTGGAATTTAGACCTGAAGCTTTTTGGAGATGAATAATAGAGTATTTAATTCATATTAAAAAATAAATGGGGCATGGTAAGCTCCCCCAAAGAGTAAAATATCTCACCAAAAATTCCCTCCCTCAAGGATCAAGAATATGCCATCCAAACTGGAAATGGTTGAGAGAATGTGCTGCACTAGAAGAAACCATGATCTGCCCTGTAGGTTACACATGAAAATAAAGAATCCATTAAATATCCAAATGAAAGGTCTGAATGGCCTTTCCAATTACCAATTTGGATGGGAATCTTTCACCCTTGAAATTGGCTAAGGCAAGAAACTAGTCATCCACTAGCTCTCCCTCTTCACAAATGCAATTGAAAATTTATCAAATGATCAAAATATGATATTATTCTTTGTTCATGAATTTTATAAACTTGTAATGTCCTCCATGGGTCGAATTCCTTCCAAGAGACTCATGCCAACTCAAGTTGGGAAGAGATTCCAAAGAATGCCACTTGTACAACAATTCCTAGTCTCCCACTTCCACGAAATCACATGTGGAAGCATATTAGCTTCCCTAACTCCCTTGAGCGCCCTCTTGGAGGCTATTTTTATCCCTGACATGTCATATATGTCATATTTCATCCTTTAGGTCTGATTTGTGTCATAGCATCTTCATCATTGTTGTCATAGAGCTAGGGAATCTATCCCAAGTGTCCCACTAGCTCCAAATTGCATCTTCCTCTTCCATGGGAGTTACTCTTCCTCAATATTTCGACCTTGGATGATTCATTCCATGAATAATACCTTTTGAAATCCCCCAATTATGTTACCATTTACCTTGAATTCGAATTGGTGAGAAAATGATGCCAAGTGTAGTGGGGAAATCTAGCCATATGTGGGTCCCACTTCCTCCATGTATCTTCATGATCAAAATCCACTTTGATTTTCACTTGTATATATTTATTTATCTCATTTATTAAATATTTATGCCATTCTAATGTTAAAACAACATTTATTATCCCCTTTATTCCAAATCCCAAAGCTTCCACCCCAAACCTAGGAAACTAGTAATTTTCCTCCTTGGCAAATATTTGACCTTTAGCATCAATTTGATAAACTCTCATGAATATGGCCAATGGGCTTAGGCCATTGTTACCCAATGCAAAATTTGGGACAGGACAAATCCTCCCTTCCCAATATTGCTTGTCCTCAAGCAATTTCAAACATGGGTGTTGAAGAACTTGCTTGTTGTATAATTCTTTGAAGTTGCCATTGAATTTCCCAACCTTGAGTCTTTGAGATTCCATGAAGATTTTAGAGAGGAACCACCATGCTTGATACTGCACTACTCTAATTAAAATCACTTTATTAAGTGTGGAATCCATCCCCCATACTACTTGTTTCCCAAAAAAATTGAAACCAATGAGACAAAAATGATCCCAGGGTCCCATTGCTTGTATTGCACCCCAACAATTAAGAGTGCTCTCCAACCCATACCATCAGATAAGAGGATTCCCGGATCCCATTTTCTTATATGCATTCTTCCAAACATCGCGAGTACAAAATATATATCATCAAATTACATAACAACATAATGAAAATGTACATCAAGGAGATGCTTCATCAAAGAGTCATGAAAGTGCTTATACCTCCAAGCAAGTAGACCACCATTTTCCAAGTGCATAAAATCTTCAAGTGACCCATCAAATATGCTCCAATGACATAGGTGAGGATCCCATGTCCTATAATGCTACTCCAAAAGGATGTGATATGCATCAAAATATTCAGCCATGTATTCTTTCATCCAAACAGTGAATGAAGAATCTCCACTAAAGTCTGAACCAAATAGTGATTAGAAAAAACAAGGAGACTTCAAAGGACTCAAAGAAGTCTCACCCATACATCCATGAATGTGAGAATCATAAATATGTAACAAGGTATGTGGCTTCCAAAAAAAATATTCTTCAATCATAAATCTATTCACCCAAGTTTTGGATGAAGTTCCTCCAACATCAAATGAACCAAGTGCTGAGCAAGAAAAACCATGAGCCTTCAAGTGACTCAAATGCATATCATAGGTGCATCCATGTAGATGTGCATCATCATAAAGTGACAAATGATTCTACTGCAAATGTGAATAATAATGTGATCCACCCATGTCATCATAAAAGGTAAATCTAGGAGTTCCATACTCCTCATGTGGCACCATAAAAAAAAAACTCTTTCACCCATACTTCATTGAGACTAATGCTGTAAAACATGGAATTGTAGGATGTAGGAGAATGAACTAAATCACCCAAATGATCAAAAAGTGCATAAGCTTCATCATGGGAAGGATCCATATGGGTAGTATCATGCATCTTCTTCAAAAGTGTGAAACCTTTGTCATAGATTGGTTCCAATGTAGAGGAATCATGCTCTTATTTAAAAATTGAATCACCTTCATCAAGAGACAATTCAAGTTCCTCTTCCACCACATCAAGTGTTTGTATCTCTTCAATTTCATCTTCAAACACATTAATCACATTCAAATTTTCACATTTCTCATGATCCACCATGTCATGAGAATCCTCCAAACAATCTACCATTTGACAATCTGAAACATAGGAGGAAAAACAAGTATCTTGCAAATTTTCAAGAAGTTGCTCATTTTGAATTGTGAGCTTGTGATTATCCTCATTATTCTTCAAGTATGCATCATGTAACAATTCATTAAGCTCAAATAAATTGTTTCTATCAAAAAGAAAAGACACGAAATTACCTTTGATGTGGCACATTGCTCTTTGAATCTTCTCCATGTCTTTAAGGAAGGATGTTTCCTCCAATGAAGTAGCTCTCCAACAAGAATATGACACCAATGCTTGAGTGTCATGGAGAATGCTCAAGGACTCTTGGATCTTCTTTTCATTCATATTTAAGGACCCTTCAAGAAAATGAGGCTCTTACAAATGAACCTCCTCATATTCTTCCTTCTTGCTTGGACCAAATTCATGAAGCTCAAGTGGTGATGGGGAAGTTGATCTTGTTTCTTCTTCAACTGCTACAAGGCCTTCATTTTCATGCTTAGGGGAATTTTGTCTTGCAGAAATACTGTCAAAAGTGATCTCTATGTCACCAACATAGAGGTGTGAGCAACCATCAGTAGGTACTCCTTCATAGTTCAAGCATCCATTAGTGGATGCTCCTTGATTCATGTCTAGGGTAGAATTTGTCTCGAAATGATCTTCAATATTTTCAATAGGATCTTCTTCAAGTTCATGGGATGTAGATTCATATTTCTCCTTCAAGCAATCTGATTTACTTTTACCCTTGGTTTCCTTAATATCAATACCTTTGGAATCTCTTTCTGAAGAGTACCCAAGAAGTCTCGCCTAGATGGAAATACCTGCATTCCCTGAAGCTTCAGATTTTTCATTGATCTTTTCAGTCACACAAATATGATACTCACTCCAAGGTCTTTTACAAGAAGGGCATAAACCTTTCTTCACTAACTTTACATCTTCATTTTTGGGCCTATTTGCAAAAATATGTTCAACATAGTACTCAAAATAAATGGCATTTTGTGTATCTTCCTTGTACAAATCAAGATATTCCTGATATTTTTGATATTGTTGGGGCACCTCTTCCTCAACCCATTCACATTCTGCTGCATATTGTTCATAAGCATCTGCATATTCTTCATAAGAAGTGTATTCATAGGATTCATCATAATAGTAAGACATGGATGCAAATTATTCTTCAATGTATGATATTAACTCACAGGTGCAAGGACCATGCTCTGATATCACTATAATGACCCTTTTTTAAATTTTTATTAAAATGACCATTTTTTCTCTTTTTCCCCAAATTTGACCTTTGACTAGTTTTGATGCTTAGGTCTCCAATTTGTCCCAAATGATTCCAAATATTTTGAGAAGGTATATGGATTATGTTATAACATAAATATTTGTTTCAGGGATGATTTTGGACCTTTAAAATACTTCTGCAAGTCCTCTTTCAATTCTGGCCAATGTAGGGAACTTTACTAGTAATTTCCCTTTGACTAGTATTGGTCTCTAGGTCTCCAATTGGCTCCAAATGCCTTCAAATATTCAAGGAAGGTGTATGAATGATATTTGTACTTGATTATGATATTAATGGATTATTTATAACCATTAAAAGACTTCTGAAAACTGTTTTAAGATTCTGGACAAAGTATGGAATTTAACTAGCAATTTGAGGTTCAAATTCCCCCAGGGTAAGTTCTGAAAATGGCTCTCCAAATGCCTCCAAACGCACTTGAAATTTTGAACAGAGGTATGGGATGTCTAAGGGAAATTATTTATGTCTCATGTGGATCATTAATCAGTTATTAAGTCTGTTATAACCTTCTCCCAAACAGCAACAAAAATCACTAATTCGACTCTTGGGGAAATGGCACCAAATCTTCTCCAAATGTAAATAAACTAAGTAAAATGACTTCAAAGGCTTAAGTAATGAACATGAAACTTGTATAATAAATCAATAAAATTCCATTCATAAATAAACAATCATCATTTTACTTATCCATTGGAATCCATCAACATTACATTGGTTCACAACAAGGTAGTGGGGAAATGGTACTGTTCTTTCATTAAAAATGAGATTTATACATTTCCACTTGGAATTTCGACCTGAAACTTTCTGGATATGAATAAAAGAGTATTTAATTCATATTAAAAAACAAATGGGGCATGAGAATCTCCCCCAAAGAGTACAATAGCTCACCAAAAATGCCCTCACTCAAGGATCAAGAATATGCCATCCAAACTAGAAATGGTTGAGAGAATGCGTTGCACTAGAAGAAACCATGAGCTGCTCTGTAGCTTACACCTGTAGATAAAGACTCCATTAAATCTCCAAATTAAGTTCTTAATGGCCTTTCCAATTACCAACTTGGATGGGAATCTTTCACCCTCAAAATTGGCTAAGGCAATAAACTAGTCATCCACTAGCTCTCCCTCTTCACAAATGCAATTGCAAAATTCTCAAATGATCAAAAGCTACTATTATTCTTTGTTAATGAATTTTATAAACTTCTAATGTCCTCCATGGGTCGAATTCCTTCCAAGAGACTCATGCCAAATCAATTTGTGAAGAGATTCCAAAGAATGCCACTTGTACAACAATTCCTAGTCTCTCGCTTCCACCAAATCACATGTGGAAGCATCTTAGCTTCCATAACTCCCTTGAGTGCCCTCTTGGAGACTATTTTTATCCCTGACATGTCATATATGTCATATGTCAGCCTTCAGGTCTGATTTGTGTCATAGCATCTTCATCATTGTTGTCATAGAGCTAGGGAATCTAGCCCAAGTGTCCCACTAGCTCCAAATTGCCTCTTCCTCTTCCATGGGAGTTACTATTCCTCTATATTTAGACCATGGATAAGTAACACCATGAACAATACCTTTTGAACTCCCCCAAGTATGTTACCATTCACCTTGAATTCGAATTGGTGAGAAAATGATGCCAAGTGTAGTGGGGAAATCTAGCCATATGTGGGTCCCACTTCCTCCATGTGTCTTATGATCAAATGCCACTTTGATTTTCACATGTAAATATTTATTTAGCTCCTTTATTAAATATTTATTCTATTCTAATGTTCAAACATCATTTATTATCCCCCTTATTCCAAATCCCAAAGCTTCCACCCCAAACCTAGGAAACTAGTAATTTTCCTCCTTGGCAATTATTTGACCTTTAGCATCAATTTGATAAACTCTCATGAATATGGCCAATGGGCTTAGGCCATTGTGACCCAATGCAAAATTTGGGACATGACACAGTTGCTTAGGTGTGTTGGGTGCTTATGTGTTTTGGGTTCTTATGTGTGTCAGGTATGTTGCAAAGTGACTTAGGTATTTAGGGTTAGGATCATTAGTGGGTTGTGTGTTGGGGATTTTGGGGCTAGTGGGCTAGCCATAAATGGTATTATGTTATATGGATTAGTGTTATAGGGGTTGCTTGGGTCAAGATAAAATATAAGTATCATCTATGTGGGATAAATAAGTTTGTTTCATAAGTGTTCCATCTATGTGCATCCTTTAATATGTCCAATAATTGCTTATGTAGGTTAGGTATTCATGTGCTTGAGTTAGAATATTGGTATGTTCCTTATGTGTGTCACTTGAGTACATTGGGTGCTTATGTGATTAAGGTGAAACATGAGATGCATTAGGTGGTCAGGGTTAACAATGTTAGTGGGTTAGGATAAAAAGTATTTGAGTGTATTTGGTGAGTTGTGAGTGAGGATTATGATAAAGGGATTATTGATTTAGGGTTCAAGGGTCATGTTAATAGGATAGTGTCACATTGAACTTATCTGCATGCCCATGTTCATTTTTTTATATGAGTGTCATCACAATAAAATTTAACCTACTTATATGGGTTGCATGAGTGCATGACATGTGTGTGAAAGTCTAGATGCATATCCTATGTGTGTTTGTCCCACTTGTTAATTTTTTGTGTAGGTTAGGAGTTTATGTACATCACTTATTTGTATTAGTTTCTTATTTTGTAGGTTAAGTGTGTTAGTACGTTGTGTGGATTAGGTGTGTCACTCACATCATTTCACATGAAATTTCATATAATTCGATTGTGGTCAAGAACATGTTGCAAATGTGCATTGTTGTGGATACAATTTAACATTGTATATGCAATTGGATCATTGTCTGTTATGGAGAAAACTTCCTATGCCTTGGGGTAGACCACAACAGACAGCTGACTACCAGAAATTAACTCAATTCTCAGTACTATGCTATATAAAAGACAATGCTAAGACAATGGAGAATATAACCAACCTTGATCCGTACGTTTGATGTAGATCCCCGTTGAAGCTTTCAATTCGTGCACTTGAACCTACAAATTAGTCTTGACAGCCAATATACAACAAGCGCATATAATATATGAAAGACATTAACATCATCAATAGCAATGGTCCATGATATTATAAGTAAATGCAACCCAATTTAATATAACAACATTCACAACATTAATGGACGAGAATATGAGTATTTATATTAATAAATAACAAGAAGTACAATGTGATATAACCTCTTGTTGGCAACCAATCTAAACCAAGAACTGGGTCTCTCCACTTGTTCCTCCACCACTTAAATCCTCCATGGAATGGCAAACTCAAACTATGATAGGAGTTTGGAAGGTTGTTACAGGTCAAATCTACACCTCTCCATCCGTGATCACCTTGAGCTGTTGATCACACAAAAGGACAACTTGGATGGAGGAGCATGATGACCTTAGATGAGACCTTGACCTAATACACCTCCTTGCAAGCTGGAAAAACCCTAAAAAAAATCATTTTGAGACATGGGCGCTACTCTACCTCAATAAACTGGCGCATGTGCTCTACTCCAGTGTACAATAGTAGTGCACACCTCCTCATGGGCGCTACTCTAGTGTATAATAGTAGCGCACAACATATGAAAAGTAATGAACGCTGGTTGTAAAACACTATAGCTATGCCCTGGGCACTACTCCATTGTGAAATAGTAGCGCACACCTTAAAATATGATAAAAAAAATATTAATTTAACGAATGGGGATTAGTTGCAGTTGGTTTCCCAACTTCCTCAACTTTCCCTGCAACCACCTCTCGCTCTGAACTGCCTGCCTTGTCCTATAAATACAAGGAGGATTGCAGAGAGGGGTTAGACATGAAAGCCATAGAGAGACTCTTCTATATGAGAAGCTTGCATTGAAGGAGGTTATGCTGGAGGAATTCTGAAGTCAGAGAGGAGTAAGAGCCTAGGATCAAGTTGCATGAGCATGCTACAAAGTCAGGTATACTTTGTATCATTCATCTACTTTTGACAATAAAAGGTTGAAACATCTTTCTCGTCCCAAATGAAGTGCTTATTGGATTATGTGTTTGTTTGGATCATGTTGGTTAATGCTTGATGTTTGAATTAGTTGTCAATTCCATCATTATTATATTGGCCAAGATACACTGAGAAAGGTCTTTGTGTTGCAGGTTTATCGAAAGGAAGATTGACTTGAGGATCGAGCGCAAGGTTGGACAAGAGCTAGGATCAAACTTCGTTCATAAGGTATGTTCTCAAGATCTCCAATCTATTTCCATTTATAAATGCTTATGTAATACAATCAATATGTTTATCTGTCATCCCCTTAAGTTGATAGTGTCCCTTTCCTCACTATAGGGTAGTATTTCCCGCCAACAGACTGGCGAATCCGCTGGGGAAGTTGTCTTTTCTGCTCTAGGAAACCCTTCTTGATTATCTATCCAGTACTTTTTACCCCTTTCAATCTTCTGTGAAGCCTTGTAGGTAGTCCCTGCTTACTTCCCTTTGCTTGACTTGGTTCTGTTACACCTCTACAATTTTTTTTTTTAACTCTTTAAGACCTGTGCACTACTCTGGTATACATACAGTAGCGCCCATGCGCTAATCTGTCTCCATACAATAGCGCCCACCTCTCCAGATGCGCTAGTTTCCCTACTGCACAGTAGGGCACATTCCTGTAGCCTTCTGTTGGTTGTTTGGTTGAGTTTTCTGCCTTTTTGGGTAGGTTTCTGACTTTGTTGTGGGCCTTTTTGGCTGGCCTTTGAGGTCCATAACTCTCCTTTGAGTCTCAGTACCCTTCTTTGAGTCCTTTTGGTCATCTTTAGTTCACTTGTTTACTTTTGAAGTGTTTGGTTCATTTTTTACACTTCTTGGAGACTAGGCCTTGTTCCTTAGTGAACACAGTCACTTACCTATACCCTAATAGTGTGTTGCTGACCTGCAAACCTATATGCTTTGCATTTGCTGTTTGTTTCAACACTTAGTTGCTCTTTAGGTATCTTATCCTCTGTTTTAGGGTTTGATCCATTTTTTGGAGCCTTTTGGGGTGTCTTCCAAACTTTTGAGTTCCAACATTTCTTGATTTCTTTGTTTTTCCAGTAACAAGTGAGTTTTGGAGTACTTTTAGTTTGCTTCATCTTTCAGTCTTTGTGTCAGTAGGGTGGTTGTTAGTTCGCTTTCCTACTAATTGTTTGGCTTAGTGGTATTGTTAGGGTTAGGTGCTTTGGTACATTTCTCTTGAATTTGATTCCCAGTTTAGAGCATCTCTCCTCTTTGTTTTCTTTCCACTTTGTTTCCAAGTGTGAGGGATTTTTCTTTTGAAAAAACTTGTAGGACAAGTCTTTGTCGAACCATTGTTTTGACAGCTGTGAGCTTAGGAGCCATTTTTCCATACTTACACATATTGTATAAGTCTTATTTACTTTCTACTTAAAAGTTCTTTTCATTCATAATAACAGAAAAAGCAAAAATTTGGTAGCTTAAGAATAGTAAGGCTTATATCTTTTGCAAAATAGCATAGTTTATTTTGTTCATAATTTTAAAAGAAAACAAAAAAGAAAATTTTCTTAGATTTGCTCAGTTTTCAATTTGGAAAGAACATTAAACGAAAAATATAAAAAGTTTTGTTGTTGAAAGTTATATTTCATTGCACTTTGCTTTCTGTTGCAACCACGTCACACAACGCACTACCTGTTGAGTTAAAAAGTAACCCTAAAAATCTTTAATAAAATTAAATAGCAACAATTTTCTTTTTTAGGGATACACAACACCAACTAGCTTAGGCTAGAGCTTTGAGCTTAAATCACCTTAAACTGCTCAGAACTTGTTTCATTACCCAACAATCGTAGTAAGATTTTCATTTAGGTAAACCCATATATGTCAAATATTCCTGGGAAACTCTACTAAAACCAGAGCTAAGCATGAGGCCATGGAAGATTGGAATCATTGAGGATACCTCCCTCACGTTCCTTTTGACCATAAACCAAGTTCGATTTGCATACGGGGATCCATATGGATTTCGGGCTTAGTTACCCTGCCCACGCATTTTGATCAGGCTGACGACTGTCCCCTCAGGATATTTCGCATGTATGGTAGCCTTAGTATCTGACCATAGGATCATACATAGGTGACAGTGGAGGGTATATCTACTGTACCTAGGACAGATGTGGGAGGAAATCCCTTGCAGGTCTTTGGGAGGGCGGTTGGGTGATTCTAGCACTTGCACCCTTAGTCATTGTATTGTGGACCCTGGGTAACTGTTCTTCATCCTTCATTGATCTGTATTGAGCCCTCATCATCCCGGACTCTTCTCCAGAGAGCATCTTGTTTTATTGGTTTGAATACTTAGGATTTTTTAGTGGTGTGTTGTTTCCCCCCTAGTCTTAGTGGCCACTAGGATTTTTGCTTAGTTTTATTTTTTATATATAATCATGGAAGACCAAGAACTTCGTAGGTCGAGAAGGTTTCAAAACCTTCCCCACTTAGAATGGAACCACTACCGCCAGCTAGACGATAGAGGGAAGACCCCAGTGTTCCTTTGGAAACCACTGGTGAAATAGAACTTCCCGAGGAACTACATTTTACAACAGAAAATCCTAAAATAGAAATTCCCGAGGAACTACAACCTACAACAGAAAGACCTGAAATAGAGGTTCCTGAGGAACCACAACCGAGGAGTCCAGATCAACAAACTTTTAATACAGTTGAGATCGAGGATTTCACTTCTAGTGAGTTCAGTATCCATTTAATCCTCCTCTGACTAATCTTAACAATCCACTTCTATTACTTGTTGGTTTCCAGCAGCCTGATTATAGTGCATACTTGTTTACACCTGGGCATTTTATGACTAATACAGGAGGCGAACTGGGAGTCCCACAGACTCCCATAATAGGTATGAATATGAATACTGTAAATCCTCTTTCCACTGCTACACCGAGTTCGGCACAGACAACCTCTGTGTCCACTCCATCCTTCAGCTTTAATGCTGGCACATTAGGCATGCCGAGTTCAACAATTATGGCATCTACCTCTACACCCACTTTTGGACCTAGTAGTTTGGAGAATCTAGTTCCACCTCTTATGACTGAACTGTTATACCACATACCCAGCACTTGGATTTCCACACCCAATGTAGGGCCAAATGCTTCTGCAACTGTGCCTGTCATGAGTACCATGATTGCACCGTCTACGTCAGCTACCACTAGCTTCAACAACTTTGTAGGCTATAACATGAATCAAGGTAATATACCTATAGGAAATGTCCCTTTTTCTTTATTTTCAGGGGGAGGGGGTAACATTTTTAACCAGCAATATGGCAGGGCTAACACCCAGCCACAGTGGATGAACCCACAGAGCACTAACCCACTTTCATATGGGTGGGGGAATTTCAATAATACTTTCGCGCAACAACAGATGGTGGGGGGAAACCCCTACCAGCAGATGGCTGGGTGCAACCCCTACCAGCAAATGGCCGGGGGCAACCCCTACCAGCAGATGACTGGGGGAAACCCCTACCAGCAGATGGTCGGGGGAAACCCCTACCAACAGTTCATGGGTCAAACTATGGGTGGTTCCCCCTTTGTGACCCCAGATTATCAAATACCATCTTGCAGGCCTCGTTTACCATTTCTGGCAACTTTAAATTTTCCAAATATTTCCAAATTGACAAACGATCCAGTGTATCACAACGCCACATGGCCACCAGTTCCTACCAAGTTACCTTCGGACATTCCAAAATTCGAAGGAAAAACTGGTGAGGACCCTGGTGACCATGTCACTACTTTCCATTTATGGTGTTCCTCGAATTCATTAAATGAAGATTCCATCAGGTTGAGACTGTTCCAAAGGACCTTAACCAGTGCTGCAGCCAAATGGTACATTGAGTTACCTGCAGCTACATTTTTTAATTTTCAGGATCTCACAACTGTTTTTCTGAACCACTTCCAGCTTCCTGTTCGGTATGATGCCGGAACAGACCTTTTGTCTACATTTAGACAAAATAAAGCCACTCACTTATCTGATCACATTCAGGAGTGGCGAAAACGAAAGAGGCTCATTAAAACCAATATACCTCCATAATTCCTTCTTGAGTGGTACTTGAAATCACTCCTTCCTTATATTTCTAAGGAAGTAGCTACTTCTAGAGTGTCTACAGAGGAAGAAGCCATCCTGCGGACCCAGCAGCTGGACCTCATTTATGCACAATCTGGGTTACTTTATGAAATTATACCTGATGCACCGCGATCAAATACTGATCTCAGTAGACCTAAACCTGGACCACATGCTGACGGCATAGTGGGTTCAGTTGACTCTGCAACTTTCGAAGCATTGACCAAACAAGTTCATGCCTTATCTGTCAAACAATCGACTGTAGAAATTACTTCTGTCACAACCTCTCCTTCTACTTCTGAATCTATTAACCAGGTTCAGAACAATCAAAAGGTCCCTCGGCAGCCCAATAAAAAAAAGAAGGGCAAGAAAGGAGAGGGGAACCATCAGAATCCCAAAAAAGAGAATGCCAAGGAGGGTAACAAAGAGAAGAAGAAGGTTAAGTTCCCTTGTAAACTTTGCAAGTAGGACCACCTCACCCACCAATGCCCTCTACTCGAAGAAACCCAGAAGCTGCTTCAAGAAAAGAAACCTGTCGTACTTAAAGATCCATTTCCTAAAGGGCAGGGTTCAGCTTCTGGCACCTCCAAAGCTGGGGGCACCACTCGGGCCTCAGTTGATCAAACTTTGATTAATATGGTTAGCGCGGATGCACTTTTGCAAATGCGAGCAAGAAATTATACCCTGAATGTGCAGAACAAGGATAAAGAGATTCCTGAATCTTACACTTCTCTCCACATTCCAGTGGATCCGCTGCCCAACATCCCGAAAGGTGTCTTGAAATGGGCCTTGCACAACCTCAATGCTCGGGCTGCTTCTAACTACAACGTCGTTGAATATCTATCCCAAACCCCTTGTGCTATGTCCAACTTAGAAGTTTTGCAAAGTTGTCCATTACAATGAAACGCACTTCTAGCAACGATTGGAAGTATGGAATCATCTAACATGACTGCGCACTTTGATATGTCTGATATCAAGTATTGGTTTCCATACCACGTCGCCCTACAGATTGAAGTGGTCCATGGTCCTATGACCATTAGATGGGCTGTCATAGATGACGGCGCATCGACGTGCGTGATGTCCATTTCTTGCTGGAAAGATTTAGGCTCTCCCGAGCTAGCCCCCTCTAGCACACTGCTTACTTCCTTCGATGGTAGGACTTTCCATCCACATGGAGTTCTACCATCGTTTGAAATTGCACTTTCCGGTAAGACAGTTTCTGTAGAGATCGAAGTTCTAGACGCTTCGCTTGATTACAACATGTTATTAGGCTAGAGATGGACGTATGCCATGCGAGCCATTGCATCGACAGTTTTTTGAGTTGTTATGTTCCCCCACGAAGGCAAGATCGTCATGGTCGATCAACTTTCGTTCTCTCGGCAAAACAACCAAACTTTGTCGAATACTACTATCCCTTTAGTTGATCAATCTGCCCCAGTAAGTGAGAGTTTAGGAGTAGGGCTTTACGGGTCGTTAATAGGCACTTTCAACCTACCCTCCCCTATTATTTTTATGCGTTCTGATGTAGGTAATTCTACTGAAACTTTCACAGTTGGTCTTAGGACTGATTCGTGGATCCTTCCTACTACATCAGAATGTTCAGTGCCTTTATCCGTTGCAGAAGTAGCCTACATGGAAGCACAACATGTTGCAATGGAACATATCGTGACTCCACCAGTCTCTGTTGAGTCAGATATGGACTATGATCCTGCATGCTCACTGAATTCTACCCATTCTTTCGACTATTTAGATATGGTCTTACCATTTGATGAAGCCATTTTGGAAGCCATGGTGGGCCTGGACCATCCATGGGAACATATGCATCACAGGTCTTACCTGCTTCCAAACCTAGACAGGATAGAGAGAGGAGAATTCTCTTTGAGACCCGGTGGATTTGTTGATTTGTCATCCTTCCCTTCTACTTCAAGAGTTGTTTACGCTGAAGGGAATATGGATAACATATCGAGGACAATCCCGATCAACATTTCCACCAAACCCGGGGTCGTGGAAAACATTTTTATTGGTGCAGACTATTCTCCAGAAGAGATCGCTCTATATACCAAGCTCGTTAAAGAATTCCGCGATATTTTTGCCTGGTCATATGAGCAGATGCCAGGTATCGATCCAGCCATCATGGAGCATGTCATCACTACATACCCTAATGCAAAACCTATGAGACAAAAGCTCCATCCTGTGAATCCTCGAAAAGCGGCCGCCATTAAGGCAGAGGTTGAAAAGTTGCTTAAGGCCAGTTTCATCTATCCAATTAACATGACGGAATGGGTTTCAAATCCTATTCCGGTTGATAAGAAGCAAGGTACCATCCGAGTCTGTACTGACTTCCGGGACTTGAACAAAGCTTGTCTGAAAGATAACTATCCCACACCGTTTATAGACTAGATCATAGATGCTTATGCGGGACATGAGATGTTCTCTTTCATGGACGGATTTTCAGGATACAATCAAATACAAATCAAACCCGAAGATCAGCACAAAACAGCTTTCATTTGCCTGTGGGGAACCTTTGCTTACCGGAAGATGCCGTTCGACTTAAAGAATGTTGGAGCTACTTTCCAGCGAGCGATGAATTTGGCTTTTCACGATATCAAACACATAGTTGAACCGTACTTGGATGACCTCCCGGCGCGATCTCGAAAGAGACGGGATCATCCAGCCCATCTAAGACTTGTGTTTGAAAGATGCAGACAATATAAGATTCATTTGAATCCTAATAAGTGCGTATTCTGCGTCGAGTCAGGACGTTTACTAGGTTTCATTGTATCCAGTCGTGGTATAAGGGTCGACCCATTGAAAGTTGAGGTGATTGTAAATCTGCCTCCTCCTCGCACCTTGCGACAACTTCAAAGTTTGCAAGGCATGTCTAATTTCTTACGGCGCTTTATTATAAATTATGCTAAGATCATGAAAGGATTTATGAGATTGCTCAAACAAGACACCTACTTCTTGTGGGATGAGGCTGCTCAAGCATCCTTTGAGGCCTTGAAAAAGGCACTATTGTCAACCCCCTTGTTGAGCCCGCTGGACTATGCAAAAGATTTTCTTTTATATCTGGCAGCGTCTCTTAATACAATTGGCATAGTATTAGTTCAGGAGGACGACACGCTCCAAGAGGATGTTGTTTACTATCTTTCTCGCGCATTGATAGCTCCTGAGGTTAAATATTCGCATGTTGAGAAATTAGCATTTGCTGCAGTCTATGTGGTACAGAGGCTTCGTCATTACATACTTCTACGAACAACTACGGTGATAGCAGAAGTCAATCCCTTTCAGTATGTTCTCACTCAATGAATCATCGGTGGGAAGTACAATAAATGGATTGTAATCTTACAGGAGTTCGATTTGGTCTTTCAATCAGCCAAGTCGAAGAAATCACTAGTGTTCACTGAGTTAATCTCAGAGTTTCTGAGTGACTTAGAGCATATCGAGGAAGAATCATCATTCCCGGATGAACATATCTTCCTCATTGCCTCCTCTAACCCATGGTATGGGGATATCTTAGTATATCTCCATAATTTGAGGTGTCCTACCACTTTTTCTAGAGAAGAACGACGCAAGCTGAAAAGCCATGCGAAAAACTATCTCATCATCTCAGATACTTTGTATCGGCATGGGGTAGATTCCATCTTACAACGTTGTTTAAATTTAGAAGAAGCTAAAGCAGTATTAATTGATGCCCACAGTGGAGCTTGTGGGGGACATCTTTCTGGGTTGGAAACAGCTCAGAAGATACTGCGTGCCGGATATTTTTAGCCCACAATCTTTTAAGATTGTGTGGAAGCCATGAAATGCTACCGTCTGTGTCAGTTTTTCACTAGAAAAATGAGGGCACATCCAGCTCCTCTTCATCCTGTAATTACAGCAGGCCCTTTCACAAAATGGGGGGTTGATTACATGACTTGCAATCCAGTTTCGGCTAGAGGGCATCATTATATCATCGTTTCCGTCGACTACTTCACCAGGTGGGAAGAGGCAATTCCTACTGTCAAGGAAGATGAAGAATGTAATGTCCCTTATTATGAATTTTATTAAAATTGCAATTTTCCACTTTTTTTTTCCCTAGTTTGACCTTTGACTAGTTTTGATCTCTAGGTCCCAAATTTGCCCCAAATGATCCCAAATATTCTGAGAAGGTATATGAATGATATTAGAACATAAATATGTGTTTCATCGATGCCTTTGGACCTTTCAAATACTTCTTCAAATCCTCTTTCAATTCTGATCAATGTAGGTAACTTTACTAGTGATTTTCCTCTGACTAGTATTGGTCTCTAGGTCTCAAATTGACTCCAAATTCCTTCAAATATTCAAGGAAGGTGTATGAATGATATTATAACTTGAATATTATTTTTATGGATGACATATGGCCACCAAAATACCTCTGCAAACTCTCTTAAGATTCTGGACCAATTATGCAATTTTACTAGTAATTTGGGGTTCAAATCCCCCTGGGGTAAGTACTGAAAATGGCTTCTCAAATGCCTCCAAACCCACTCAAATTTATGAAAAGAGGTATGTAATTTGTTAAGTATGTTATTAAAGTATCATATGCACCATTAATGGATTATTACAACTATTCTCACCCTCTCCCATTCAACTGCAAAAATCCCCAATTCGACCCTTGGGGAAATGGCACTATTTCACCTCCCAATACAACTAAACTGAGTAAAAATGCTTCAAATGCTCAAGTACAGTACATGAAACTTGTAGAAGACATCCATGGAAGTATATTTATCACAAATATATCAGAGAATCATCCATTCATTCGAAATCATCAGCATTACATTGATTCACAACAAGGTAGTGGGGAAATGACACTGTTCTTTCATTAAAATTGAGATTTATACATTTCTACTTGGAATTTTGACCTGAAACTTTCTGGAGATGAAAAATAGAGTATTTATATCATATTAAAAAATAAATGGGTCATTAAAAGCTTCCCCAAAGAGTACAATAGCTCACCAAAAATGCCCTCCCTCAAGGATCAAGAATATGCCATCAAAACTAGAAATGGTTGAAGGAGTGAGCTGCAATAGAAGAAACCATGAGCTGCCCTGTATCTTACACCTACAAATAAAGACTCCATTAAAGCTCCAAATGAAAGGTCTGAATGGCCTTTCCAATTACCAACTTGGATGGGAATCTTTCACCCTCGAAATTGGCTAAGGCAAGAAACTAGTCATCCATTAGCTCCCCCTCTTCACAAATGCAATTGCAAATTCTACAAATGATAAAAGGCTGATTTCCTTATTTGTTATTGAGATTTATAAAGTTCTAATGTACTCCATGGGTCTAATTCCTTCCAAGAGACTCATGCCAACTCATGTTGGGAAGAGATTCCAAAGAACGCCACTTGTACACCAATTCCTAGTCTCCCACTTCCACCAAATCACATGTGGAAGCATCTTAGCTGCCCTAACACCCTTGAGCGCCATCTTGGAGTCTATTTTTAGCCCTGACATGTCATATATGTCATATGTCAGCCTTCAGGTCTGATTTGTGTCATAGGTGTCATAGCATCTTCATCATTGTTGTCATAGAGCTAGGGAATCTAGCCCAAGTGTCTCACTAGCTCCAAATTGCCTCTTCCTCTTCCATGGGAGTTACTCTTCCTCTATATTTCGACCTTGGATGAGTCATGCCATGAATAATACCTTTTGGACTCCACCAAGTATGTTACCATTCACCTTGAATTCAAATTGGTGAGAGAATGATGCCAAGTGTAGTGGGGAAATCTAGCCATATGTGGGTCCCACTTCCTCCATGTGTCTTCATGATCAAATTCCACTTTGATTTTCACTTGTATATATTTATTTATATCCTTTATTAAATATTTATTCCATTCTAATGTTCAAACATCATTTATTATCCCCATTATTCCAAATCCCAAAGCTTCCACCCCAAACCTAGGAAACTAGTAATTTTCCTCCTTGGCAAATATTTGACCTTTAGCATCAATTTGACAAACTCTAATGAATAGGACCAATGTTATTAAGCCATTTTGACCCAATGCCAAATTTGCGACATGACAGAGAAACTGCCATTTATTTCGTATTTAATCATATTATTGTAAGGTTCGGCATACCTAAAGAGATTGTGACTGATCACGGCAGTCATTTCCAAAATAGCATGATGACCGAGTTATATACAATGCTAGGTTTTCGGCAAGAACATTCATCTTCATACTATCCACAGGTGATTGGACAAGTCAAGGCAGTTAACAAAACTTTAAAGGTAATACTACAAAGAACTGTCAATGCCAATCGAAACAACTAGCACATCATGCTATACCCTGCTCTTTGGGCCTACCGAGCGAACATAAAGACTGCTATTGGGTTCTTTCCCTTTCAGCTTGTGCATGGGATAGAAGGAGTCATTCCGATTGAATGCGAGATTACTTCATTGAAACTGGATGTTCAATTACTACCGGATACTTCAGTACTGGAAGAACTTTTGTTGCATTTAGAACATCTAGATGAGTAGTGCTGCGACGCTCTCACAGCAAATGAAGTTCACAAGAAACAATTCAAAGGAAAGTATGATAAGTCCATCAAGCCTAGAGTGTTCCTTGAAGGAGATCTTGTTCTACTATGGGATCAAGACAAAGAACCTCTAGGACCTGGAAATTTCAAGTCCATGTGGCTCGGGCCTTACATAATTTCCAAAGTACTAAAGAAGGGTGCTTACGAGCTAGTAGACTACGAGGGTAATAAGCTTCCTGAGCCTAGAAATGGGCTCTACTTGAAGAAGTACTACGCCTAGGTAGTTGTGCTTTTTCTTGTAACATAGTTGTATATTTTGTAGAGCTAGTTTTCATTTGTGTTTGCTTAGTTAATCTTATGTGTGTCTTCATTTCATGTATCAGATGTCGACAGGACATTTCTTAGGATTTGTTGATGGCGCCAGTCACCACACATGACAGTTGGCTTCGACAGCTTGGGTTATTTACTCACCAGCTGGCCAACTGGTCTCGTCAGGGGGGGTTTGTTTGGGCCCCACTACGAACAACATAGCTGAGTACAGTGTGGTTATAGAGATTCTCCAAGATGCCCTTATTCACAGCATTTCACGTTTGGAGGTAAGACTTGATTCACAACTAGTTGTATTTCAGTTAACGGGTGTTTACCAGATTAGAGATCCTGTTTTGTTACGACAGTTTTTGCGAGTTAGATTATTGGAAAGACAGTTTGATTCTATCATATATCAACACATTCCAAGAAATTTAAATGCATTAGCTTACTCATTTGCAAATTATGTCTTAGATTGGCATTTGTATCATACATTTCCATAAAACAACATTTCACACATAAAATTCAAACACATACACATGTGTTGGAGGGGCCTAGGTCGGCTTGTCGACTAGGCCCTCCGCCTGACCACTCTGTAGCATATGTCGACTAGTCACATCGACTAGTATGGGTCGGGTTGGTTGGATAAACTGAAAGATGGTTATGTAACTGTATCTGCACATATATATATCTAGGCTGGTGAGCCAATAGAAAGTAGAGATTGATTCTATCATATTGTTCTGCTATTGCTGGTTAATACAAAGACTATTCTCTCTATCTGTCTCGTCTCTTGTATCTATGTCATTTTGTATTCTTGCTTATATTGTGTAATGTATCTATGATAACTATGTGAACCGTGGGATTACAACATCTGGTGCCGTTGCTGGTTGATACATGAAAAATTACTAGCAGCATGACCCATGATTTCAGAACAGGAGATTAGAGACTGGTGGGAGAAGAAAATCACGAATTACCTGCAAAATTATGGGCGACATAACAAGCTAACGATTAACCAAGCAAGAGATCAATTCTTCTATGAGACCCATGAGAAATTTGTAGAATCCATGCTGACTTCCTTGAAGAAACTTCTGGATGAACAGACCAGTCGATGAAGCAAAGCGTAAATTAGTATCGAAGCTAATCAACGGAGGTCATGCAAATCTATCAGAATGGTGTGAAAAGATTGCAGAAGATTTCTGTGAAGAGCAGGCGATCGAAATTCGAGTGTCAGTAGATGAAATAAGAAGAAAGTTCTTCACTGAATTAGCCGATCAATTTTTATGTTCTCTGCCGACATTATTGTTTAAATTTTTTATTGACAAAGGTGTCGCACATATTGTCAAAACAAGACCATTGCTGACCCCGCCGATTCCAAACTCTAACTGGGAGGAGAAAGAACGTAAGTGGGAAAAATTTGTAAAGGAGCGCGAATGGGACTTTTTCTTGAACAAGTGATGGTCTACACTTCCCCAATAGTCTAGAAACGTCGGGCCAGCATTGGGGGGTGATGAAGCATGCTCTGATGTACCTAGTTTGATGGAACTCAACATATGACAAACGACATGACCAGCAGTGGAAAAAAATCCGACAAAGCCAGAATTTTAAGTCACAAAAGCACCCCAGGTATTCAGAAAATCAAAAGAGAAAAAAGGAGGCAGCGATGTGAAGAGCTGTGGGAGCAGGCAATTGCGCTCCGGAGGACGCAAGGATCAAATATTGCGACAGATGTAGAAGGGAATCTGCCAGAATCAAGCCGAGTCTGCGATGATCAAGATGTCAAAGAAGAACTGTCACCGAGTGATGAAGACTTGTGGATAGAGTGTGGTAGAGCTCTCCAAGTTCAAATACCAGAAATGGTAGCACCTCCATCTCCATTCCGTTTAACAAAAAGCATTCGGGTGGAAGAAATTGTCGAAGAAAACCTTGGTCTCCATGCTGGTCAGTCGAGAGTTTGGAGTCGTCAAAGCATAGAAGGCGATGATATCAATAGACTATTGATTCATCGGCCAGAAGAAGGGAATTAGATATCTTTTCAACCCAAATTTTCAAATAGAAGTTTTCATCTAGTGTACACAGAGCATGAAGAAGTCCCCCCCTGCCAATACCAAATTGGAGTGATTCAACAAGCATGTCGGAAAGTCCGAGATTTAGCGAAATCCCATTTGAGCAAAACTTTATTTGGATTTCGACAGAAGTAATTGAAGAAGGCAGATCTAGCGACATCGAAGGAGATACGGTCATTGAGTCTAAAGACAGAGAACCAAGTTCAGAAATACAGCTACTTCATACTAACAAAGCACCAAGTATTGATTGTGGAAATAACCCACCCACACCCCCATCAGATTCTCAGAATAATACAATAGCAGACATGGTGCACACCACAACACACCTTCTGTTCTACGAAGGAGATGAAGACCCAAGAACACATTGGTTTGTGTGCGAAGCAATCTGGACAACTAATAAAATTACCAATGAAGACAGACAAATTTCTCAATTTGTTGGCTCACTAAGAAAGAGAGCACTGACTTGGTACATGGGGTACATCGAAAAAACACCAACTGCAACAAAAGCACAAATCAAACAAAGCTTTTTGGCCTTCTTTATGATTGAAGATGAGACATACCTAGCGGCATAATGACTGAAGACAACAGTCCAAAAGCCGACAAAAACTGTTAAGGAGTACGTCAAGAGGTTTAAAGACATCCTGACCAAATTAGACTATGAAATTGAAGAAAAACTATTAATCAAATGGTTTATTGCTGGTCTGATCAATAAAATCAGAATACATGTTCATCGACAAAATGTTAATACATATGCAGATGCACTAAGAGTAGCACTAGAAATCGAAATGGATGATGAATACCCTCTAATATCCATGGACATACATGTTGATGAATGACTTGAAAGTATGGAGTAGGCTATCAGAAATATGACATTAAAAGGACTAGAGCTATGGTGTACAACTTGTCGAACCTCAGGACATACCAAAGATTCTTGTCGAAATGATGATTAGTGACAAGACGTAAAACTCATCCAATCCAGATGTTTCTGCAATTTATGCAAAGAATATGATTCACATACCACAAATGATTGTCCATACAATCTAAAAAATAAGAAGGTAAGATGGTGTCAAATTTGTGAAGTAAATACACATTCAATCGAAGAATGTCATCTGAACCTGAAAAATAGGCAAAATTATCATGCAGTGTACCAAGCAAATCCTGTCGAGCAGAACCAAGACAAAAATCCAGCAAATGACAGATTGGGGAGAAATGATGGAAGAAATAACCAGTATAATCAAAACATGAACGATAGATACCCAAGGTATAATGATCGACGAAACGATCGGCGATATAATGGCTACAATAGACGTGGTGGATATTAGAGTCACGGTCATGGCAGTGGAGGTCGAGGCTTTCGATATGGTCGACCTGGTGCATGTTTTACATGCTTCAGTGAGAATCATCAACACGCAGAATTCCCTTATAAGGAAAGAACTGATCTCAAATTTTGTACAAAGTGTGGGGTAGGCGATCACTATTTAGAGGATTGCCCTACCATGATCAAGAAAATAAATAATAAGAAAAATGTTCATGTTTTATCTTATGTTCAAAAAAATGATGTGCTGCGAACAAAAAACTTGCAAATTGTAACAAGGCAAGGCACTCATATTGGTCAAGACAAACCTCAGATAACTAGAATTGTCGATAAAGAGGATTATCCAAATCCTATAAAACAAAAATCTGTGTACAAAGATGCGTCTGACATATTTCATGATTTAGCAATGCATGAAGAAACTCTTAATGAATTGCTCAAATTAATTTCACATGAAGAAGCTGTAGGAAAAACGATTGATTTGTTGCATAAATTAAAACACATCGAGCAAAGACAAACTAAAAACATTTGCCAACTAAAACAAAAAGAGAAAAATGACGCTGACCCATTAGTCGATCTCGACATAAATGGATATCATGTATGACACGTTGTACTTGATTTTGCATCCCAAGTGAATATCATGACTCGTGATACTTGGAACCAACTTGGTCGACCTCAACTACAGGAATCAGGCATCTACTTAAAGCTTGCAGATCAGGGATTAATTGAGCCGATTGGAGTATGGAAAGGAGTAGAAACTTCCATTAAAGGTATCACAACATCAGTAGATTTTGAAATCATCGTACCAAAATATGATGCAAGCTCCTTCCCTGCTTTGGTTGGTCGACCATGGGGATGGAAGATGAAGGCTTCAATTTCTTTGGACAAAATCCGCATCAAGTTGAAAGGTAATGGCCAGAAGGTTATCGTGCCAGTATTCCCATCACAAGGAGAACCTTGGTCAGAACCTACAGAATTCAATAACGATATCCGACAGCTTTACCGAATAGATAATAACAAAGATCGCATTGAGCCAAATAACCAAGGAGAACTTCATCTCGGAGATCCTATCTCGCTCGGATATAATTTCGATGCAGAACTATATGACTGGAAAATAGAAAACTATGATCTACATGCAAAAGAATGCTGGAATGTGGAAGCCATCTCGAGGAAACAAATAAATAAGTGTCTCTCTGTATCCTATACACCAAAGGTTTTTGAACGAAAAATACGAGCATATCCAACACTTGCTCCAATTAAAAATGTACAATATGGTAGCTCGACATTAAGATATAAAGAACATGATCCACCTGATGTACATGCCGAATAGGTATTAAAACATGTCAGAGAGCAAGGCCGTCTACAAAGTTTGGTAGAGACATTTACTAGTCAAGCTGCGAGAGGGTAGGATACTCATTAGTCGAAACTTCAAAGTTGGAATACTACATCTACATCTTTCATAGAAAGGTTTGGAGGAAGAAACTTGACAAATCAGGCCAACATTCCTTTGTTCACACAAGGACAAAACCCTGAAGCTCACATTGATTATTGCGAAAAAGAATGGAGAAAATTAGGCTATAAAGATGAAAAAAATTGGCCTCACCTCTTTCCCAGAACACTCGACGATCTACCTAACAAGTGGTACAAGATGGAAGAAGCAAGAGGAGAAACTTTCCTTTGGAAAG
This sequence comes from Larix kaempferi, assembly GCA_027924585.1. Lineage (NCBI taxonomy): Eukaryota > Viridiplantae > Streptophyta > Pinopsida > Pinales > Pinaceae > Larix > Larix kaempferi. The sequence goes on along the minus strand of BSBM01001474.1, from coordinate 3,879,160 downwards.
ATATAAAAGAAAATTTTATTAAGGATTTCCAGTTTTCTCCGTAGGATGAGAGAATGGTCGAAGCAAGCAAAAGCATCAAAGAATTATTACAGCCAACAGAAACTTCAACACTCAGAAACAAACAAGAGAATATGCACCCACCTAACACTTGCTACAATATAAAGACGACAGAAAAGCAACACTCGACAAGACTAATCCTAGAAACAGAGATGTTGGTAGGGAAAAGTTTTCAATGGAGAAAGGATCACCCCAGTGTGTCGAAGCCCATAAGAACAATCTTAAGTACAAAGATCGTAGAAAAAGATGAACCTGAAAGATTATCAGAAAAAGACTTTCCACCAACTTTCACACAAATCAAAGAAGGCGAAAGACAGATAAGTAACAGTCGTGCTCCATAATGGATGGACATAAAGATTAAAGTAAAGGTAGAAGATATTTCAAAGGACGATCAACCAAAAATGGTAAAAATAGGCGATTACTGGAATGAGGAATAGACATCAGAAATCTCCAGTATTCTCAAAGAATTCCAAGACGTTTTTGCTCGAGACTATAAATATTTGAAAGGGCTTGTAAAGGAAATGAGCGAGATGAAAATTGACATTAAACCTGATGCCAGACCCGTGAAGAAAAGACCCTACAAACTTGCTCACAAATATAAGGATATTGTCAAAAAGGAGATCGATAACATGCTTGCTGCAGGAATCATATATCCTATTGACCAGTCGGAAGGGGAAATCCCAATGGTCATTTAGCCAAAGAAACAAGATCTGACTCGACTGAGAATCTGTGTCGACTTTCGAGAGCTGAACATGGTAACTCTAACAGATCCTTTCCCTACACCCTTTGTAGATGAAATCATCAATGAAGTTGCAGGACACGAGTGTTATTCTTTCACGGATGGATTCTCGGGGTACAACCAAGTACCTATAGCAAAAGAAGACCAGGAAAAGACAACATTCGTATGCGAATTTGGGTCATTCGCGTATAAAGTTATTCCTTTCGAGTTGAAGAACGCACCTGTGGTCTTCTCCAGAGTAATTTTTAGGGGCGAAATTTCGCCAATTGGCTGTTTTTGGGGTTTTTTTTCAAAAAATAAATTCGTTATTTGGTCATTTGTAGTCTCTAATATCGCCTATATTTACATAAAATATGTTTTTTTGTCATAATATTTGCCAAAATTTACACATTCAAGTAGAAAATTGCATGTTTCATATTTAATATTTGCCTACCTATCTATATACATGATTTTTTCAATCTAAAATAATCGCCTATGATACTATACTTAAGTATAATATTAGAATCCTTAAAAAATACCATGGTATTCTCAAGAATTGTCATCAAAGCATTCCAAGAATACATTTACAAAACCATTGTTGTATACTTTGATGACTGAACAATTTATACAATGCTGAAAGATCACTGCAAATGGCTCAAACTAATGCTAGAAAGATGTCGACAGATACAACTATCCCTGAACATTAAAAAGTGCATCTTCACGATGCCTATTGGCATATTAATTGGTCATGTCATGTGCAAAGAAGGTATTAAGGTTTACTACGCGAAGATCAAAATCATTCTCGACCTAAAGCCTCTAGTAAATCCGAAACAAGTACGAATCCTGTTAGGACATACTGGATATTATAGAAAATTTATCAGACACTATTCCGATATGACTTATCCTCTGGAAGACTTGCTAAAAGAAGATCGAGATTATAAATGGACAGAGGAATGCGACATTTCATTCAAGACACTGAAAAGAAAAATGGTCGAAGCACCGATTCTTCGATTTCCAGATTGGTCAAAGAAATTTCATGTACATATTGATGCATCTGGAATAGCAGTAAGAGCCATCCTAACATAACCTAGAGATGATAACATGGACTATCCTAATGCATTTAGCAGTCAAAAATTGAATAAAGCTGAAATAAATTATTCTACGACTGAAAGAGAAGCATTAGGTATGGTATTTTCCCTTCGGAAATACCGCCATTATTTATTGGCTAATACCTTTGTCTTTTATACAGATCACCAAGCTTTAAAATACTTAGTCAATAAGCCATTGCATCACGGGAGATTATGTCACTGGTTATTACTGTTCCAAGAATTTGAATTCGAAGTAATCATCTGACCTGGAAAACTTAATGTCGGACCAGACCACCTATCGAGAATCGACACAAGAGAAGAACCGACAGGAATTGAAGATGACTTACTGGATGCACACTTGTTTCACATCGAAGCAGTACCTTCAAAACTTATGGAAATTGCACAATTTTTGGAAAATGGGAAAGCTCCTAAGGGAATGAATGAGAAAAAGAGGAAGATATTAGCAATGAAAGCAGCCCCCTACACCTTGATCAATGGTTTCCTCTATAAACTTGGATTGGACGATATATTACACCGATGTGCACTTGAGCATGAATGATAGGATATAATTATAGAAGCCCGTGCTGGACTAGCAGGAGGACACTATCATGCGGATATAACAGCCAGAAAAATCCTGCAAGGAGGACTCTGGTGGGAAATGATTCATAAAGACTGTCGAGAGTTTGTATCTAAGTGTGATAAATGTCTGTGCATGGGCCGACCACTACCAAGAACAGAAATGCCATTATGTCCAATTAACCCTAGCCGAACATTTGAAATATGGGCTATTGATTTTATTGGACCATTTCCAGTAGTGGGAAGACGAACAGGTCCTTAGTATATTATTACTGTTGTCGAATACGTTACCAAGTGGGTAGAAGCAGAACTAGTCGAAACATGTTCAAGTGAAGTTGCTGCTAAATTCATTTATGAAAACATCATAACACGCTTTGGATGTCCCATAACATTGATAAGTGACCAAGGCACACACTTTGTATGTAAAACCATTAAAGCATTGACTAAGGAGTTTGCAGTCGATCATAGAATAAGCATATCTTATCACCCTCAGTTGAACGGTGCAATAGAATCTTTCAATAAAACACTTACAAAAGGATTGACAAGAATCTGCAATACAGAGAAAGATGACTGGGATGATAAAATACCTGCTGTCCTCTGGGCATATAGAACAGCATATAAGAAAACAACAGGACAGACACCATTCTCACTTGTCTATGGTAAAGAGGCTGTCGTCCCATTACATTTTCGATGACAAGCATCGACCTTTGCAACAGCTCTTCATATCGACGTCGAAGATACTCGACACGAATGGCTACTACAGTTGTCGAAACTAGATGAAAGTCGACAGTTGGCATTAGAACATCAGAGAGTGCAAAAATAGCAACAGAAAGCATGGCATGATAGAAATATCAAACAAAAGAATCTGTCAATTGGAGATTTAGCACTCCTATATAATATCAGAGTAAAAGGGAAGCCAAAAAAGTTGCATATAGAATGGATGGTACACTATATCATTGAAAAGTTAAATCCTAATGGCATAGTCCGACTAAAAACATTACAAAGAGATATTTTCAAGAAAGTCGTAAACGACGCCCAAATAAAAAGGTATAAATCATGAACATGAAAAAAAAACGGTTAGAAATAACCGAACAAGAGAAATATAAATCAATCAACCAAATATAGCAGATCATGGCAAAAAGTAGACATGACGAGAGAATGGCAGAGGAAGCAAGGAAATAGTAGAGAAAGAAGTCTGACGCATAACCATCAATATTACAGACACCGAAGAGAAAGAGCATCGACGGTTTACAGAAGAAAATCTGACACAACGGAAGTATTGGAGCTCAGACCGACCAAACATAAATAGAGAAGCCCGTCGAACTAACACAACGAACGGGATGTCGCAGCACCATGATGACAAAGCAATAAAGGCTAAAGATAATCGCACCGCCAAAAGTAATGCACTTGACAAAGCGCCTATATCTGGCCAGCCCAAATTAATAACTCCATCACATCAGCCATTAATACAGGCCTCTACATCTCGTTCGCCTGTGTCGAGTAATTCCGCTATAAATACAGAGCTTGAGGATTCTTGGTTACTCTTACAACCTTGCACCCTAAATCTACCATGGCTCCTCGAAAAACTTTAATCACTAGCAGAGCCGCTACAACAACAGTTAGAGAATTGGAAAAAGAACAAACACCACTAGAAACTAGACTCCAGTTGATTCGGAATGTAGAGGCATTGGAACCCACCTAAAAGAAAGCATGGAGAAGTGTTGAAGATTGGGGAAAGGAATCAAGCAGTCACTAGAGAGAGGAAGCAAAACAGTTGCAGACAACCACAATCCTGCACTACTTGAAGGCACCCTTATTGGATAACTTTGGAGGATTGAAGGAAGTCATTTCACAGTTCATCGTTAGCAGATACCACAACGGCAAGCTTTACTTTGATATTCCAGTCGAAATCAATGGTGAAATCATCCACAAAATCACTGGCGTTTCACATAAAGGAGATGCTTTACAAACAAGTTCGTCTACAGACTTGATTGATGAGTTTGTCGATTATCCCGCTGAAAAGAATTCATGAGGAGTAGTCGTGAGTCAGATTGTTTTCGGCAATTACAAAACGGCTGCCAAGATTGTATCACATGCACTTTCAAGGACAGGTAGAGGTTCAAACCTGAAGCCCGAAATGCTAGAAGCTATTAAAAATATGGCTATGAACGGAAAGGTATACAACTGAGCAGATTATTTGGTCGACATTCTCAAATATACATGCCAGAAGTACCAGGAAGAGGGAGCTAGCATCTGCTACCCATCTCTACTCATTTGGATTTCTATGACCTATTGTCGACCAAAAGGAAATAAAGACTTCACTGAAGTTCGACTCGTCCTGATGGAAAATTTCCACTATTTTGCACCTGGAACAAACCGACATGGACCTCCAACAGTCAAGCTTTGGCTTGAAGCATGGTTTACTGACCTTAAAGAAATAGAAACAAGATGGAGGGTACCACAGAATGTCCGTCGAAGCCTGCCACCAACAGTGCACATCCAACTATCTTTGGACGACACAGTAGTATGGTACATGGAAGGAGCAGCAGGCCCAGCAAAACAACTCGACTATTACCCTTCAGTAAGTGAAATCTTTTCAGAATTAAGCCGTCAATCTAATCAAGTACTATCCATCCCAGCACAAGCCATGAAAACCAACATCAAATATGTCAAACCTCTGACCGACATGGAACAATAAGAAGCATATCAAAGTCGGTTGTACATGAACACTTTCAGCTATCAGCCCGAGCCGACTCCTAGCACCAAGATGTTAGCACTCACCCGGACTCCGAACATAGAAGCCAGAGAGCAGTCGAACAACGATATAGAATCTGACAATCTGGAACATCTTCTGATAGACAATAATATCCAGAAGGTAGCAGCCGAAATAGTCACAGCCCGATAGAACCAAATAATATCGACAAAAGGGAAAGGAAAAAGACAAGTAACAATTCAAGAACCATTGATGATAGACGAGATCGAGCTATACGACAGCGCTACCCAAATCCTAGAAGATACAGCCAAGAATAAACTTCCCGTCGAAGAACAATTCAGAAAGTTCCTAGAAAAAAGATAAGTATCCATCTTCCCAAATCATTATTAAGAAACCTAAAATTTTAGTCATTCCTGATGTTGATCTAACCATCCAGTCCCCCCCCCCATTTCCCAACTATAGTAGAAGAAGAAAGAAGTCTTTTAGCATTACCTGCTCCTCATGTCATAGAAGACACTGCTCTAAGCACATTCATTGCAAACATTCCGATATTCTGCCCTAACTGGCGTGAGATGGTCATCTGACAACCTATTTTTGCCTCTTCGTCTACTGTCCCAGTTAACTTAGCCCTATTCGTCAACATTCAAACAGGAATTTCACCTTTTCCATTACCCAGCCCAAAAATTGTTGGTCACATGACCACCCACCATATCAGAAATTCTGACCCATCAAATCCAATATATGCACAACAAACAGGTGTCTTCACTCCTCTTCCAGTTGAATCACTGCCACAGCAAACAAGTCCAATTCAAGCAAAAACCATTAGTGCGGAAAAATCCCAAGTTATCAGTTCCCAGGTCGAGTCTAATCTAGTCAGTCTGGATCCCTTCGATAGTACCATTTCACCAAGTCCAATTCTGACATCCGCCGACCTACCACCATTCCCAGTAAACCAGTCAAGTTCCCCTGTCAAAGGATCCAAGTCTAGTTCAATTTCACAACAGTTCAACAAAGAAGCAGACACGACAGAATCAGAGAGAGTCACGGAACCAGTCAAGACTCGAGAAGCTGCAGCCGACACGACAAGACCATCAAAACACACAAATGCTCCAACTACTAATACAAGCAATAGGGAAATCTCTAGCACATCTTCAGCAAATCCACTAACGGCCGAAGGAACAGAACATGACAATCCAGTCATGACAACAACAGTACCCAGTACACACAGTCAAGCAGAACAGGCTGCCATTAGTGCACAAGTAGCCATCGACAATCACCCAGCAACAGCAAAAAAAGATAAAGAGCTAGAACAACAAACCATAAGAAAAGAAAAAGAGAAAAGTAGCCGAAAGAAACACAAAGAGAAGAAACATAAAGAAAGAGAATTGCAGCACAAAATGCAAATACAACAAACACAGCAAGGACAATCAGAAAATATTCATTCTATATACTTAGATCAATTTGGAGCTGCTACAAGCTATCAGCTGCAGTTGGCCTCCCAAGTAGAACTCGATTTACTTGAAGATGCAGTTTTTAGAGCAAAAAGATATTGCCGACAAGAATCAGAAGATCAGTTACTGCAGCTACAGAATGAGCGGGCTACATTTCTTACTAAGTGTGAAAAATTAGCTCAGCAAGTTATCCTGCTTCCAGCTAGTTCCGACACGACATCACCTCTAGACAAAGCATACCAGTTACTAGAATCTGTTGTGTCTATGTTACAATCTGAGCTTATCAAGAAACAACAAGATCAGGCTATTGAGGTAGCTTCCCTCATGACAAATCAATTTACAGCCTTTTCAGAAGCCTCCAAAGCACTCAAGCAGTACACTCATCAGGCAGAAAAACTTGCCACAGTTCTCAACAATTGGTATGTCTAGTATGGTGATGTCTACAAAAATCTTCAGAAAACAAGAGCATTGCTAAACAAGCTTCAGCAACAGCGCTTGACTACAGATGAATCCCATATTGAAATACTTGATAATCAGATCATCCTGGAGAACAAGCAATTAGAAAAGTTAGAAAAATAGGAAATTCATTGGATGTCACAGGCTCGAGGAGGCCTCAACAAACTTGAAGAAATTCATCCCAGATTCAATCAGTTATTTGCTGCTTCCGACAATACAATTAACACATTTGGTCCCGACATGATCCATTTGCAGGCTACATCCACTCACAACAAGATGGAAAATCTATCAAAACTCACAACTCTGACTGTCGACATCCAAAATCTGTTACGCACTTGGGAAGAGTTCCAGCACCATCTATCTATCTCTGCTAAAGTTATCATTGAAGCTTGTCTCCAGATTCCTGATGTTATGGATTCTAACATTTCTTTGACATAACTGTTTCTGTAATTCATTTTTTGTAATTTTTACCTCTCCATTTCTTTGGGACGAAGAAATATTTTGAGGTGGGGGAGATGTTGGAGGGGCCTAGGTCGGCCTGTCGACTAGGCCCTCCGCCCGACCACTCTGCAGCATATGTTGACTAGTCGCGTCGACTAGTATGGGTCGGGTCAGTTGGATAAACTGACAGATGGTTATGTAACTGTATCTGCACATATATATATCTAGGCTGGTGAGCCGATAGAAAGTAGAGATTGATTCTATCATATTGTTCTGCTATTGCTGGTTAATACAAAGACTATTCTCTCTATCTGTCTCATCTCTTGTATCTGTGTCATTATGTATGCTTGCTTATATTGTGTAATGTATCTATGATAACTATGTGAACCACGGGATTACAACAACATGTAAATAACCGATACTGTATATATATCCGATACTGTATCAAAAAATATATGAGTTTTGGATCACAAGTCTATCAAGTCATGTCATAAAGTACAAAACTGGGCACAGTGGCCTCAAAAATATACATAGAATGTATCCGTATCCTATGGAGAAGGAGGGGCCTCATCATCATCTACTGCATCCTGATAACATACGACTAGCCTAGCCATCTTCTGCAGCACCCTAAGCCATGCTGGGGGCACCCCAACTACATTTTCCTGCATATCAATAGGTATCTAATCCATACAGCATGCAGGAACATCGTGAGTCAACTGACTCACTTTCCTCTCTATGGTCCCTAACATAGCATCTACTGCAACAACATCAGCTGGCCTTATGAATATGGTAGGATGTCCCTCGAGATGGACATGCCCAATATCTGCATATGACACTTGTTTAGTACTTCAAAATTCATTCATAAAAATCAAATACTTGAAAAGTTTGAAAAAATTGAATAATTCTTAAAATAAAAACATACCAATAGCTCCCCATGCTCCTCCTGGAGGAAGCACCAGCTCTGGATCATGGCGGAAGTCCAATCCAGCATATGGAAACTGCTCAAAGGCGGGCACCTGCCTCTCCCACCACCCCCAGAAATCATCAGTATGATAACAATAGTGACTTTCCCCACCACTCTGGTGGAGGAATATGTCACCCCAATGGCCCAATCTTGGCTCACGGGGGCTAGCTGGAGGTAGAGGCATCCCCAAGCTAAGAGCAAGTACCCTCTCGAAAAAGAAGGTACATAGAATGTTGTCGTACCCAAAGTTCTTCATTCTCCCAGATTTGCAACCCATGAGTTGAAGCTTCATGTTTGCCAGTAAAATAGTGCACCAGTCGTACACATGACCTTGCAAGCACCGTACACCAATATGCATGGAGTGCCTGGAAGCTAGGTGTTGTGTGGCACTACCTGCCATCTAGTTAATCATACTCACAATCACCTTTAGAGGGATGACTTCAATGGTAGAAATCATGATTTGGCTTCCTAATTTCTCAGCTCCAGCCACACAATATGTATTCAAGTACTCTTGCACCGATGATATACCCACATTGCTAGAATACCCCTTCAAATTTATGGCATCTCCCCTCCTAGAGAGTCCAGTAATGAAGTAAATGTCATCGACTATAAGCTCCAAGGTTTTCCCTCAGATGACAAAGGTATTGGTATCCACATCCTAGTACTGAACAAGTCTTCGAAACAATCTATTGAGTGCCCTCATGTTCACGGTTCGGTAAAACTTCAACAAACCACATCTTCTGAGAGCATGGAGAGTGACTGGGTCTTGCATTGCCAGCCTATCCATGTCCTCATGTTCCCTCTCCCTCTAAAGAAGAACCATCTTGCACAAAAGATGTCAAATTTTTAGATCTCCGCACTTTTTTCTTCACTTTCAGGCATGGGCGCTACTGTACATACCATACAGTCACGCATGGGTGCTACTGTGTGTGAGCATAGTAATGCACACCTCCATGTATGCTCTACTATGCTAACTGTAGAGTAGCGCCCCGCGCAATACACGATATGAACATTGCCTTACAAGTGAATTTTGGCTCAAAAATTTATAAATAAACCATTGAAATGCAAGATGGGAGGATTTAAACTTACTTGGTGGAGGAGGAATGCTGATTGGTTGCTCGAATCGATCGCCACGGAAGATTGAATTTCAAGGTTTGCTCCCAAATTCTTGCCCTACAAAACAAAATGAAATTTGAGTTTAATTGTGAAATTACATATATTGAATTTGATTTTAATTTTTACCCACCCTAGTTAAAATGTCTATAGTTTCAAATTCTACCACAATGTCCTAATCAATCAATTAATAGAGACACATGGTGCAAAGGTAATTTCACCCATTTGGTTCTCATTTTTCACTAATTTTTGTAGGATCAATCTTCTAAGACTAAATTTCTCGATGGAAGACCTTTTTAACTAGCTCATAGTTCAAATTTATGTATCATTTGAGATTTTTTGTCGCGATTACTAATATTTTTGTTGAAGACCTAGTTTTGGCAAATTATGAAGTCATGATCCCAAAGGTTGACATTTAAGTCATTTTAAGCTCTTGTTTGGACTATTTAAACCTAAACAAGATTGCCGATCAAACTTGTCCTCTTCAAGCTCGTTAAAGTAATTGAAGGCCCATCCACTCAGGTATAGAATTACCCCTTTTCTGGGCCTAGGTGGATAAATTACGGAAAAGGTATCCTCTAGGTATACTTTTGTATGCGCTAGAAGAGTTCTTCTTCCTTTGTTTTATACTTTTTCGGGGGAGGAGACTAACTGAATGAAAAAGGACCTTTTGGAGCCTTTCTTTAGGGTTTTCAGGCTCTCTAAACATGAAAACACCAAGCGAGCATTCACCTACTTGGGCTCGATGTGAAATCCACGAGAGGGTAAATAGAGGATTGTTTAAGTTTTTCAAATCTATAAACAAGAAAACACCGTCGAGCACAAACCAATCCGGGCTCGATATAAAATCCACAGATAGGTGTAAAGAGTATTGTTTAAGTTTTTCAAACTCTTTAAACAAGAAAACACCGATAAGCATTAACCTGCTTGGGCTCGATACTAAAATCCACGAGCAAGTATATGGAGTTATTGTTTAATTTTTTCAGACTCCTTAAAATTGAAAACACCGACGAGCAGGAACAGATCTCGGCTCGATATTAAAATCCAGAGATCAGTAATATAGAGTAATCTTCTATCTCTTCTTCAAACTCTGTAAACAATGAACAAGGTCCTGAGTCTTCCTCCCATGGGCTCGTTAAACTTTTTACATGGTTGGATCTATTGAGTTTTCATTCTTTCTTGGACTCATTAAAACAACAAGAAAGGTATTCTTTTATCTAAAAATAATAAGGGATGAGAAAGATGTATCATATCTTCAGTGTCAAAGGCAGTTCAGTCAGTTCTATCCTTGAACACAGCACCTACTTGAGTCTATCATGTCGGTTGGGTTTAGTTTTTGACCTTAGGGTGAACCTGATCTCTGAGTTGTTTACTCCCCTGGTTGGTTATTCTTCCAACCATATTGAGGGTCTGCTAATGTCTCCTACATTACAGGATTATATCATTTTCCCCATTATGTTGAAAACTACCTAAGTCACTTTGTGTCATGCTCACTGTTCAAGGATATACCCTGTGTCGGCCATTCTGCAGTTTACCTTGACGTCATGTGTTGGCCATCCTAGTGTCAGTCTTGTTACATAGTATTCCATATCAACTCATACCAGTTGAGTGTCCCTCATGTTGGATGATGGAGGATACCCTAAGGCCTCCCTTCCAATGGACTTCTTCTCATCGACACCAACTCATTTTGCTCTGGGAATGAAGTTTAGAGTTTCGGTTAGTACCTTGGATATTGCAGTCATCAGTGGCAATTTTCCTCGCTGTTGAATGATGAGAATACATTGATGTCTCTTCTTCGATAGGATCCTCAAGTTTTCGACTCCAAGTCCACTTATTCACACTTGTTGGATTGTACTAGGTACCTTGGGCCCCATCATCATTATCAGTGGAAGCCCTCGCATTTGTTAACGGTATACATCAATGACCTATAATCAAATGATACCCCCCATGTTTGACCATCAGCTCATTTATTCACATGGTTAGGGTTTGTACCTTGGGTTGTTTTGGATGAAGACCTTGGGATGTTTGATGACATCACCTCATTATGTTATCACCCAATTTGAGCAAGACTGAGCATCACTTGCATTCGGCTCTCCATGAGACATAGATCCAGTTTGTTGTTATGGATGTGATCTCTCAGTTTGACGTAGATCCATGCTTGTATTCCAAGTGGCCATGCTATATATACATCTCCTTGTTATGTATCGGAGATCATATTGTATCACACTGCACATCTATATGATGTCAAGATTGTAATTACTCGCTGACCTTGATCTTTGTTTCAGGTGTTCTTGTGACTTCCTTCCACGGTTCCTTGCTCCTCCTCTGGCTTTGGATTGCAATGTATTTCGGCCATTGTTTCTCTCTAACCTCACACATTAGGGGGCATCTGTTACAGGTCAAATCTGCACCTCTCCATCCGTGATCACCTTGAGCTATTGATCACACAAAAGGACAACTTGGATGGAGGAGCATGATGACCTTAGATGAGACCTTGACCTAATCCACCTCCTTGCAAGCTGGCAAAACCCTAAAAAACATCATTTTGAGACATAGGCGCTACTCTACCTCAATAAACTAGTGCATGTGCTCTACTCCAATGTACAATAGTGTTGATGTATATGTAATTTCGGAATGTATTTCACATATATGTATATTTTATTCCTATAGAGATGTTATTATTCCTCTATATGGAAGTGTCGTCATTTATATTGTAAGTGTCGTAACTTATACTTGATGGGTTATTAGACCACCTTGTTGGGGTTGGCCCTGTATAAGTCTTGTGGGTCAAAGGGTTATTAGACCACCCTATTGGGGGTTGGACATGTGGGTCAAAGGGTTATTAGACCACCCTAGTGGGGGTTGGCCCAGTCAGCATAATGTTAAGTGGTTAAGTTGAGGCCGACCTAGTTGAGTAAAGGTTAAGTCAAGTTAGTGTATAAATAGAGAGTGTGTCTCTCTCATTTTACACATTCTATTCTCTCACTCACACTTTGGAGAGTGGCACACTTGTGGTGGAGGAGGCTCTGCTGCTAGGATAAGACTATCTCTTGTATTCTGGTTGTATCATTGCTCTATCTATCTCTGAGGAAGTTATTGGGGTTTTTCACCTTTATGGTTTTCCCCAAGTAAACTCTGTGTCTCTTGTGTGCTTGCATTATTGTGTCCATGATTGATATGCTGTAGATTTGATGTACATGTTATTCTCTCAGTTAAGATCCTAGATCAAATTGAAGTAAATTCTGAAAATTTAACATGGTATCAGAGCTAGCCTGAAAGAAGGCATGATATGGCATGTATGACACTTCTTGCACTTACAATGCTAGGGCTTGATATAGCAAAAACTAGTCATCGTAGAAATTTTGCTATAAATCCATTTTGGAAAATGTTTCAGGTATGAAACTTTTACAAGTCGAAGATCAGATCTCCATGTACCTTGTGTCCAAAGGAAAACCTCTAATTTGTTGTACTTTGTGATTTATGATCCGTACAATATAGGGTTTCTGCCTCTTCCAGATCTGAGTCAAAATCAGGTGACCTTGGGAAAAAGGTCATAACTTGGGCTGGGAAGCTCCAAATGAAATTTCATAAAAAGTGACAGGTAGTAAACAGACTGTACTATCTTAGGAAAAAATTTTAAAGGCCGAAGTTGAACCAGTGACACGTGGAACGACGTACAAGTTCGCTCTCATATTTTATCCCATAAACAGGTCACGTTATGACACTTGGCATAACTCTCTCTCAGAGAATCCAATTGAGGTCAGACCTATCAGGATGGAAAGATGACAGGTCGGGATATCTCAAGAAAATTTTTCAGACCCTATGGATCAAAAAGTTCGTAGTTACACTAGAAACAATCAGGTACATATTTCTGTCAAAATAGAATTATTTTTTAGCACCTTCATTCATGGCTTCCGAAATTTAGGGTTTCGGATAAAGTTGGAATTTTTGTAATCAGAGACCACGACTGAATGCTACTCATCAAAATCAAAATTTAGAGACCAATATCAGAATTTTTGGTTGGGCATAAGGCCGGGCTTGATCAGACCCTAGTTCGGGACTTTGATCAGAAAAGTGGAAAATTAGGGCTTCCGCAAAAATGGGAATTTTTGAAATCTGTGACCACGGCTGGAATCTCCTCATAAAAATAGAAGCTTAGAGCTTTGGATCAAACCTTTTGATTGGGTATAAGAGTGGGCTTCATCAAACCCCAATTCGGGGTCACGTCCAGTGAATCTAGAAGTTTCAAAGGCAAAATTGAGGAGTGAAACTTTGCAGTTTTCAAATTCTGAATATACCAGCTTGATTAGCTCATCAAGGTGCATATTTCTATCATTTCGGAAGTTTGAAATTCAAAGTTTGAATTTTTGGGGTTTCTCTAACAAACCCTAATCCAGCTCCAGGTCCAATTCTTACAAATCAAGTGGATTGGGTTAATCCTAGAAGAAGTTGGATTGGTCACCTGCATAAGTGAAGAAGTTCCTATTTCAAAGGGAAATGAGGCTAAGGCCTTACATAAGAAGATTACAAGCGATCTTGACAGGTATGACTCATCGAGGTATGTTTCAAGATTTGTTCATGTTTAAGTTTATGGTATGTTTGTCTTCATGATAATTATGGTTAGTACAATCTTGATTTGATATTTGTCGTATCACCTTAACAAAATTATGAATGCATGATAGAAGATATTCATTGGTTAGGGTGTTGACACTTATGATTGTACTAATGCATTATGGTGTTGTATGAGGTTTATGTTGTCTGCTAACATAAAAGGTACACCAATAATGACAAATCATGTTCTACTTCAAGAACATATGATCATGGTGACATGAAGACAAAGATTCATCCATTGTCATGGATCACATAGAAGATCTACTTACGAGGTATGTATAACTTGGTTCTACAATGGTTAACTTATGAGACATGCAGGTTACTAGCACAAGTCACTGAAGAGAACCAGAAGACATTATGCGGGTATGTTAGACATATCTAGCTAGCATGCTAATCCAGGTATGTTTTTCCTATATCAAGCTAGAATCCTACCTTGTGTTAGGATCTTATACTGTTGTGTTGTTGATAATGATTATTCATGAAGTCATAGGTTTGAATAGTCATGGCTGTATGCATATTATGTTTCTTACCATAATTGATGATATGACTAACCAGAGGAATCATGAAAGTATAGGTTTGAGTAATCACGGGTTTATGCATTGATGATTTAACTAATCAGAAGAGTCCTATGATCAAATAAGAATATGCATGAGTAAAAGAAGACTTCTTTGAAACCTTGAATACTAATGTTTATTATCTGTGAATGATCATGACTATACATGTTTAAGACTATTGTGTTTTGATAATATTAAGATTATACTAATAAATGTGATTATGTATGAGACCTCAAGGATAACACAATGATGATACTAATTAGGATGCATAGTGATTAAGGATGGATGTAAGTTCAAGGATAGGTAATCTAGGAAGCAAAGATCAAGAGGGAGCACACTCCAGTTGTTCTTACAAGAAAGCAAAGGAGCACACTTCAGTAGTTTCTGCAAGGATGCAGATATTTAGAGGGAGTTGACCACTTCTCACAATCCACATCAAAATGGAGTTGCAAAGATTCAGAGGGAGTCCACCCAGCAACCAAACAAAGATAAGTATTTGAATTGTCATTTCTTACATAATGTTATTCAATGATGTATATGCTTATGTTCCTAGAATTAGGTTGTGTATTATGCATATTAGAATAGTTGCATTGATGAATAGTATACTACTAATATACATGGGTAAGTGGCCTATGGCATTGTACAACATTCCATTGCTACTTATCTAGAATGAAACCTCTTTGCTGACATGTTAGGAGTTGTGCACACTCTTAACAATGTTCTGGTAGAGATTGGAAGGCATCTAGAAAGTTACGGAATATGGATAAATGTTGTATTGAAGCATTGGCTAAGATAATTGCATGACTGTATGACATATTTCTTTATGTGTAAGAATTTGTTCTGAAAACTATGAGATGTTTTCTAATCGTGCAATTTAACTTGTTGTGTAGGAAAGATCTTATAGCATCACCTACAAAAGAAGGACTACAACATTTGTTCAGCAACAAAGTTATCTATTGAAAATATTGAAGACATTGAAGTTCCCAGGATCTGGGAAGAATGCCATGATCGAGGAGTACCAGTCGATCACGAAGATGTTTGGGATGTAGTCCCAAGACCTGAAGGGGATTTTGTAGTGACTTCCAAGAGAAGCTACAATATCAAGCATGCTGCAGTTGAAGAAGAAGTGTACGTGGAGTAGCCACTTGATTTTGAGACACATGATAGGGAGTCATATATATGCAGAACTTGGTATGGTAGGATAGACAGCTTTCTATCCAGTTTGGGATTTACCAAGAGTAAAGCGGATTCCAACCTTTACTACAAGGTTGAGGAAGGAAATCCAGTGATACTACTTTTGTATGTGGATGACCTGTTTGTTACAGGTGAGGATAGATTGATTGTCGACATGCAGCGAAAGCTTGCTACCGAGTTCGAGATGAAGAACTTGGGGATGATGCACTATTTTTTTTTTGGCATGGAGGTGTGGCAGAGTGCAAATGGAATCTTCCTTGGACAAGGGAAGTATGCAGTAGAGATCCTGAAGAGGTTCGAGATGATGGATTGCAAGGCCATGGCCACACCTATGGCATCGAATCTGAAGCTTCTTTGTGATGCTTCATCTGAGCCGGTTGATGTCTTTATGTATCATCAGATGATTGGGTCCTTGATGTACCTGACGAACACGAGACCAGATATTTGCTTTGTGGTGAACACATTGAGCCAATTCCTGACGGATCCGAGGAGTGTTCACCTGGTTTCTGTAAAGCATGTTCTGAGGTACCTGAAGGGTACAGTGGATTATGGGCTCAAGTATGAAGCGAATCAAAAGTTTAACCTGCAGGGTTATGTTGATTCAGATTGGGCAGGTAGTGCTACAGATAGGGATCAGGTGTGATCTCTTGGTTTAGTAGGAAGCAGTCCTGCGTAGCACTAAGTATAGCTGAGGCAGAGTATGTTGCAGCCTGTTCAGCTAGTCGTGAGGCAGTATGGCTACAAAATCTACTGTCTGAGTTATTTGATCTCCCATTGGATGCTACTGGTATCTTTTGTGATAACCAGAGTTGTGTGAAGCTGTCTGAGAACCCAATGTTTCATGACAGGTCGAAACACATAGAGATCAAATATCACTATATCAGGGATATGGTGCAGAGAGGAGTTGTGAAGCTCCTGTATATTGCGACGGATGAGCAGATTGCAGATGTGCTAACGAATCCACTAGCCAGGGTGAAGTTCGAGTACTTCAGGGAGAGGCTTGGTGTTCTTCAGATTGATGACACTTCGAGGAAAAAGTGATGGACACATTTGCAGAAGCCATTCCAAGCATGTTGGAAGGAGGATCCTTCACATGGTTGTGGATGTAAGCGCTGGATGATGAGCATCAGGACAATGCTCCAGTTACTGCTCTATATATGCATCATGTTGGATGTTGGATATGATCAGTTGGATCATTTATATGTATATGTATGTACGCATCATGTTGGATGCAGGATATGATCAGTTGGATCATTTATATGTATATGTATGTATGCATCATGTTGGATGTTGGATATGATCAGTTGGATCACTTGTATGTATTTTTGTATATGCATCATGTTGGATGCTTGGACCATGTATCTGCATATGTATCAAGTGGATACATTGTATGATCAGGTGGATCATGTATAGTGATATGTATCATGTATTTGTATTTGTATCAGGTGGATACACTGTATGATCAGGTGGATCATGTATGATGATATGTATCAGGTAGATACTTGGTATGCATCAGGTAGATGCATTGTATGATCAGGATGATCATGGATGACGAGCTTCAGGATTTTTCTCCAAATGACATGCAGCAGGATGTTGCAGTGATGATGATTAGGATGATCATGTGTACATCAGGATGATGTATGGTGAGTATCAGGTTGATACTCTGTGGCCATGGAACAGGCTGTGCAGATAAGCATGTAATTTGTGCCCTGGGAGATTTGCAAATAGTCTTTCGAGGTTTTGCCTATGGCATGTAATTTGTACCCTGGGATATCTAGCAAATGCTCTTTCGAGGTTTTGCTTGGGAGGACATATAATTTGTGCCCTGGGAGATCTACAGATAGTCTTTCGAGGTTTTGCCAATGGCATGTAATTTGTGCCCTAGGATATCTGGCAGATGCTCTTTCGAGGTTTTGTCCTATGGCATGTAATTTGTGCCCTGGGAGATCCGATAGGTTGACCTGTGTGCTCGTAATCAGTCCTGGGATGCTCTTTCGAGGTTTTTCCATGACCACATGTAATTTGTGCCCTGGGAGATCCGATAGGTTGAGCCTTGTGCTCGTAATTAGTCCTGGGATGCTCTTTCGAGGTTTTGTGGTGACCACATGTAATTTGTGCCCTGGGAGATCTGATAAGTTGAGCCTTGTGCTCATAATCAGTCCTGGGATTCTCTTTCGAGGTTTTGTGGTGGGGTCGCATGTAATAAGTCCTGGAGATCTAGACAGGATGAAAAAGGCCTCAGATGCTCTTTAGAGTTCTTGCTAGTCAAGAGACTTTTTTAAGGTTTTGTGACACATGTAATAAGTCTTGATATTTCCACAGTATGGCCAGTGATGACGAAGACCTGCAGGTGGTGGGCCTACATCCAGTATGAAAAAGGACTGGCTCTGTAGAAATTCCTATGACGAGTAGATTCAGATATTGATTGAGATAGCAGCAGCAGTGACGATGATGATGAGTTGATGACGATTATCCAGTGATGATGATCCAGAGAAGATGACTTGTGCTAGAAGACCTGTGTCGAGAAATACCTTCCTAGTTAAGAGGGAGTGTTGATGTATATGTAACTTCGGAATGTATTTCACATATATGTATATTGTATTCCTATAGAGATGTTATTATTCCTCTATACGGAAGTGTTGTCATTTATATTGTAAGTGTCGTAACTTATACTTGATGGGTTATTAGACCACCTTGTTGGGGTTGGCCCTATATAAGTCATGTGGGTCAAAGGGTTATTAGACCACCCTATTGGGGATCGGCCATGTGGGTCAAAGGGTTATTAGACCACCCTAGTGGGGGTCGGCCCAGTCAACATAATGTTAAGTGGTTAAGTTGAGGCCAACCTAGTTGAGTAAAGGTCAAGTCAAGTTAGTGTATAAATCGAGAGTGTGTCTCTCTCATTTTACACATTCTATTCTCTCACTCACACTTTGGAGAGTGGCGCACTTGTGGAGGAGGAGGCTCTGTTGCTAGGATAAGACTATCTCTTGTATTCTGGTTGTATCATTGCTCTATCTATCTCTAAGGAAGTTATTGGGGTTTTTCACCTTTATGATTTTCGCCAAGTAAACTCTATGTCTCTTGTGTGCTTACATTATTGTGTCCATGATTGATATGTTGTAGATTTGTTGTACATGTTATTCTCTCAGTTAAGATCCTAGATCAGATTGAAGTAAATTCTGAAAATTTAACAAATAGTAGCGCACACCTCCTCATGGGCGCTACTCTAGTGTACAATAGTAGCGCACAACATCTGAAAAGTAATGAACGCTGGTTGTAAAACACTATAGCTGCACCCTAGGCACTACTCCACTGTGAAATAGTAGTGCACACCTTAAAATATGATAATAAAAAAATATTAATTTGACGAATGGGGATTAGTTGCAGTTGGTTTCCCAACTTCCCCAACTTCCCCTGAAACCACCTCTCGCTCTGAACTGCCTTCCTTGTCCTATAAATACAAGGAGGATTGAAGAGAGGGGTTAGACATGAAATCCATAGAGAGACTCTTCTATATGAGAAGCTTGCATTGAAGGAGGTTATGTTGGAGGAATTCTGAAGTCAGAGAGGAGCAGGAGCCTGGGATCAGGTTGCATGAGCATGCTGCAAAGTCAGGTATACTTTGTATCATTCATCTACTTTTGACAATAAAAGGTTGAAACATCTTTCTCGTCCCAAATCAAGTGCTTATTGGATTATGTGTTTGTTTGTATCATGTTGGTTAATGCTTGATGTTTGAATTACTTGTCAATTCCATCATTATTCTATTGGCCAAGATACGATGAGAAAGGTCTTTGTGTTGCAGGTTTATTGAAAGGAAGATTGACTTGAGGGTCGAGCGCAAGGTTGGACAAGAGCTAGGATCAAACTTCGTTCATAAGGTATGTTCTCAAGATCTCCAATCTATTTCCATTTATAAACGCTTCTGTAATACAATCAGTATGTTTACCTGTCATCCCCTTAAGTTGATAATGTCCCTTTTCTCACTATAGGGTAGCATTTCCCATCAACAAAGGTGAACATAAAGGGTTCACAACAACAAGGATCAATGAGTGTAGACTCAAGATAGGGCAAAAATCCACTAGAGTTCTCTTGCTCTCTCTTTATCCTCCCTTCCATATGCCATATGTGCTCAATATATAGTCCTTCCAGAGGTAAGTGAAAGGACACATTGAGGCGTTTCGGGGCAAATGGAGGGCCAAAGGTCACCCTAAGGCCGTTTTTTGGGAGTAAAAAGTAATTTACTAGTGATTTTTACCATTTTACTTGTCACCCGTGGGCTATAGTGGTGCAGCTCGCAGGTACACTGGCTAAAGTGGAACAGCTAGCGTATAGGAAGAAAAATAGGGAAATAGTGTATCTAAAGGATATAAAGTGGATCTGAGTTAGTAAAATGGATCCTGAAGGCCAAAGAGTGCTGATACTCACAAGGTGGAAAATTATGTTGTAACAGATGCCCCCTGATGTGTGAGGTTAGAGAATGGTGTTACGATGGCCGAAATACATTATAAATCTCAGAAGTGGAGTGATGGAGACACAAGTGGAAGGAGCAGCTCACTCGTCATAATACAATAGTATCTTTGAATACATGTCGGTATGGTACAACAATATGATACAATGGCCATGAATAGGTAGTAAATAGTGAATACATGTCATAAGTGATCATAGCCATGATCCCTCTATAGTAAGATATGGTCTCCTGCTGAAAAGGAAACAACTGGTGCAAACTGGAGGTACAAACTGCTGATATCTGAGAGGTGATATCTCAGATGTAAAGTTATGATCATAAGTAGCATACTGAATGACACTATTGCCTAGGGTCTTCTACACAAGTCTTCGACGGTGCAAGTCCCATCAAGTGAATAAAGGAGTTGAGGTCGAACCTGATGTGACATCATCTGATTATCGGTCAATGATGTATACCGTTAACAGATGCGAGATAACCCACCAATAATGAAAATGGGCATCAAGGCACAGAGTACAATCATCAAAGTGCGAATAGATGTGTTGAAGTCGAACACTAAGATGATTCCATCGACCAAGGGACATTAATGTATTCCCAAAACTATCGATGGCAAGAGAACCTACCACTGACTGCAAGCCTCAAGGTACTCAACCGAACTCTAAGTCTCAAATTCTAGAATACATGGGTTGAAGTCAACGGAACTAAACTCGCTGGAAGGAGGGCATTAAGGCATCCCCCATCAACCATCACAAGGTACCAGCTACGCTGAAAGATTTGGAAGAACTCAGGTGAAACGGACTGACTCAATAAGGATGGCCGACATGCAATAGTCAAGAGATCTGAGGAGTGGCCGACTTTGGTTTCAGGACTTCCTTTGAACAAGAGCATGAGCAGATGTATAGACTCAGGCACCATAGAATCAATATAGACTGTGCAATGCAGTAGGCATCACAAAGGGCTCCATAGTGACTGGAAGCTTAACCAATCGGTGGAGTAAACTAAGAAACAAGTACAACACCTAAGGCCCAACTATAGTCCCGACTCATAATATACGGAGTGGAATGAATGCTCTGTTTAAAGGCGACACAACAACTGCCAACTAGAAGTAGTAACCATAATCTCGTCCGACTTTTTGGAATATTTGATTTTTTTGGTCTTTTTCATATTTGGAAAAGCTTGAAAAAGAATAAAATTGCTTATAGTACAACAAATGAGGGAACAAGTGTCAAATAGTGAGCAGACTAGTCCCAAGTAGTGGAACATACCTATGATCAATGCAAGGAAGCATATGCAGGATGTGGACACTCGAGGGGTGTTCCCTTAGGGTCAAAAGGTCATCAAATTGCGAAGGGAAAATAGAAGCTTTGCAGGGCTCGACAGGGAAAGTGCTCAGGCACCAGGCTAACAATTGAGTAAGAGGGAGTTGACACAAGGCTCAAGCAGCAAGCAGGATGATGCAATGCAATCACAACTTGACATAAATGAGGGAGTCCTTATGGGAGATGGCCAGCATAAGACAAAGTAGAGTATGAGTCTTTATTGCAGCGTCATGGCGTAACTACGAAGGACTCCCAATCCTAAGGACAAACAACGACATGGGCACCATAATGCAAAAAGAGGTTCTAACTAGGGTACCCATGTTCGGAAAGGCCCTACCGCCACATAACGACACT
Organism: Larix kaempferi; assembly: GCA_027924585.1. NCBI lineage: Eukaryota > Viridiplantae > Streptophyta > Pinopsida > Pinales > Pinaceae > Larix > Larix kaempferi. The sequence continues at coordinate 3,857,083 of BSBM01001474.1, read as the reverse complement.
TCTATAATAGTGTGAAGGATCTGTGTCGGTTAAGAAGTAGGGTCGCACCTAGGGTTTATGAAAATGGTCAACAGGTCAAATGCATAATGCATGTGAAAATGACATCTAATCTATATACCAAGTGTGAAATATACCTGTTGTAGGTGTGAAACGATAAAAAACAACTGTCGCCGAAGAAATCTGGTAAAAAAAAATGCTACTCCAAGACATTATATTAGTCCAAAACAGCTAAAAATGGCGGAAACTATAGACAAGTGGGTTTTGAAAATTATAAATAGTAACAAAAAATTACAATTTACAATTCATTTTTACTATTCACCCACATTGGAGTTTTGGTTAGTTTTCACCTCAAAGTTCAACTGTTGATTCAGGGAGCTATGGGCGTCCGTTTATCAAACCATCTGGAGCAGGTTGGTTGTCTCATCCATAGCTTTCATTTGACTGTTTTTATTTCAATTTTTATTGGTTAAAAATTTCAAATGGCTAAGCCCTAAATGGTCATGGCAGTACCCGCGGGCTACTGCTACGCGGGTTGTGGGTAGGGCAAGGTACTCGCAGTCAACACATGCGTTGACCGTGGGTACCCACCTCTATGAGCAAATTAGCTCACGGGTACGGTCGTGGAGTTGGTTTTTTAAATAAAAATGACTAAAACTTTTGATTTCTCTTCCTCTAGGATGGTTCTAGAGTGGAGAGATAGGGAACATGACCTTGTGGATGAGGCCGTCCACAATGATCTGCTTGCATAGCAATCTCTACAAGCATGTGGGCTATACAAATTTTGGAACATAGGGGGTTTGAGGGCCCAAAACCTATTGCTCCGCCATTTGATAGATTAATGAGACATAGATGCACAAAACTTCAACCTAGATGAGCAAATACTCAACTTAGAGGTTGAGGATATCTACTTCATTACTGGTTTGTCCTGCCGAAGTGAAGTGGTAAGCCTTCGATCTCATTCTGTGGGTGGTGGGATCACCATCCCTGACTATATAGAGCGGTATTGTGTTCCAAATACTTGGGCAGTGGGGAGTTGGTTCCCATCAAAGCCATAGTCAATCTAAACATGAAGGTTATAGTGGCTACCTTAGTGTGGATTACAGGTTCAAAATCTCTTCACCAGGCGTCCAGGCCAGTGATGTTCTATGCATCACAGTGTATGCAGTCCATGATGTATGACTGGTGCACCATGTTACTAGGGTCTATGAAGACCCAGTTAACAGAGTGCAAGTAGGGGGAGGAAAACAAATTTGGATACGGAAGTATCTTATGCAGTTTCTTCTTTGAGCGAGTTCCAGGGCTCAGTCTGAGGGTTGAAGCCCCTCCTCATAGTCTCCGCGACCCAGCCCTGACCCAGTGGGAAGAGGTCTTGATGTGACAGGTTGGTGGCCGATAGGAGTCACCATACACTGAGGAGTTCTTTCACTGGTGGTATCGACAGGTGATAGCTATAGAGGACTACCCCTATGCAGGGATAGACTTCCGCTAGGATCGTGACATATCGCTTCCACTAGGAGCAGCGTTTGGAGACATTGGTGAGTTACTCTTTTTAGGTTTTTTGTGTATTAAAATTTTTTGGATTTTGGATTATAAATGTGAATGCAAGAATATTTTTGGGGGTAGTATCATATATGAATGTTTCATTTTTTGCTTGCAGACAAGGGTCCATTAAGACCGCAGGGCTTCCTGAGACATCGTCAATGGAGTAGGGGTGATGAGGTCGTGGGTGCTGCCGCAGAGCATACGCTACAGACTATGCAGACCAACCTATCACAGATGACCAATAGGGTACCAGGTATAGAGATAGGGCAGCTACCAGAGGATATGCAATGCCATGTCGTGGGAGTACCGAGTACTTGGGTTCAACTGCTGCAGCATATATCTAATGCAGTGCACTATTATTATCATACGCATCCTACCGAGGCTGAAGTTAGGCCTCCTCATAGGGCTTAGACATCTCAAAGTCCTATTTTTGTATCGATATGTATATTTTTTAGGGCTACGGGCTCCAGTTTTGTATTATGACACTACCATTTTTAGACATATTATTTATGAAAAACTATGGTTCTCTGGTTCTACTATATGTGTGTATGTACAAATGTATGAATGTATCTTTTATTTGTGTGCTTCATTGTGAATGTGAAAAATGACAATCTAATACATAGTTAGCGTATGCATCATATATATGATTAAAACTTCTCGGAACATGAATGTATGTAATTGAAACAAAATGTCATTCCAAGAGTCTTACCCTTAACAATTTCCATAGTAGCGTAGTATCCCTCACACAGTACTGACCATTCAACTGAGACACAACTAGTTGTGAGTCCAGGAGGACTTCTAAAAACTGGATACCATGCGAAATAGCATCCCGAAGTAGCTCAATCATGGCACTATACTCAACCACATTGTTAGATGTAGGATCGAGACAAGCACCTCCTGAACACACAACTAGGTGATCAGGCGAATAAATAACCCAGGAAGCAGAAGTAAGCTGCTGCATATGACGGCTAGCACCATCCACAAATCCTAAGAACATAGGAGATTCAACTGGCATCTGTTAATCAAATGGAAGCGAATCAGCAGACCCGAAAAACCAAAAGAAAGCTAAACTATGTACAGAAGTAACTATACAATAGTGTACAAAATTATTAGCTTGAACTAGAAGTTCAAGCGTAATATTGCTTGAGGTAGAGCCCATTTCTAGGCTCCTTCAAGACATTCCCCTCATATTCCTCTAATTCATAGGCTCCTTTTTCCAGGACACGCCTCAAGATGTAAGGACCGTGCCACATGGGGTTAAACTTGCCTGCCCCCAGGGGTTCTTTGGCTTGGTCATATAAAAGGATCAAGTCACCTTCATCATATTGCTGGGGACGGACAGACCTGTCATACTGAACCTTGACATGACATTTATTGGCATCTATAGCCACGGTGGCATCTCGACGTTGCTCATCAAGCTGCTCAAGGTGGATTAAATGTTTCTCAATACCCGACGTATCAGGGAGGAGCTCTATGGCCATTTTTAGTGAAGAGATTTCACATTCAATTGGTGAAATTGACTCCACATCGTGTACCAGCTGAAACAGTGAGAACCCAGTGGCAGTCTTGACTGTGGTTCGATATGCCCACAAAGAAGGATATAACCTAATGTGCCAGTTGTTCTTGCTTTGTTGGATGGTATGTTGGAGAAAGACTTATTAACTGCTTCAACTTGACCATTCACTTGGGGATAGTAAGAAGATGAGTTTTCTTGACGAAACCCAAGCTTGAGTGACAAATCCTTCATCATTTTGTTCTGAAAGTGACTGCCATGGTTAGTGACAATCTCTTTCGAAATACCAAACTGAGTAATAATCTGATTGAACACAAAATGGGATGTTGTAGCACCGTTGGCTTTTACGGTAGGCATGGCCTCAACCCATTTGGAAAAGTAGTCCACGGCCACTATGATATGGTGATGCCCCCCAGCCAAAGCTAGTTTGCAATCCATGAAATCCACCCCCCATTTAGTGAAGGGACCGATGGTGACGATTGGATGAAGGGGCGCTGGATGCGAGTGTATATTATGAGAAAACACCTGGCAAGGGTGACATCTCTTCATAGCATTTATACAATCTTTAAAGATTGAAGTCCAAAAGTAACCAGCTCGCATAATACATTGGGCTGTAGAAAGCCTGGATAAGTGACTACCACATGCCCTTGCATGGAAATCATTAAGCACATGCTCCGCTTCTTCATGATTCAAGCAATGACGGAGAATAGAATCCTTTCCTCGATGATACAAAGTGTCACCGATGATAGTATAGTCTTTAGCGTGATGTTTCACATGCCGTCGCTTGTCCCGTGAATAATGCGAAGGAAACTTCAAAGTTTGGAGATACACAATGACATCCCCATACCAAGGGTCCTCTGACGAGATAAGAAATAAGTGTTCATCCACAAAGGAATCTTCATGGATGACATCCTCATCAAGTCTCGGAAGGTCCGACATAAGCTCAGCAAAAACCAATGATTTCATCGACTTTGCCAAAGAAAAATCAAGATCAAAATCCTGAAGGATCACAATCCATTTATTGTACTTCCCCCTATAAGGCGTCGTGATAGCACGAACTGAAACAAATTGATATGCACTACAACTATGGTTGTTCTAAGTAGAATATAGTGTCGTAACCATTGGACTGCATGAACAGTCGCAAGTGCCAACTTTTCCACGTGAGTATATCTCAGTTCAACGTCTACTAGATTTCGACTAAGATAATAGATCACATGCTCCATGAGCACATCATCAACCTGAACTAAGACCATGCCAATCGTCTCTTGAAACGCAACCACATAAAGTATAAAATCTTGTGTGAAGTCTGGTGGACTAAGCACCGGGGCTGCTACCAAAGCTTTCTTAAGGGCATCAAAAGACTGCTGGGCTCGCTCATCCCAGATAAATGGTGTGTCTTTCTTCAACAAACGTGCGAAACCTTTGGTAAGATTAGCATAATTGACTACAAAGAAATGTAGAAAAGTAGCTCTCCCTTGGAGGCTCTGAAGTTGAAACAAGTTGCGCAGAGGAGGCAACCGAAGTATTACCTCAACTTTGAGAGGATCGACTCTAATACCGTCTTTCGAAACTACAAATCCTAGAAGGCGACCAGACCTCACCGCAAAGATGCATTTATTGGGATTCAACCGAATCTTGTAGTGTATACATTGTTCGAGGTTCCAACGGAGGTGCTTGGGGTGGTCCACTCTCTTGCGAGAATGGCCAGCAAGATCATCCAAGAAAAACTCCATGATACTTTTAAGGTCATGGAAGGCATAGGTCATGGCACGCTGAAACCTAGATACGGTGTTTTTAAGGCCAAAAGGCATTTTCTGATATGGAAACGTACCCCAAGGAAAAATGAAAGCAATCTTATGTTGGTCCTTGGGTTTGATTTGAATCTGGTTATACCCTGAAAAGCCATCCATGAACGAAAAGATCTCACTTCCTGCACAAGCATCCAAGATCTGATCAATGAATGGAGTGGGGAAGTTGTCTTTCGGACACGCACGATTCAGGTCTCTAAAATCAGTGCATACGTGGATCGTTCCCTACTTCTTATCCACAGGAACGGGGTTTGACACCAATTCGGTAAGGGGAACGGGGTAGATAAAACCATCTTTAAGCAGTTTCTCCACCTCTACCTTGATAGTGGCTTCCTTTCTAGGGTTAACAGCACGAAGACGTTGTCGAACCGGTTTATCATGAGGATACATTCTAATATCATGTTTGACAATACTGGGGTCTATTCCCGGCATCTCCTCATATGACCAAGCGAAAGCTTCCCAAAGTTTTGTAAACAATTCGGTGTAAATGGCAACCTCCTCAGAAGAGCAATCATCACCGATGTAAACGTTCTCAATCTTTCCGAGAGTGCGAGAGATGTCGATCGGTATAGTTGGGGAAATATTAGCCATATTCCCCTCCGCATGAATCTCATGTGAACCCAAAAGAGCCACAGGGTGACCAACCATCTCAGCAAGAGTCTTCCTAAACTCTTCTTGCTCAGTGAGATCGAGGTTGGGAAGAAAATAAGAGCGATGATGCATATCCTCCCAAGGTCTCTCACTACCACACATGGCCTCGATAATAGCTTCATCAGAAAGTAAAGTACCATCAAAGAAATAATTCGAACAAGATGAGTCGGCTGCCCAAACCGGCAGCATAACGGCATCTTCCTCCTCTGTCTGTGAAGAATGTTTATGTATATGTAACTTCATAATGTATTTCATCTATGTATTTTATATATATTTATTGTACCCTTAATAGAGATGTGTTATTCCTCTATAAGGAAGTATCGTCATGTGGATTGACAAGTGTCGCAAAGGTGTGTACTTGCCGATGGGTTATTCGACCACCATGTGTGGGGTCGGCCCTGAAATATATATTATAATGTGGATGTACCTAGCTAGACAAGTCGGCCCCATAAGGTCACTGGGCAAACAAATTAGTATAAATAGAGATCAGGTGATCTCTATTTAGATCACTCGGAAAATTATCTCACTCTCACTCAGAAAGTGGCGCACTAGTGAGGAGGAGGATCATCTGCTACTAGGAGACTATCTCAGTGTATTTTGGTTGTACTTTGGTTGAGCCATTGCTCTCTCTATCTCTGAGGAAGTTGTGGGGTTTTTCACCTTAGGGTTTTCCCCACGGAAACTCTGTGTCTCTTGTCTCTCATGCTTTTGATTCTTGTGATGCTTGTCATGCTTATTGTGATTGTCATGCATTGATATACTGTATATGTTATTCTCTCAGTAAAGATCCTAGAGTATTGTGAATTAATGCTCAAAATTCAACATGGTATCAGAGCTAACCTGAAAAGAAGACATTTTGCAGTGATGGAAACTTGAGTTTTCTGTTTATTGGGTTTCTCTCCACAGATTTTGGAAAAGCGGTATAGTAGATTGACTCTACTCATCAAGGCGCATCTATCTGTCCAATCTGAATTCAATTCTGAGCATTTTTAGATTTGGCCCTAAAAATTAGGGTTTCCACAAAAATAGGAATTTTTGGAATCTAAAGGCACAGCTGGAAGCTCCTTGCAAAAATCGAAGTTTAGAGCTTTGGATCGAGATTTTTGGCTGGGTAGATCTCCAGGAAACTCAAACCCTAATTCAAGGCTCTCCCAAGTGAACCCGAGAGGACAAAAAGGAAAATCTGAAGGGTAAAACTTTGCTGATCTCAATTTTTGAATGCACCAAGCTGATCAGCTCATCAAGGCGCATCTTTCTATCCTTTAAGAAATTTGAAATTCATATTTTGAATTTTTAGGGTTTTTCCGACAAACCCTAATCCGGGACCAGATCCAATTTTTAGCATTTCAAGTGGTAAGACCTAAATCTTTTCTATTTCTATTTGAAGTACTCTTTAATATGTCTCACCACACCAAGCTTGAGGATAAGCTTGAAGGGGATGATAACTTCCGAGCTTGGAAGTATAGGATTGGGTTAATCCTGGAAGAGAATGAGTTGGACTCATATATAAAAGAAGACATCCCTATCCCAGAGGATGAAGAGGCCAAGGTATTGCATAAGAAGAACTTGGTCAAAGCAAAGAGAATCATTGTTGATTCTATCAAAGATCATCTCATACCCCATGTGTCTTCTCTAAAGACACCCAAGGAGATGTCTGACTCTTTGACCAAGCTATTTGAAGGGAAGAACATAAATCGAAAGATGACCTTGAGGAACCAATTGAACGGACTAAAGTTTCAGAATGGAGAAACCATTCAATATTATTTTTCTAGGGTCTCCCAGATTAAGGAACAACTGGAAGTAGTAGATGAAATGGTGGAGAATGGTGAAGTTGTCAAGACCACTCTGAATGGCCTACCTAGGTCATGGGACTCCTTCATTCAAGGAATCTGTGCAAGAAAGAAGTCGGTATCCTTCAACAGATTGCGGGAAGAATGCTCTCAAGAAGAAGCTAGACTTGTAGCTCGTGAGGAAAAGATGGGAGGTGAAGATCAAGCTCTTGCAGCTCACACCAAAAGAAGCAAGCCCAAGAAGGAGCACTCTCGCTACAAGAGATCCTATCAAAAGAATAAGAAGGATCTAAGATGCTTCACATGCAATGAGAAGGGTCACTTTGCTTCAGGTTGTCCCAAGAACAAAAGGGATAATAACAACAACTCCAGTAAGAAGAAGAAGGGCAGCAAAAGAAGGTTTCATGCTCATGCTGCCGAAGATGATGAACCCCCCAAAGAAGAAGGCTAGGGAAGAAAGTTATAGTGATGATGACTCATCAAGTGAAGAAGAGTATGTTCTGATCTCTGCTCTCACAGGTACTATCTCCCATGGTTGTAATGATTGGTTAATTGACAGTGGGGCTTCCAAACACATGACTAGGTTTAAGGAATATTTTGTAAACCTATCTAAACATGAATCACCCCATAAGGTGAAACTTGGGGATGATTATCAATACCCAATCAAAGGAAGTGGTGAAGCCTCCTACAACCTAGATTCTGGAAAATCTTTGAAGATGAAAGAAGTCCTTTATGTACCTGGGATCAAGAAGAACTTACTCTCCATCTCTACATTGGATGCAAAAGGTATGAGGGTTGCATTTGTGGATGGCCAAGTCCTAATGTGGCAAAAGGGAAAGACCATAGATGATGTAGTAGTGATTGGAGAGCAAGAGGGAGGTTTGTATAAATTGAAGGGACAACCTGAACATGCCATGGTACATGAATCCATGGAGCCAAGTGAACTTTGGCATAGAAGACTTGCTCATATGCACTATAGGGCACTTCCAATTGCAAGCAAGGCTGTAGAGGGTCTTCCTAAAATCAAGACCAAACATGAAGGTGTTTGCAAAGGATGTGAAAAAGGAAAGAACATTAAGAAGGCTTTCCCAAGCAGTGAAAGCAAGGCAAAGGATATCCTGGATATCATCCACTCAGATGTATGTGGTCCTATGTCATCCAGTTCTCTTAGTAGGTATGTTTACTATGTCTCATTTATTGATGACTTCTCCAGGAAGACTTGGGTATACTTCTTGAAGAACAAAGATGAGGTGTTTGATAAGTTCAAGGAATTCAAAACCTTGATGGAGAATCAAACTGACAAGAAGATCAAAACATTCAGATCCGACAATGGTGGAGAATTCACCTCAGGTGATTTCAAGAAGCTTTGCAGTGATTCAGGGATTAAGAGGGAGTTGATTGCTCCTTATAATCCTCAACAGAATGGAGTTGCAGAAAGGAAGAATAGAACTATGATGGAAGAAGCAAGGGCAATGCTGCATGACCAAGATCTACCTATGCATCTATGGGTAGAAGCAGCTAGAACAGCTGTATATGTGCAGAACAGAACACCCCACAAGATATTGGACAACAAGACACCAGAAGAAGTCTTTTCTGGTAAGAAACCTGAAGTCAGTCATCTCAGAATATTTGGTTGTCCAGTATACACTCATGTCCTAAAGGAAAAGAGGACTAAACTAGATCCTTCAGGAAAGAAGGGTATCTTTGTGGGTTACAGTGAAAGCTCAAAGGCTTACAGAATATACTTTCCAGGGTTCAAGAAGATTGATGTTAGCAGGGATGTAACATTTGATGAAAACTTAGCATTCATCAAATCAAGGAAGGTACCTATCGAAGTTTATGAAGAACCTAAGGAAACAAGATTTCAAGACACTACCATGACTGAAGTAGTTCCAGAAGTTGTTCGTGAGTTTGAAGATCCACAAGAACCTGTAGATCCACCCCATGAGGATAACCCTCACAAGAGGAAACCTGCATGGGCTAGAGAGATCATTCAAGATGCAGAAAGATTTGGCATTCTAGAAGAAGAACACAGAGCAAAGAAGAGAACCAGATCACATACCAGCTATGTTGCTTTACTCTGTGACATTATGAACAAAGAGCCTTCCAGTTATGAAGAAGCAGCGGAAAAGAAAGAATGGAAGGATGCCATGGTTGAGGAATACCAATCAATAATGAAGAATGATGTTTGGGATGTTGTCCCAAGACCTAAAGATAAGTCTGTTGTGACTTCCAAATGGATGTACAAAATCAAGCATGCTGCAGATGGCAGTGTAGAGAAATACAAGGCAAGATTCGTAGCTTGTGGCTTCTCTCAGAAAGAGGGAATAGATTATGAAGAAACTTTTGCACCTGTAGCCAGATATACTTCCATCAGAACAGTACTTGCCCTGGCTGTAGCAATGAAATGGAAAATACACCAGATGGATGTCAAGACTGCTTTCTTGAATGGTGTAGTTGAAGAGGAAGTATATGTGGAGCAGTCACTCGGTTTTGAAATACATGACAGGGAGTCATATGTATGCAGATTGAAGAAATCCTTGTATGGCTTGAAACAAGCTCCCAGAACTTGGTATGGTAGGATGGACAGTTTCCTATCTAGTTTGGGCCTTACCAAGAGTAAAGCGGATTCCAACCTCTACTACAAGGTTGAGGAAGGAAATCCTGTGATTCTACTCCTATATGTGGATGACCTATTTGTAACAGGAGATGACAGATTGATTGCCGATACGAAGAGGAAGCTTGCTGCTGAATTCGATATGAAAGATTTGGGAATGATGAATTATTTACTAGGTATGGAGGTGTGGCAGAGTACAAGTGGGATCTTCCTTGGTCAAGGGAAGTACACAGTAGATATCCTGAAGAGATTCGGGATGATGGATTGCAAGGCCATGGCCACACCTATGGCATCGAATCTGAAGCTTCTATGTGATGCTTCATCTGAGCCGGTTGATGTCTCTATGTATCATCAGATGATTGGGTCCTTGATGTACCTGACGAACACGAGACCAGATATTTGCTTTGCGGTGAACACATTGATTCATTTCCTGACAGATCCGAGGAGTGCTGATCTGGTTGCTGTAAAGCATGTTCTGAGGTACTAGAAGGGTATAGTGGATTATGGGCTCAATGATGAGGTGAATCAAAAGTTTAACCTGCAGGATTATGTTGATTCAGATTGGGCTGGTAGTGCTGCAGATAGGAAGAGCACATCTGGGTGCTGCTTCAGTATGGGATCAGGTGTGATCTCTTGGTTTAGTAGGAAGCAGTCCTGTATAGCACTGAGTACAGCTGAGGCAGAGTATGTTACAGCCTATTCAGCTAGTTGTGAGGCAGTATGGCTATGGAAGCTACTGTCTGAGTTGTTTGATCTCCCATTGGATGCTACTGGTATCTTCTGTGATAACCAGAGTTGTGTGAAGCTGTCTGAGAACCCAATGTTTCATGACAGGTCGAAACACATAGAGATCAAATATCACTATATCAGGGATATGGTGCAGAGAGGAGTTGTGAAGCTCCTGTATGTTGCGACGGACAAGCAGATTGCAGATGTGCTGACGAAGCCACTAGCCAAGGTGAAGTTAGAGTACTTCAGAGAGAGGCTTGGAGTTCTTCAGATTGAGGACACTTCGAGGAAGAAGTGATGGACACATTTGCTGAAGCCATTCAAAGCATGCTGGAAGGAGGATCCTTCACATGGCTGTGGATGTAAGCGCTGGATGATGAGCATCAGGATGATGTACTAGTTTTTGCTTGGATATGATTAGTTGGATCATTTATATGTATGCATCATGTTGGATGCTGGATATGATCAGTTGGATCATTTATATGTATGTATGCATCATGTTGGATGCTGGATATGATCAGTTGGATCATTTTTATGTATGTATATATGCATCATGTTGGATGCTGGATATGATCGGTTGGATCATTTATATGTATGTACGCATCATGTTGGATGCTGTATATGATCGGTTGGATCATGTGTATGTATTTTTGTATATGCATCATGTTGGATGCTTGGACCATGTATCTGTATATGTATCAGGTGGATACATTGTATGATCAGGTGGATCATGTATGGTGATATTTATCATGTATTTGTATTTGTATCAGGTGGATACATTGTATGATCAGGTGGATCATGTGTGATGATATGTATCAGGTAGATACTTGGTATGCATCAGGTAGATGCATTGTATGATTAGGATGATCATGGATGACAAGCTTCAGGATGTTGCTCCAGATGACATGCAGTAGGATGTTGCAGTGATGATGATCAGGATGATCATGTGTACATCAGGATGATGTATGGTGAGTATCAGGTTGATACTCTATGGCCGTGGATCAGGTTGTGCAGATGAGCATATAATTTGGCCCTGGGAGATTTGCAGATAGTCTTTCAAGGTTTTGCCTATGGCATGTAATTCGTGCCCTGGGATATCTAGCAAATGCTCTTTTGAGGTTTTTCTTTGGGAGGACATATAATTTGGCCCTGGGAGATCTGCAGATAGTCTTTCAAGGTTTTTCCTATGGCATGTAATTCGTACCCTGTGAAATCTGGCAGATGCTCTTTATAGGTTTTGTCCTATGGCATATAATATGTCCCTGGGAGATCCGATAGGTTGGGTTGTGTGCCCGTAATAAGTCCTGGGATGCTCTTGCGAGGTTTTTCCATGAACACATCTAATCTATCCCTGGGAGATCCTATAGGTAGAGCTGTGTGCTCGTAACAGCCTGGGATGCTCTTGCGAGGTTTTGTGGTGACCACATATAATCTGTCCCTGGGAGATCCTATAGGTAGAGCTGTGTGCTCGTAATAGCCTGGGATGCTCTTGCGAGGTTTTGTGGTGAGGTCACATATAATATGGCCCTGGGAGATCCTATAGGTAGAGCCGTGTGCTCGTAATATCCTGGGATGCTCTTTCAAGGTTTTGTGACGCATGTAATAAGTCCTGAGGGTTCCACAGTATGGCCAGTGATGATGAAGACTTGCAGGTGGTGGGCCTACATCCAGTATGAAAAAGGACTGGCTCTGTAGAACTTCCTATGACGAGTAGAGTCAGAGATTGGTTGAGATAGCAGCAGTAGTGACGATGATGATGACGATGCATCGATAACGATGATCCCAAGAAGAAGACTTGTCTAGCAGATCTGTGTCGAGAAATACCTTCCTAGTTAAGAGGGAGTGTTGATGTATATGTAACTTTGGAATGCATTTCATCTATGTATTTTATATATATTTATTGTACCCTTAATAGAGATGTGTTATTCCTCTATAAGGAAGTATCGTCATGTGGATTGACAAGTGTCGCAAGTGTGTGTACTTGCCGATGGGTTATTAGACCACGATGTGTGGGGTTGGCCCTGAAATATATATTATAATGTGGATGTACCTAGATAGACAAGTCGGCCCCATAAGGTCACTGGGAAAATAGATTAGTATAAATAGAGATCAAATGATATCTATTTAGATCACTCGAAAAAGTATCTCACTCTCACTCAGAAAGTGGCACACTAGTGAGGAGGAGGATCATCTACTACTAGGAGACTATCTCAGTGTATTTTGGTTGTACTTTGGTTGAGCCATTGCTCTCTCTATCTCTGAGGAAGTTGTGGGGTTTTTCACCTTTAGGGTTTCCCCACGGAAACGTTGTGTCTCTTGTCTCTCATGCTTTTGATTCTTGTGATGCTTGTCATGCTTATTGTGATTGTCATGCATTGATATACTGTATATGTTATTCTCTCAGTAAAGATCCTAGAGTATTGTGAATTAATGCTCAAAATTCAACAAAGAAGAGAGATCCAACTTTACCGTGGCTTGTTGAATATCTTAATAAGCAAGCTCAACGTCAGACAGTGGCATAGACATCTCGACATGCACAATGTATCCAGACGAGGAACTCGTGGACGGTAAAGTCCATGGATCATCAAAATATGAAGTCCAGAATGGTACATTATGTAACGGAGGAGACACATTGTCGGAAATGGTTCCAATAAAATTAATGGGTGAAGGGAAATCATAAGATCCCATCAATGAAGGGTACAAACCAACACCCATGTTCCCAGTTGCTGGCTGATAATCTGTAACCTGCGGGACTACTGATCCTGTGGATGTTGTGGGAGAAGGATTAACGAAATCCAGCTGATTGATTATCACAATCCTGCCTTCATGTGGAAAGCAAATAACCCTGAATACAATAGACGCAATAGCTTTCATAGCGTACATCCAATTCCGACCCAGTAGAAGGTTGTAGTCGATGGGCGCATCAACCACTTTGACTTCAATAGACACAGGTTTACCTCCCAAGCGGACAATAAGGGAAGGGATTATCCCATGTGGCTTAAATGACCGATCATCAAATGCAGTGAGCATGGTCCTAGACATGAGCAGAGGAGGAGAGCCAGGAGCTTTCCAACAAACTAAAGACATCACTGATGCGGAAGCACCTTCGTCAACCATCGTTCTCTTGACGAAATTTTTAAGGCACTCCACATGGATTTAAAAAGCCACATGATAAGGTAAGTGAGGTTGAACATCAGTAGTGTCAAAATTGATAACGTTGGGACTCCCCCCATCCTGAACTCCTAAAGCACTCAAAAGGGCATACCTTTGGGAAGGACATGCCTGTAAAAATTAAGGAGCCGACATGGCACACGGAGTTTGGCCCAAATATTCTACGATAGAGTATTTTTGGGAGGATCGGACATTGGGATTATGCATAGAGCGCTTGAGAACACCTTTCAGTATCCGCGACATAGTAGAGGGCTTCTCGATATGTAAGGAATTATCAGGAGGAGGAGGAGGCTCATTCCCCATATTAGGTTGTGGTGCACCATAATCACGCTGATGAGTAGCAACACTAACCTCTGATTGGACCATATTCACGCATCCATAACCACTAGTATTGGAAGAAGACGTTGGAGTCTCATTAGGTCCATAACCAGTGGAGGGAGCATGCGAAGCCATGTTTTGATGATGATGAGGAAGGGGATCCTTCAACACAGCTGGGCTTTGTGCAAGATACTTTGATTCTTCTTCGATTCGAGGACACAAGTGAGTAATATGATCTTCCCCACAAAGCTTACAAGGGAATTTCACCTTACACCTAGGTTTACGATCCTCACCAGCATTTCCGCCTTCCCGAGGAGGGTTGGCATTCTCCTTACGAGGGGTATTGTGATTACTATTATTGTTCCCATTGTTTCCACCCTTACGGTTGTTTCTCCCCTTCTTCTTACCACCAAGCCGTTGGTTACCCGATGGGTTCATCGTTTGCTTAGAGTGCACATCGGACGATGGGGTGGAAGTGGAAAAGGTCTGAACCTGTCCGGGAGTAGACTGGTTGAGAAACAAATTTTGCATTTGATTAGCCAACAAATATATAGGGTGAGTACTTGTGGATCCCACAATTCCATCAGCATGTGGTCCAGGAACTGACTTGGGCTCATGTCGTGTTCGCGGTGCATCAGGAATAATGTCATATAAAATGCTAGACTAAGAGTATAATAAATCTAGCTGCTGGAATTTTAAGATGGCTTGTTCCTCAGTCATAATACTGTACATCAAAAAATCCTTAGCAATATATGGAAGTAAATACTTGATAAACCACTCCAACAGAAACTTTGGAGGAATGTTGGCTTTCACTAATCGCTTCCGTCGATGCCACTCTTGAACGTGGTCAGAAATATGTGTGGCCTTATTCTGACGAAAGGTAGACAATAGTTCATTACTAGTATCATAACGAACTGGCAACTGGAAATGGTCCAAAAAAACCAAAGCAATCTCATTGAAACCCCTATAGGTGCCCCCAAGAAACTCAACATACCACTTCGCGGCTGCCCCCGTGAGGGTGCGTTGAAATAATCGTAATCTAACGGAATCGTGATTCAACGAGTTGGAAGAGCACCAAAGGTGAAACGTTGTGACATGATCGCCCAGGTCCTCACCACCTTTTCCCTCAAACTTAGGAATGTCTGAAGGGATCTTGTTAGGGTCTGGAGGCCAATTAGGGTCGTGACACACCAGATCATTCATGAGCTTCGAAAAATATGGAAGATTCAAACGTGCAAGGAACGGAAGCTGCGACTAGAAAGCTTGATTATAGGCTCCCATAAAAGGTTGATTGTAAGAACCTGAAGGATAAGAAGGACCATATGCTTGACCATGAGCATTAAATTGCTGATTGTATGGACCTGAATGACCATAAGCTTGACCATGGCCATAAGGTTGATAATCTCCTCCAACCTAACCTATTTGAGAGTAAGCAAGTATATATGTGTTTTGAGCACCATATTAAGGTGCATTGTACTGATGGCCAGCATCGACCATATTGTAGCAAGGGTTGCCACCATAATTATGGGGCATATACGTACCATTTGCAGCGGGAACCGTGTTGTAATGACCATGATTATGAGGTATGTTCCCACCCCCAACGTAAGCGTTATTAGTAGCATGTGTAGTCGGGTGGTGACCATAAGCATGAGATGTATTCCCAACCCCAACGTTGGTGTTACTAGTAGCAGGAATGGTGGCATTGTGACCACGAGAATAAGTTATATTCCCACTTCCTACATTAGCATTACTAGTTGCAGTAGCGGACGTAAAAGTATGCGGTATATGTCCACCCCCGTGATTGGGAGGAATGTTAACATTCGCAAAAGTGGTCATAGGTTGACAAGTAGCGGCATGTGTATTAGGTTGTGGATGGCGAGTCGTGTTACAAATAGTGTTCCTATTAGGTTGGGTAGTCCTAGGAGGCGGCCGTCTTCCAACATTTTCATTTTTAGGAGGAATGTGACCGGTCCCCATACTATGTGTGTGAGTGGAAAAAGTGGTGCCTCCGGCGAGGGTATTGCCCCCAGTGGGTGCAATGTTGGTAACACCATGACTAGTGCCAGCATGACTATCAAAACCAGTGGAAGGATCAACTGTGTTGTAATCAGGCATACCAAAATAGAATGTGGTAGGGTTGGTCGTAGGACCTGTATCATCATGTAACTCTGGCATCCCACATAAATAATTATGTGGAGACGAAGAATCAAATGGGTCATCCTTGGGTGGATCTAGACCAAACAAACTAGGTTGAGTCTCGGGTGGTTCCGGACCAAACAAACTAGGTTGGGTCTCAGGTGGATCACCCCCACATGCCTCTCGAGGAGTAGGGGTGTCTGAAGTGTGTTCAACTCTACCCAATGGAGTCATAGGGATTTCTCCCGTGTCAGCGTGTGCAGTCATGACGTAGAGGATGTATGTTTCATAAGAATCCGAAGACTTAGAGGGATCTCGTCGGCGTCCCCTAGCAACACGGCGTGAAAGCTCGGCAGGCGGTAAACCGGCCAACCGACGAGATCGGCAGAGAGCAGGACTCCATGCCACGAAATCTTCGGAGAGACTATAAAATCACAGTGTCCCCTGGTAGCCAAACTATCAATCAAAAATAGTAAATCAAGAGCACACACCTAGAGAAACTACAGCCAAGAGCAGACAAACAGAGTGGCTAAATGAGATCCCGACACTAGAGCCGGTATGTCTCACCTAGGTGAGGCTTGAGACTCCCAAACTGTAGCCGGAGGTAACATAATTAGTGATAGAGGTTCCCTGGCTTCACTGTGTGCAAAGGGACGGAACCCTCAGCAATAAGCAACTGTGTTTTCCAACCCCTATCTGACTCAGGACACAAACAGTATAACCATTGCAAGCACCCTGTGTGATACCTAGGTAAGGAAACTATAGTCACTGCAGTATAACCAATGCTCATGGGGACAGTCGCAGGTGGGATCCGTCGTATGGGCAGGGTAGCTAAGCCTAAAACTCAAGAGGGTCAAATCCCCCAAGAGTCCCCAGATATGAACAAATCCTGGAAATATCTCCCACGTTCGGCCAGTATTGGAGGGCTATCTACGCAACCAACCTCCCATGACCTCGTGCTTAACTCTGGTCTGAGTAGAGCTTCCTAAGAACACCGATGTATACCATGGATTTCACCACTCCCTAGTCAGACACATAATGTTTTGTCTAGTAGTCTTGGATTGTTTACTCACAATGATCTATTCCAAGACTCGAAACCTATGCTAGTTGGTGTACCCTATAAATAAAATCATTCTAATCAATTTTAGATTAAGCGTTAATTTTAATGGCTGTGGTTACTCAAAGGATATGATCGTGAAACTAGTGATGTATATGACTCAATAGTATGCAAAATAGTCAAGCTCTACACTCATCTATCCAATAAAAATAATGCCACTAAAATGAAAATCAATCCAACAGTTTTGAAATAAAATGCAATTCTTTTATATTTTCAATGCACAAGCAGAACCTAAATGAAAGCAGCAAGCACTCAATGCAAAATGCAGTACATGAAAGTAATTTTTTTTTGTATTTTCACTTATAAGCAAAAGGAAAATGCAAAACTATGTTTTTGTATTTTTCAATATAATGAAATGAAAAATGCAAGCAAAATCCTACTATTCAGTTGCAGAAAAGCAAAGGAAATCACTCAGACAACCTAGCAAATCCAAAATAGTAGGACTCAGCCAATGGAATGAGCTTAAAAATTAAAAATGGGTAAAAACCAATGAGGCTCAAAACCAAGAGAAAAGAGGAGTTCTGGTCATGAACAAGGCTTGGAACAGTCAGGAACAAGGCCAAAGAAGACTCGGGGACACTCAAAAGAAACCCAACAACAACCAAATGCCATAAAAAAATCATCCCCGGAGTTATACGCTACTGTCAAAGGAATAACTGTGGGTACCTGCGGGCTATAGTGCAGACAAAGGCGGGTAGACGCGAGCAGAACTAAGCTTGCCCGCATATAGGGAAAAGAAAATGAGCAGAAAAAGAGTCCAATGGCTCAGAAAAAGGCTATTTTCTATAGTGTATCCTGACGGCCAATGAATGACATAGAGACTTGACACACAACAACTCTAAACAAGGACTAATGCCTAAAAATCCCCAAAAATGGATGTTGTCCCTAATGGAATCGCCATTTCTGTTATGGAGAAAACTTCCTATGGCTTGGGGTAGACCACAACAGACAGCTGAGTACCAGAAATTAACTCAATTCTCAGTACTATGCTATATAAAAGACAATGCTAAGACAATGGAGAATATAACCAACCTCGATCCGGATGTTCGATGTAGATCCCTGTTGAAGCTTTCAATTCGTGCACTTGAACCTGCAAATTAGTCTTAACAGCCAATATACAACAAGCGCATATAATATATGAAAGACATTAACATCATCAATAGCAATGGTCCATGATATTATAAGTAAATGCAACCCAATGTAATATAACAACATTCACAACATTAATGGACGAGAATATGAGTATTTCTATTAATAAATAACAAGAAGTACAATGTGATACGACCTCTTGTCGGCAACCAATCTGAACCAAGAACTGGGTCTCTCCACTTGTGCCTCCACCACTTCAATTCTCCATGGAATGGAAAACTCAAACTATGATAGGAGTTTGGAAGGTGAACATAAAGGGTTCACAACAACAAGGATCAATGAGTGTAGACTCAAGATAGGGAAAAAATCCACTAGAGTTCTCTTGTTCTCTCTTTCTCCTCCCTTCCATATGCCATATGTGCTCAATATATAGTCCTTCCAAAGGTAAGTGAAAGGACACATCGAGGCGTTTCAGGGAAAATGGAGGGCCAAAGGTCACCCTAAGGCCGCTTTTTGGGAGTAAAAAGTAATTTACTAGTGATTTTTACCATTTTACTTGTCACCCGTGGGCTATAGTGGTGCAGCTCACGGGTACGTTGGCTAAAGTGGAACAGCTAGCGTACAAGAAGAAAAATAGGGAAATAGTGTATCTGAAGGATATAAAGTGAATCTGAGTCAGTAAAATGAATCCTGAATGCCAAAGAGTGCTGATGCTCACAAGGTGGAAAATTACGTTGTAACATTGCCAATAAAATTGTAAATGTGCATTTTTCTCAACGTTATAAATGATATCTCCATGTAGTCATCCAAGCTATAAAAACTTGGGAACATTACACATAAAAACATTATTGGCCACACATGTATGATCACACATAAGACTGAACCGTGAATATGTCAAGAGATAATCTGAAATATATAATATATCATGGAAGTCATAATACAAAAATAGACGGCCCTTATATGGCCTATAAATGTACATGTATAAAAAAGGTCAATGATGTACATGTAAACAAAAATTTTGAAATTCAAGTCATAGTAGGATCTACTAGCTAAATAATTCCTCACAAATCAAGAATTTGGCTAAGTATGCAAGAAAACTGTGTAAAAGAGGCACAATATACACACAATTTATTCAAATAGTTGTTATTATATTACTTTCCAACCCATAAATGAGTTTTGAACATCATTATATAACATTTGGGAAAAATAGTGAGCCCTTGGAGGCATCAGAATGAGCTACAAGTGGCTAGCTTACATTGGACCTCAATCCCCCCGAGGTTGACCATTAGTCTCCCAAATCACCTCAAACTATCATGAATTTCTAATATGAGTGTTGGGATGGAATGGGAGGAAATTAATATTGGTACCACTTGAGTGGTGGATGATTTGGTGGAGTGTAGGCAGCCAAGGATAGGCCAAAACTGCCAAGGAGGCGGCAAAAAGTCCACATTCAATACATGGGTGCCTCGAGTCAAACTCAGATCCATAAATCAGGGAATAAAGGTGAAATTAAGGTGATTAGTGATAATAAATGAGGGTAGTGGAAATAAATGAGGGTGCTCTAACACTATTTGACAAAAATTGGGTGCCTAGCTAGTTGAATTAGTCATTAATTGTCTAACAACCTTAGATAACCATCATTAACCTTTGCTTGAACCATCAGTCATTAAATTAACATCATGAGACTATGTTCCTAGGTGTAATAATTTTATAACACCCCCTCTTAATCTAGACTTATGTTTCCAAAACAAAAATGAGGCCTTGGAAACCAAGGCTTAAGTCACCTCTTACAATTTTTATTAGTCCATGTAACCAAGGTAAGAAGGAAAACTACATGGGAATAAAACCTCCCATAAAAACTGGACATGAAACAAAATCTAAAAAAATATATCAGTATTCACCATGGATCATCCACCCTGAGGAGTGATCTAAGGTAGGTGAATTTCTTCTCGGTGAAACTCTTGGTGAAGATATCAGCAATTTGCTCAGCAGATGGGAAATACTACAAGGCAATAATATGGTCATGCACCAATATCCTTAAGTAGTGCATGTGTATCTCTATGTGCTTGGTCCTCTGTCTTTGTATTGGATCAGTGGAGATATTGATTTCACTATGATTATCACACCAAATGACTATAGGTGAATCAAATACAAATCCAAACTCTCCAAGAATACCTGCAACCACACACATTGTGTAGTTGCATGCACTGGTCCCCTTGTACTCGGCCTCAACTAATGAAAAGGAAATATTGTGTTGCTTCTTTCTATACTAGCAAATGGGACCATGTGCAAGCATAAATACATAAACAGAAGTGGACATCTAGTTAGTGCTATCTCCAACCCAATTTGAATCAATAAAACCAACCAGTTCAAGTGATGAACCAGTTTCATAATGAATCCCAAACTGCTTGGTTCCTTGCACATAATGCAAGATACTTTTGGTAGCCTTCCAATGGATCTCATGAGGCTCTTGCATGTATATAGAAATGACACCTACTGCATAATCCAAATCTATTCGAGAGTGAGTGATATACAACAAGCTCCCAACTAGCTGTCTATACAGCGAACTGTCCACCAATGGTGAGGAACCCCAATCATGAAGTTTTACCTATGAAAGGAAGGGAAAATTAGCAGCCTTACATTCAGTGATTCTAAAATTTTGTATAAAATCTGAAGCATATTTTGATTGTGAAAATTTTATCTCTACACTAGATTGATCAATCTCCAAACCAATAAATTGTTTCAACAATCCTATATCAGACATGGAAAATGTACAATGTAATGTAGCTTTAACTGATCCTATGTCTTCAATGAAACCACCAGTTATCAAGAGGTCATCAACACATAATACAATAATCAAAATAGATTCACTAATATGCTTCATATATAGATTTGGATCAGATTTGCATCTTTCAAAACCTTGTGATAGAATAAAGCTGTCCATCTTGGCATACCAAGCTCTAGGAGCGTACTTGAGACTATATAGGGACTTCTTCAACCTTCAAACAAGTGAAAGATCTTGAATGAAACCTTCAAGATTCTTCATATATATCTCCTCATGAATATCACCATGAATAAAATCACTCTTAACATCCATGTGATGAACCCCCATCACTTGGATGTTGCAATGGCCAAAACTAGCCTGATTGAGTCCATCTTTTCCACAAGTGCAAATCCATTTTTTAAAATATTTTTATTTCTTTGTTTTTCTTTTTAAGTTCCATCACCAGCTGGCTATGCCTCTAGTAATTTTTTTTGTGTAGTCCACTCCATGGACTTGAGAGAATCCCTTAGATACCATTATGGCCTTATACTTCAGATCAGAACCATCAATGGCCATTTTGGTCCTATACACCCATTATCATTGCACCAACTTCCTTTTGGGAGGAAGTTGAACCAACTCCCAAGTTTCATTGTCATGGAGAGACTTCAATTTTTATTGCATGTAAGATTTAAATCTTGGGTCATGTGATGATTATTCATATGATTTTGGATTAGATACAACCATAATAAAAAACCTCCCATGAATATTTGAATCACAAGAATAAAATTCATTGTGAAACTGTGATCTAGTCTTCCCAAGTTCTTGTGGATCTCCTGCAAGTTCATCAGCTGCTTGTATGGTTTTCTCAGCCCACTTGGGCCTTGTAGTAATGTCATGATATGCATGCATGTCATAATCTTCATCCTCAACATAATATTATAAATATCATAAAATGAATCATCACTTACATCCTCTGCAAGTGGGGGATTTGAACATTCCCCTTCTTCTTGTTCAGTTGCTTGCATGGGCTCTTCTTTGAACTGAACACTCCTCTCAATGAAATTGTTTTGAAATGAGGGATCAAAGAGCTTGTAGACATTTTCATATTCTACATAACCAACCATAATGGACTACTTTCTTTGGGGTTGCAAGGCCTTTATTTTCTCTGGAGGTATTCTAGCCCATGCTCTTGATCCAAACACCCTGAAATGAGACACATCAGGATTATGTCCCATCAAATCCTTAAATGGAGTCTTTCCTTCCAAGGATTTGTGTGGCACTCTAGTTTGAACATATGAAACACAATTGATGGATTCATCCCATAGTTTATGAGACAAATACTTAGCCTCCAACATACAGGTAGCCATCTCCTTCAATGCTCTATTATTGCGCTCTACCACACCATTCTATTGGGGTGTGTGAGGCACAAAATGCTTCATTTGAATGTGATATTCTTCACATAGCTGATGCAGGTCCTTATTGACATATTAACTTCCATTATTAGTTCTTAATACCTTTATCATCGCCCCATTGAAGTTCTCCACTGAAGCTTTGAAAGCTTTGAAGGAATGAAACACTTCATATTTTAACTTGAGAAAGAACACCCAACAGTACCTTGAAAAATCATCAATGAATGTTAGGATATATTTTGAGTTTCCATAGGAGGGTGTAGGAATAGGTCCTGTCACATCTTAATCGACCAAATCAAGAGTTTTAGCAACTCTTCTTTCCTTCCCCTTCTCAAACTTGTGCTCTGCATGCTTCCCAACGATGCATCCCTTACAGGTGCCTTTGGAAAATTGGATGCTTGGAAGTCCTTCAACCATATTTTCTTTGATCAATTCTTGAATATATCTATAGTTTAGGTGTCCAAACCTCTCATTCCAAAGTCTATTGACCTCATTGGCATGTGACAGAAGAACATTAGGATAAGAGTAAGGAAGAAAGTGTGAAAACTTGTACATCCTTGACTCGTGATTTGCAACACCAACTGCTACCACTTTTCCTATAGAAAATTCATAATTTTCCACATCATATTGAGTGAAAATCACTCTCTTGGTCGAACCAGTATGGGTCATTTGGTAAATAGAGAGGCTATTTGCTGCAAGATCAGGCACATACAACACATTGTTGAAGTACCCATTGTCTAGATTGATCCTTCCAATGCATTTTGATGGCATATCTGAGTCATCACCCATGAGGATAGGAGGACCACTGTATGGTGAGAGAGTAGAGAAAGTTTCTCTTGCAGAATCCATGTTCCTTGAGGCACTTGAATCTATGATGAAAAAATAAGATTCAGAGGTACCAGACATCAATGCATGGCATCTCTCCTGTCTTCAGAACCAGCCTCCTTCTTATTTGCTCCTTCTGGAAGAGGGATATTATTTTTCTCAAGAATATGAGCCATCATGTCAATGGTATTCTTTATGCATGCACTTTCAAGGTCCCAAACCTTGTGACAATAAGTGCATTTGAATTTCTCCTTCTTCTTCCATTTCTCCTTGCCAGGATTCGAAACCCCTTCAAAATATTTGGGCTTCTCTTTGTCTTTCTTCTTCTCTTGCTGGTTTGAACCTTTGGCCTTCTCCTTACCCTTTGCATGCTTCGAATCACCAACTACAATAAATTGGTCCTTTGATGGCTTGATGGTTCCCATTTGGACCAACTTGCCTTTTTCTAGAGTAAGAGACTCCAAGAAGTATACGAAATATGGAATCCTCTAGTTTCAAACAGTGAGCTTGGTGGAATGGAATGTTGAAACAAGCACAGAGTACTCAAGCCCAAAATTCAAAATTATGGACAACACCAACTGCTCGTCCTTCTTTTCAATGCCACATTGCTTGAGTTGCAAGACCAAGGATTTGAACTTGGTGAATAAGTCTTGGATGGTCTCAAAACTACTTGGGCTCAGAGAGATCAACTCATTCTCAAGTTGGTGGCCCCTCAACTCATCAGTCTTCCCAAACAGTGACTCAATATTAAGCCACACTTCATTTGGAGTAGTGAGACTGTATACATGAAACAAGAGGCCTCTTGAGATGCTGAGACAAAGCATGCTAAAAGCTTCATCCATTCTGTTGAATAAATTCGACTTCTCTACTACATAATTTGGCTCATTCTCAGTCCCCATGGTAACTCTGAAGAGACCCTTATATCTCAGCTGGATTATCATTTCATCCTTCCACTCAAAGTAGCTGGATGGAGTGAGCAAGATGACATGAGATTGCTCCATTCTATAGCTTGCACACTTGGTGACAAAGAACATTGTAAACTTGCAATGCAAACACTCAATAACTTAGGAGGGAATCCTAACTGGCTAATGCAAACCCTGCATTGAAAAAGGACACATTCGAGATCTCGTCACACCCTAGGTAGACTCCAAAGGATTTCTCCAATGACTTCAAGGAAATTTCCCTGGGGACTTCTGTGGTTGCTCCACTGCTTCTGGTGCACCTCTGAAGCAGTTTGGTTCGACTAGAAGCTACAAAAGATCTAATACCATGTGAAATTAAATTCAAAATAGGATCTACTAGCTAAATAATTCCTCACAAATCAAGAATTTGGCTAGGTATGCAAGAAAACTGTGTAAAAGAGGCACAATATACACACAAATGATGAAAATAGTTGTTAGTCTATTACATTCCAGCCCATAAATGAGTTGTGAACATCATTATAAAACATTTGGGAAAAATCGTGAGCCTTTGGAGGCATCAAAATGAGCTACAAGTGGCTAGCTTGCATTGGACCTCAGCCCCCCTAGGTTGACCAATAGTCTCCCAAATCACCTCAAACTGTCACGAATTCCTAATATGAACATTGAGATGGCATGGGAGGAAATTAATGATGGTATCACATTAGTGGTGGAGGATTTGGTGGAGTGTAGATAGCCAAGGATAGGAGGAGGCAAAATGTCTACATTTAATGCATGGGCACCTCAAGTAAAAATCAGATCCATAAATTAGGGGATAAAGGCACACCTCAGGTGATTAGTGCTAATAAATGAGGGTATTGGGCATAAATGAGGGCGCTTTAACCACTGTTTGAGAAAACTTTGGCGCCTAAGTAGTGGAATTAGTCATTAATTGCCTAACAACCTTAAATAACCATCATTAACCTTTGCTTGAACCAACAGTCATTAAATTAACATCATGAGACTATGGTTCTAGGTGTAATAATGTTCTAACAAAAGTACATATGTCCATTATCACACATCAAAACTCTAACTTCCTCTTGTAAACAAAAATATATATGTCCTAGACTACACATCAAAACTCTAAATTCCTCTTGTTTTTTTCCAGACTATGATGCATCTTTCCTCTGTCTACGACCATTGTGCATCTCTAGCGATTGAAATTCAAAAATCATATTTCTTGATCAGGTAACTAAACTAATACTGAATCACTAACAAACTTAAAAAATTTAAGATACGACTCAATTACTTATAATAAACACTCACTGAATCCATCCAAGGAATAGATTCTTGTGGTGTCCTCCTCATAGCCGAAAGCCTCTCTGCAATGGTGCTCTGCGAATAAAATATCCTATGTTAATTATCTCAACAATTATCAACATGTATGTGTGATAAAGAACTAACCAATTTTATAATTGATAAACATGTATCACCGAAAAAATATTCTTTAGGACAGGACAATGGGTTTCCTCTGTAGTGAGTGGAGACGTAGGTTGAACATGAACCTTGGTCACATGCTCTACTAGACTAGACTGAGGCTACATTCACCAAATGCTAAAATAGTTATATATCATGCATGTGCATACACAATACGAATGAACTGTACATGTACACATAGGCAAGTAGATACCTCTGCATGGCTTGTTCCCATTTTACATGCAACATTAACGGCATCATCAACAAACATGCTAAGGTATGGCATGGAGGACTCTCTAGTGCTATAAAGATGCAAAAAAACATTAATAAAAACAAGTTGTGGAGTGAATTGAAATCTAACCAACAAATATCATCGAAGGCTATGGACATTACCATGGAATCAGTAGGTCCATGATCATGGAAACCCGCTCTGTTTATGGAAGAGGGCCATCTGGTGTAGATAATACCTTTCTCTATGTTTGGACTACATGGAGAGCTAAACCAAAGCGGTGGTGGATTGATTTGCATTGATGCATGTAGCCATAGAGTGTTGTCATAGTTAGACATGGACATGAATAGATGAAATAATATGTATTGAAAAACTAACATGTTGTAATACTTACCTCTACTTGGGACATATATCCCCCATGGGAGGGATCACTACTACCAAATTCTTTCCCCTTTGCAGAGCCAAATAACACCTGCAAGTTTAAAAATTATAAATGTTATAAATATATAAAGGACTACACTAAGAAAAAAATAATTTGAACAAGATTAATTCATTAACCATTTACTTACATTCCTAAAAAACTCATAGAAGCCACTTGTGGGGAATTCACTCAAATCGATGTCTCTTGCATGATGTTGAGAATGCGGTGCTTGCAACTTTAAAAATTGTAGATATTAGACCATATAAGAAATTAATGAACTAACATGTATTAACAAAATGACATGTTGAAAATATGACCTCGGTGTTGGTTGTTACCACCTCAGATACAACAACACCAGGTACACTACCACCCACTATAGAGGCATCAATCTCCTGCAAGATTAAAAATTGTATATATTAACAATCTTTTAATGTGTACAATATGAAAAAAAATAATTTGAACAACAAATTAATGTTTTAAAAATGTCCTTACCTGACTAGAAGTCAGTGTAGAGGTTCCATGTGTTGGTCCATGACCATAGCAGGTTTGACCACATGTTGTGCACATGTGTGGATTAATATGTGGATCATAGGATGCCATTCTATCCCCACTAGTAGATGGTCCTCTGCCACCGAAAGATGATGGTTATAGCCCACCAGAGGAAGAGGACCCTTCCTAGAAAATAGTTGTAATGTGGCATACAATCACCTGATAGAGCATTAGAAACACCTCCTATATCTAGAGAATCATAATATGTGTACTATGTAGGAGGGACATCTGGATTCGGTAGCTGGCTACGAGGTGGAGGTATCGATCGATTGGCATATATATTCCCAACATTGGGATGGTTTTGGGGCATCCCCATACCAGCACCCTAGAACCCCAACATATCAAAATAGTTGACATGTTTTCCCATCACAAACTCAACATAAAGTTTTCGGAGGAAGTATAGTGGTACTTCCTTGTTGTGTGGGGGAATTCCAAGTACCATATACCATCGATCCATCTAGTGATATCTGATTGGTGGAAAAACACATCACTCAATTGAGATATGTGCTCTGGTAGTCTCTGCAATGGCATATATCCCAGGAACTCTAAAAAGTGAATATATTCTCTCTTTAGTTATTTTTAATTTCTTCACCTGATTGTAACTCAATATATCGTCATATTATTTTCATTTTCTTTCTATGTATGATGCTATGTTGTGCAATGCATCATTTGAGCGAATGATAGTATCCACAATAGCATCTAGTGGTGCTAGCAATGAACGGATGGGTTCATATCCACCCCTCCAAGCCGTACCAACCTCTCTCAAATGAGTGATCTCTCTCAATATTTTTGCATTTTGATCCATAATAGCCACTACAATCATAAATACAAAAAAAAACATCATTAGAAAAATACACATCGTATAATGACATCTCTAAGCAATGGAAAATGTAAAACTATTGTACAACAAATAACAACATCAACTATTTATAATTTAAAATTTAAAATTGAACAAATTATACACTAAAGAATAGAAATTTAACATTTTTCCATCTTAAATTTATGTCATATATGTGTATTAATTTCAATTTCCATATACATGCATTAAACGTCAAGTGTATATGCTGATTGGGAAGCTTCTCTACCTTATTTTTAAGCTTGGATTATGAAGTTTCATTAAAATTGTAGGGTGTTGACTAATTCCCTTGGAGGACCATATCTGAGATTATGGGTAGAGGCAAGGGCTAGAGCCTAGAGCAAGGGGCAGAAGGTGCTATTGATGAATAAAATCCAAATATTGGCAAGAATTTTGATATATGTAATTATTTGTTGTGGCGTGAAGTTTTTTGGACTCTATAAACAATTTAGCATATTTTTTTTATATGTAATTTGGGGCATATATCGATTTCACTTGATGTTACTTTAGTTGTATGCACTCTTTCTATATACGCATGATAAAATTTCCATATTTGTGTATATTGGTTTGGGATCTAGAATTCAACAGAATTAACAGTTTTCAATCTATTAACTTTGCATATTAATAGTTTGAAATGTAGATTTTTTTCTTTAACTTCTAAAAAATTTTAGATAAATTATTTATACCTAAAAAATTGGTCCCTATGGATGAATTAAAATGAATTTAATCATACATAATTTAGTCATACTAATATTAGGGTCGATATCTACCAAAACCCCACCATATGGAGTCAATGAATAAGTGCCAAGGGCTTGAGAGTGACCATGCAATTCTTGGTTTGGTTTAACTAAATTTCACTAAATGTCTTAGAATATCTATTACCATTTTTTATGTCATAGAAGTGAGCTATTGGTTGTAGGGATTCTTCAAGGGAAGCTTCCTCTTGTTTTGCTTCAACAAAATGCAGATGGTGAGGGATTTTTGAATGCAAATAGAATAAAGCATATAGCTGACATAATAGGGGAGGATACCTATTTAAGGCACTACTGAAATAATTTGAATGATATTTGGTGCATGATTAATGGGTTGGGTGAATTTTTGTGTATCCTTGATCTCCCGAATCCCATCATAACTTCCATAAGATTCCAGATGAGAAAACTCCTCCTCTGTCACCTCCACCATTGTCATGGCCCATTGGAAAAGGAAAGCAACTCTCGACATTTACATGTGTTTACCATGCATAAAATTGATCACATCACCCACACACATGGAATCCACCATCTAATGTGCCCCATATGATTGGGACGCGGGGTGATGGGAATCCATATGAGCAAACGTTTCAGGGAACTATCAAAAAATGGTTCTAGTAG
Organism: Larix kaempferi; assembly: GCA_027924585.1. Lineage (NCBI taxonomy): Eukaryota > Viridiplantae > Streptophyta > Pinopsida > Pinales > Pinaceae > Larix > Larix kaempferi. The sequence goes on along the minus strand of BSBM01001474.1, from coordinate 3,827,804 downwards.
TCGAGGAAAATGTCATTAATGTAGAAGGCTATGGAGAGGTGGTCCCATGTTGCCACATATTCCTAAGAAAGGAATCTATAATAAGGATAAGGATCACCTGATAGTTCCCCTACTTAATGGTTCCATGCTCATATTTCGAACTCCTGCTAAACAAGGAAGATTATGTGACCGCTTGTTATGGATTTTTGAATGTGTGTTATTTTTAAAATCCAATCGAACCTATTCTAGTCATTCAATTCAAATGTGGTGAAATTTTGTGATTATTTTAAAATATATTGTATAATATCGTGGTGTATCAAGTTCTTGATCGATCCCTTCAACCACAAAGAATTGTCACAATTAGAGAATAAATTCACTAGAAAAGCTTTTCAAAATAAAGGGTAAGATGCAACATTAGGTCTTTAAGTTTGAGGATTTGGGTTACTTGAGGGCTCAATCCTATATTTTTCATGAGATATAAACACTATATTTTTTGTGGGATCTAAATAAAAAACTTCCAAATACGGAATACATTGTTGGATGCAATCATGAAACAACAATTAAGAAGTAGTTGGTGCAATAGATAAGGCTACATTGATGTTGTAGAAATAACAATTATTGGTTGGTTAAGAATAATTTATGACTTGAATGCATTTGATATAATTGTTAATACTACAATGAATTGTCACATCAATTCAAAGATACCATTTATCCAAGACCAACTACAAAAAGACATGGCTTCATGAAATTTAAATTTTCACATAGCTTGAAAACATGGCTTCATGAAATTTAATTTTTCACAAAGCATTAGGAAAATAATACTGCACTAGTGCTTAGGTGGGCCTAGGAGGTATACAACATTAAAAAATGAGTGAAATGAGTTATTCAGTGTTGTATGTTTTTTACCCTATTCTGTTGTGCTCGAGTTAGCAGTGCATCAATGTATCTTGTATATGGGGTGCACTAGTGCGCTTCACATTATAGAGAGCACCGTTAGGTATTTCTATTTTTACAAAATGAAAAGAGATTATGGTTTTTTACAACCGGTGTGTTATATTAAGTAGTGCATTGGTGCGTCTTTGAATTTATAATGCACCAAGGATCCCTCTTGGAAAAAATGAAAACAATTATTTTTTCTAGTCAATGGTGGGATTTTTTTTACCTAAGGTAGTGCATGCATGTTAGTGTTCAATGTATTGGCATGTTAGTATCATTCCCACGCAGGGAATAATTTTTCCATGAAAAATAAAATGAACATATTTTTACAAATTGCATCGAGCTGTATTGACATTGGTACTTTGTTTTCTTAGGAACACCAATGCACCTTTGATGTTAGTGCATTGGTGTCTCTAGGTAGATTATGAGCACCAAATTTTTTATTTTAAAAATATTTAGAATCTATGTTTTTATGTCCTTTGAACTGTGTGACCACCAAATTTTGCTGGGAAGTAAAAATTATATAGCTATTGGAATGGCATCAAGCGTTTTGGACTTCAATGTTCTTCCTAATTAGGTGCATTGGATTGTCGGTGATTTTACTATTTTGGTGCATGATGTGTTAGGCTGTTAAGCACATATATGCGGTTTGTATGTTTATGCACACTCAAAAAAATCTCCTCTAAAACCTTTGTCCACCCACCTCTACTATAAAAAGATAAATGGGTTGTTATTATGAAGGGTCCGCAACAAACCTCCACTAGAAGGTGTTGTCCCTGTAGTGCATGGTTTGAACCCTTTTGATCATATCTATTCATTTTTATGTATCTGAATTGCATTGAATGTTTCAATATACATCAATTTATAACCAACTCTACCTACCCTAAGATGCAATGTGAATGAGATCTTGAGCTTTCACAAATGGTTGAATTTTTTTTAAGATATTAGGTTCTAATGAATATATTATGTTCTCTAATCTTTGTATCTCTATGAAATCACAACCATAATCGTTCCAAACATGAAATTAGCATAATATGATTTTCTACATTGAGCTACAATCTCTTCTCCAAAATTTTGATTTGTATTGACAAAAAACCATCCACATGAAGATTAAAAGCAAGGAAAGGCAAAGGACATCACATTAATTTAGCAATATGTATCTTGCAATGCATCTTTGACCATCCCTTCAGTACTCCTTACTAAATATATCTTAGTGAATCTTAAAAAATAGTAGTCAACTTTAGTCAAAATTAAGATAACCATGACTCAATTCATGACAACTAGAAATTTAACACCAATTATTGTGTTTAGCCTACTAGCATGTAAGTAAATCATGTATGACATATAACATGGTATTTAACAAATCCATGTTGGGGATCAAAACATAGTTATGAAGGAATAATATTAACATTTTGGGGTCAAAACAAAGCCATGAAGAAACCATATTAAGAGGAATTCTAATCAAATTCAATATTCAAAGTTCCTTTATATTCTTCTCATGTCAAAGTTCCTCTTTTCCTTCATCGGAGTTCCAATCGCTATCATGAGTATCAATGAGAGGTCATTAAAGTTCCTATCGATCATAATAAGTCTAATTACTAACCAAAACTTCAAATATCATTACTTAGAGTTCATGTTGATCATAGCTCTAAGGAAATTTGACCAAGAAACATAATATCATTTTATATTATGTCAATATATTTTTATGATGATGATGATGATGATGGTATTTAAAGTCCACTGAGACCAATATTGCTCTATCGGACCTTAAGAAGATAGAGATTATTTGGTTTTCTTTAAAATACTATTTCTATGCTCAAAGATATTATAGAGGAGTGTCCCTAGATTGCTATAGTTTTGGGGATATAGAAGGTTAGAAAGGTTAGTGTTGGAGAAAAGATGTTGATACTGAGATCTAATGTGAGTGAAAGTCGAGCAATCTAAGAGAAATTGATTTTCATATTCCACGCTCATGGAATTGGAAAGATGGCAAATTCTTTTAGTCCAAGACGTTTTAGGGGTTGTCCAGTTCCCAGTTTCACTATGAAGATCATGAGAGTTCAATCTAATATTAGCAATATTAATTTTATTCTTTGACCTTGTTTAGATAGAAAGATAGTTTTGATCCTTGAGAATAGGGTTAATGATCTCTTTGTAACACTGAAGCTTTTTGTTTACCTCTAATTCTTCTTTGCACCACATTTTCTCTTTGAAGGTAGAAGTAATAATGTAATTAATGTTATCAATATTTTGTAGAGTGGTAGTTTCATTAATCCCCCAATAATTTAACCAAGTCGTGGCATCTTTAAGCCATCCCCGCTTGAGGCGTAGGTGCTTTTGGATAGAGATAAGAGCGAATTTAGGAATTCGTTCGTCTCCTATATTGTTTAATTTGTTCTTGAACATTAGATATCTAATCATAGCCATGATTTAAATGGGGGAGATCCCTTCTTCTAAGAGGAGAATAGGATAGGGCATGTTGCTATTAATTTTCAGATTATAAGTAATAAATCATTTATGAATCTGCTCAATTCTTCTCCAAGACTCTCTGGAAATGCTACATCCTCAGGATTCACATCCATATGAAATAACGGGAGTGACGAGCATTTTAAAGAGGAATTTCTTTTTGTCCTACATACCATGGTTTTTCGATTTACAATTGTTTTCAAGGCTGAAGTAGGCTTTCCACCCTCCATTTATCCTCTTCTCAATGCTATAGTTCCAGTTGAGCTTGTGATGAGAGTCAATTCCTAAGTACTTATAAGAGGTTACTTCCTCTAAGATTCTATTGTCATAAGAAAAAATGTCATAAGTATCTTTATTGTACTTGATAGTCATGACTTTTGTTTTGTCAGTGTTACCAACCATGCCCATATTGGTACAGAAACCTTTGAGAATTTGTAATTGCTTCTCAAGATCATAAGGGCACCTACTCATAAGAACGATATTGCCAGCATAGAGAAAAATCATAAAAAAATTTAACATTAACTAATAAATTATAAATAACATTTACGTTTTAAAAAATATGTTTTTTCTTTTTTAAATTCACATATTAAGATTATCATTAATCATGTTAATCTATATAAACAATTTTTATAATAAATATTTAAACATTTCTCTTAGACTTTATACCTTGAAATTAAATTTAACTAACTAAAAACTATATAAACATAATAAAAATTAAAAATATAATATAAACTATTCATAATTATTACATATACCATTCCAATGTATATAAAAAATAAATCGTTATACATCAATTTAATTTAAATATCTACAAACTATATACCTTATACCTTTACACCTTAAAGTTAAATTTTATTAACTAAAACTATGTAAAATTAATAATTAAAAATATAAAATATTATAGACAGGATTCATCATTGTTACATATATCTTTCCAATGAAATGTGTATGTTTACATATATTTATATGAAATAAATTATCATACATCAATTTAATAAAAAAATGATAAAGCATTAACCATGCCTTTGTTGTGGGATTTTGAAACCTTGTATTAGAATCATTGTAGGCATAGAGAGGCTTCAACTCTTTGGCATGCTCTTTTTTTTTAATTGAAAACTTATTTTAAAAGTAGCCTAGTAAAAATGTCCACATATTGTGTATGCATTTTACATCTATTAATATATTTATATACATTTTTAGAAGCCAAATTTATTAATATTATATAAATTCATTAATAATATATCAATTTGAGCTATATTAAGGCTCTTTTTTTTACATTGAGACTATGTGCTAATGCTACACCTCTTTACCAAATTCATAATATGTTTTTCTACATTGATCTACAATCTCTTCTCCAAAATTTTGATTTGTATTGATAAGAAATCATCTACATGAATATTACGAACAAAGAAAGGAAAAGGACATCACATTAATTTAACAATATATATTTTGCAGTGGAGTTTTGATCATCCCTTGGGTACTCTTCACTAAATATATCTTAATGAATTTTAAAAAATAGTAGAACTAACTTTAATATAACCATAAAACTCATGGCAACTAGAAAGTTAACATCAAATATTGTGGTTATCCTACTAGCATGTAAGTAAATAATGTATTCCATATAACATGGTAAAAAAAAATCCTTATGGGGATAAAAAAAAAAGTCATGAAGGAACAATATTAACATTTTGGGGGCAAAACAAAGCTATAAAGAAGTCATATTAAGAGGAACTCTAATCAAGTTCAAGTTTCAATGTACCTTTAGATTTGTTTTATATTGATCAGAGTACCACTTTCTATCGTAACTATTAATGAGAGTTCATTATAGTTCTTATAGTTCATAACATGTCTAAACTTCAAATATCATTCATTAGAGTTCATCTTGATCATAATTCTAAGGACCTATGACCAAAAAAAACATAATATCATTTTATATTATGTCTATATATTTTTCTATTTTTCTATTTTCATATAAAAAAAATTGTTTGAAAATATAAATTATGTTAAATTATAAATAACACATTAATTTTAATATTTTTAATATTTAATATTAACTAATAAATCATAAATAATATTTATTTTTAAAAAAGATATTTTTTCTTTTTAAATTTATATATTAAAATAATCATTAATATTACTAATATATATAAACAAGTTTTACAATTGATATTTAAACATTTTGCTTAGACTTTATATCCCAAAATTAAATTTAATTGACAAAAGATTATATAAAAATAATATTTAAAAATATTATACACAAGGTTTATCATTATTACTTATACCTTTCCAATGTGTACGAAGCTTTAAATATTATATTATATTATAATTAATATAATTAATACACAGAATTCTTGCAAATAATAGAAACAATGCAATAGACATAAAACAAAGCATATCGAACTAAGATTTTAACCATAATTACATACCATAAGCTTTTACCCAAAAGCTACCAATTACATAAAAAGGCATGAAGCCAACACATAATTATATAAAACAAGTTGCTTTTTAAATACATCAATTAAAGACCAAAAGCAAGCTTAAGTCTACGTAAGCTTTTGTCCAAATTTAAATAATCGTACATTAATTTAATTTAATATACCTTATATATTTTTATACAAAGTTAAATTTTTCTAACTAAAAATTATATAAAATAATAATTAAAATTTTTTAAACTAAAAATATATAAAAATAATAATTAAAAATTTTCTTAACTAGAAATTATATAAAAATAATAATTAAAAAGTTAAAAATATTATACATAGAGGATTAAATCATTGTTACATATAAGTTTCCAATGAAATGTATGTGTATATATTTATAAAAAACTTTCGATATAGGATTTTGAAACCTTTCCAAATCATTATAGGCATAGAGAAGCTTGAGCTCTTTGTCATGTTTTCTTAATTAATTGAAAACTTATTTTATAAATAATGCAGTAAAAATGCAAGCTATCAAAAGTTATGATTACTACATATTAAACATGTTGACATTCTGCATACATTCTATATCTATGAGTATATTTATATACATTTTTAAAAGTGAAATTTATTAATATTTAATAAATTCATTATAATATATAAATTTGAATTTGAAAGAACATGTGCAATATATACCTTCACATTTTTTCCTTGTAACTATGTAAGGGCCTTAAGCTTCAAATTTACTCCGGAGTTTAAATTTTTGTAAAAATTACAACGTACTCATCATTTTTCTGAAAACACCATGAACTGCGAAATCAAGGCTTCTTTCACATGCATTTCAAATCTGAGTTGGAATTTGCAGAGACGCCTTGAGGAGGTTCAAAGGTTCACGTAGATGGGGTCCAACGATTCTCCTTACAATGGGTGTGATTCATGAACTCCTCCTGTCAAAAGATTGATTGTCGTTAGATTGGTTATCTATCGTTTTCAGAATGATTGTCGTTAGATTGGTTATCCATCGTTTTCAGAATGATTTTAGTAACTCTATCAAGCTAATCCTATCAAGCTATACATATTCAGTAACTCTATCAACAGATCCAAACTAACGGTTGCAATCTCTTCAGGGCAAAGTGGATAGTCCGGTTCTAAATGACTCGCCGGATATTGCTCGCCGAAAGCGGATCTTTTCCGGTTGGACTTTTCCGAGATGCAACCATCCGTTTGAACTGATATAGGCGTGTGGAATCTTAGCTTTTGATAACGGCAGCCACATGCATGCAGAAAGCCTTATCAATCTTGATCAAAAAGCAAAAAGTCTTTTAATGGAATTCAACCGTTAGGGTCCTTCGTATCTTTTCTTGGAAACGCATGTTAATTGGATTGGCTTGGCTTTCAGATATGTTGTAGACACATCGCTTGGCTTTCAGATCTATTGTAGACTCATCGCTTGGCTTGGCTTGGCTTTCAGATTATACCCCAAGTCGATCGATCAACTATCCAATGTCCGCCCTGCCCTCTCTGTGTTTTACCGAAGGATCAGCAATACCTCTGATTGCAAGCGCTGTCTGACAACTCCAAACCAAACTGACTCCGTAGTCCCTACTGAGCATGATGGAAGCGCTAGATGTCCAAGAGAAAATGGAGCCAAATGTCTCCGAGGCCTGTTACGATGGTTTCGACTTCGATCCCTTCTCCAAGCACTGTGGTAGCTGCAGAAGTGAGAAATGAGAAATGAGAGTCATATGTGAATTTGACATTACGGAAGGAGCAAGAAATGAGATGGTTGAATTCGAGGAAATCGTTTGGTGAGAATGTAGTTGGCGAGTTCGAGGGTAGCGAGAGGTGGGATTTTCCTTTTATGGTAGGTAGAGAATGATGCATTGGACATTCATGGATGCTGCATATTCAACCCATCCGGATACCAATGTTCGTTAGCCATGGAAAGAAGATATTATGTCTGGGGTTTTGTTAATGGGGAGAGTTGGAGTTCACGGATATGGGTGTAGCTGAACAATTTATTTCACTCGGAGAATAGATGTTGCTGAGATTTTTGGGCACAAGAAGGTGTGGAACATTCATCGCTTGTTCAATCTGCGCCAAGAAGGTGTGGAACACTCATGCCAACTGGGTGGGCTTCATAGCCGCGAGGAGGAGATCAAGAGGCATGGGCACCAAGATATCATCAGGTATAGTTTCTCTCTAACTTCGCCTATATTATTAATGAAAGAAAAAAGGAAAGAAATCAGTATATCAAAGAAAGGAAAGAAATTAGACTTGATAGATCTTAGAAATGTAGAAGAAAACACATATTAGGAATGCATTCGAAATGCACTAGAAGAAAAGACATATTAGGAATGCATTCGTAGATCAAATTAGATTTGATCAATTATTTTCGCTGTAAATGCCTTGTAGCGTGTGTTCTTCATGGAAATTTAGTTATATTGAGCCCGATATGAATGAAGTTGACCAGGAATATCCGCTGCCTCCCATTTTTCATTTTGAATGGATTGCATTTTTTTTAATGAATCAAAATCTTCTTCACTCAACGTTTTTATTATTTTAATTTGTCCTGCAATGGGTGTAATGTAGCCTTAATCTTTTGCAGAATGATAGATTAACAGCAGCTTACAGGTCTAACCCTCATATCTTGCAAGGCCCAATCCTAATCTCTAACAACGCTGAAGCGTAATATCTACTAGGATTTCATTCCCAAATAATAGCCCCCTCATTGAGCTGAGTTACAGCGATTATTTATTATACTATAAAACTCTGTCCTCCACATGTGCATGCCATGTTGTTTATAAAACCCTAGGCTTAAGACCCTGAACTGATATTGTTTATAAAACCCTATGCTTAAGATGGGCTAAGATGACCGTTGATTCTTAGGCATGTGTAAACTGCAATTTTTAGACACAAATTTCCGTATTGTAAGTTTCAGACACGAATTCTGTGAAGATTGATATTTTGTAGACAAAATTCATATGTCAAGAATTTTTGACGTTGTTGTTGAGTATCAAATAATAATTTTATTAAGAGATCAGTAATACTTACAGTGGGCATCTACCCCAATGAATAAAACATTTTGTCCGGTTTTTAGCAGCGAGTAAAACTTGTCAAAATTATCTTTACTCTACACACTTGCTTCCAAAACATGTTATGATTACTATGGAGAAACTTGAAAATGGTGTGCTTCCCACCCACCCTTCTCCGGACAGAGTGCGTGCTTCCCACCCACAGACTCGTCCTACCTTCCATTGCTTTTACGGACCGGTTTAGCAGCGACGTTAATACAAATTAAACTGGATTTTGAAATTGTCATTGAATCTATCTATATATATTTTTTGACAATCTCAATAGTCTGATAAGATTATTAGGGTGTTTTGATGATCTCAATAGTCTCTCTTACACAAAGTTTATAATAATGGTCCTCTTTGGTTTCGATGTGGTGACCAGTTCACATCCCCAATGCTACACTGCCTGGTCGATTACAAGCTTTAAAGAAGGAATGAAATCCTTCTATTTATTTTCTTCTCTCAATGCTAAACTCCCCAAAACGAAAATGTCACCTGGCATGAAATCCCTTTCTGTCAATGATTAACGGAGTAATTTCCCTCTCCTTAGTAGCTTATCAAAATTCCAAGCTTATATGCTCCTAGCTGGGACTGGATATGGACCTCATCCACCATAATGAGAATCCGGGAGGCTAAAAATGAATATTTTATTACAATTTTTGTGTTGTTGATCACTAAAAAGAGACCTGAACACTAGCCAGTTATAGTTACCCTAACACTTAGTGCAGAGATCGGATAACAGTTGATAGAGCTACGTTTCATGCAAGGGATCCGCCACTAGTTGACACGCAACCACGGTAGGTAGCTCTGTGAGCTTCCACTACCACTCATGCTAGCTACTGCTGGGGCGGTGACAGTGGACTGACGAGTCTCATTATGATGGCTCGGTAGAATTGGCAGTATGCGTCACCCGGTTGGCAGGGCATGCTATGAGGATTGATTGTTAGCAACGCGTTGTAGATGGTCTCATGAATACATAGTCTTGCCCTTCCACCGATGGATTTACTCACAACGCAGCAAATATATGCGGCCTCTATCAATTAGACATAATCGTGGATCGGCAATGTCTGAGATTATTTCAATCCTTGAAATTCTCCCATACAGTGGGGCAGTCTACAACAACGAAAGTTAGTTGCAAGAAACTTGATTGTGTAATGGAGCAAGAATTGGTTTATGCAGTAAGGATGATAGAAAAGGCCTTGACTACCTTCCTCTACCTCGATCCATAGACCTCAATTGCTATGAAAAGAAACTACAGATTATGCAATTAAATTGTTGAATAGCGAGGGAATAAAGAAGTCGGGAATTTGAGGAGGAAGCTCGGGGCATGAGTGATCGTGTTCCCTCTATGGAAACGATTCAAATCTATTTATATTTAGGTTGGAACGCAGAGGAAAAAATTACAAATTAGGGCTCATTCTGAGCTTAATAGAGATTAGAGGGACATCGTCCCACTGGATGAACTCAGCAAATTGAATAGATCTTGAGGAAAAGGATTTCTGATCTTCTACATCTGGTTGAAAGCACTTCATTTTTATTGCGTGTCAGATCTCTTAATAGTTGGCTGTAGATTGTTGGAGTATGGATTTTTGGGAATATCCAATTATCACCACACTGTTTGGAGGAACCATTTCTCCTTCCATTGCTCAATTACAGATTCAATTACTCAATCTTAATTCTTTGAACACGAGCCAATGACTATCACGGAGTGCTGGTTGGAGTGCTAGCTGGCAGATTCAATAGTATTTGTGAATGCATTGTAATGAACTAGATCCAAACTAGACCTTTGCCATCCAAAACCAGATTTGTTATGATCACAATTAGATGTACACTCTATGCTATGGAGAAAACCGATAAGGACAATCTGTTTACAATAAATCAAAATTTCTAAATAGTGGCGTCTAGATGCTATGGACTGGATATGGACCAACGCATGGGAGAACAAGAGAGACATAGTCTAGCAACACAGCTTCTATAAAGTCAGAGATGGAGCCTCAGCCCTATTCTGGGAAGACAAAAACAGGAACTAACTATAATCCAAGATACCACGCTATAGGTGCTACTTCTTAAGCCAGAAAAACACCCACATAAAATACTACTAGGAGCACTGCGCACAGAGGTGGAACCAGAAACAGTAGACAACATGGAAGTGCTAGCTGCCACCATCCAATTGGCAAATAACTTTAGCAGAGGCAACAAACATAGATTCTGGGAGGTTTTGCGAGATATAAAAATCCGACACAGAGTAGGGCAAGATATGCCCCTCTTCTCCGTCTTTTGTCGCCATGATGGCTCTCACATTTCTGCAAATGTCCAGCCTGCTGGCTTAGACCTCGAGACCCACCTTCATTGACAATCAATCTGGCATTCAACCCCTCATTAGTGACCTCCATACCCACGTCGGTCAATACCAATCCTCTTTCTGTGCAATGGATGGGATAAAGGATGGAATAAAATATTTTTTTGTGGCGCCCAGTCGGTCAATACCAATCCTCTGCCACGAAGCCATCCTTCAAACCCCTCGGGCAATGAAGATGAGGCATCGCCATGGCCGGCAAACTGCAACACTGAAATAAATGGCTGCCAATTCCCTCGGTTTCGAAGGAGGCAAACACAACGGAAGGAGCTGGCTGCCTTCCAACCCATTTCAAGCACTTCAAGTCCCAAGGCCAGAAGCGGACCGACGGGTATGACCGGCTTCAATGCTACCCGCTGGAAATACTGGAGATACTCGATTTTATTGCTATTGCCTCACAACCATCAGTGTTGTCTCTAATTTGAAATTGACTGCAAATCAGTCACCCCATGAAGCTGGCCCCTCCGGTAGAGAAATCAAAAGTCAAATATTCATCGTGGGAACAGACTGGTGTTATCATGGTGGTACATGTCACCAATCCCAGTATGATAGGCTAGGCTGGTATAATAATTTGTTTTTTAATTTAAATAGGCATAAATTAATTCTAGACCCCTTAAACAAGTGACTATTTTTCCTAGTTTTTTAATTTATTTTTATTTTTCATATTTATTATAAAAAATAGTTATAAAATGTTCATAAAATAAGATTTCCTAATAAAGATAATTAATTAAAAAAAATAAAAATTATATCTTCTTTGTATTTTAAATTCATCTTTCATACTTTTATAGTATTGTGAAAAGTGAGAATTTAATTTTTAATATTGTTTGTAGAATTTTATGATATGTAAATTTCTTGGTAATTAGTAAGTATGATTAGAAATAACATAACCAATTTTCAATAGTTTATTAATTGGGCTTGCTTTATGTTAGTAAATAAATTTGTTTGAAATTAGTGTTAGCATTTGAGTTTGCAAAATATTAGTAAATTTGATTGAAATTGGTTTTATGTATATTTTATGATATGATAGTCTATTGAATTTTTCCATTAAGCTTGCAAAAAAAAATAGTAAGTGTTTCATTCAAATTGGTTTCATACATATTCTATATTTGATAGTATATTGTTGTGGATGTTAGTGTTTTGTTAGATTATAATTGTTAACTTGTTTATTTTTAATGATAGGAAATTTTTTCTAAATTTTTTTTTGCATGGTTAATATATCTTTCTTTTATATATAAATTTAATTGGAATATTTAAGTGAGAATAAGATTGTAGAAAATCTTTGTTTTTATGGGTATTAAATTATATACATTTTTCTTATAGTGTTTAGAGTAGTATCTTGGCCATAGGATTTCTATTGAAAGTCTTGTGTAGAGTGTTTTCAAAGGACCATTATGGGAAATTGCCTGGAAACAATTTCCTAACTCGGTATCTTGACACATGTGCCTTTGTTGTAACTGGAAACTGGGACGCCGTTGCGCTAGTAATAGGTGGAGGGAGGTAACTCTTTGAGAAGCCCTCCCAGTACGCCCCAAGTTGGGTGGTCGACCATGTCTACACAAGGCTTTTAAAGTGGTCTAACGAGGGACCCCCCTTTGTTGGCACTCTATTCATGCAACCTAGGAGCTAGTATCTCTTTCCTTGTTAAATATACCATATACATATACCTTATTATAACATTTTTACTTTATAACCCTTATCTACTTTAACTCCTATCACACATAACCCCTTTAAACCTTATCTACTTTAGCCACTATATCATCCAACCCATATAACTTATAACCACTAACTTTTAGAACATAACATTTATAAATCCTACAAATTTTAACTTTTATATGTCCTAAACCCTTGAAAATTTAAAACTTTGTAATATTTATGCCCCTTAATATTAACCTTAACACATGCAACACCTAAAATTTTATAACCCCACTCCTAGTCACTATATCTATTATGAACTTTAAGACCAAAACCCTATAACTCTTAAATATACCACCATTAATCAATTATACCCCCTTTCTCTATAAATTCCCTAATCCACCCCAAACCCATTAATTATTATCACCACTAATCAACAGTAGCCACTTTCACTCTAACTTCCCTACTCCTCCCAAAGTCATACCCTCATGATCACTATCTCTTTATATCCCCCAACTCCCCTCCTCCCCTTACCCCTTATCCCTAACCACCACATCTCCCTCTCTCCCCGTACTCCCTAAAGCACTCTGCTCTTTCACTCTCTCTCTCACTCAGACCCTTATTCCTACCCTCACGAATATCCCCCCTCCTACCTCTCTCTCTCTCTCTATCCCATCCCCCCCTAACACTTAATAACACCCTCTCTCATTCTCTTTCTCCCGTACTCCTCCACCTACCCCTAACACCCACCCCTTTCTCTCTTCCCCAACCCCCTAACACCAACCCTCTCTCTCTCTCTCCCCCCATAAACCCCCTCTCTCTCCTACTCCTACCACTAACCACCTCTCTCTCTCTCTCTCTCTCTCTCTCTCTCTCTCTCTCACACACACACACACACACACACACACACACAATCGTATCGCCCCTATCCCTTTTCCTCTTATAATCCCACTCCCCCCTACCACTAACCACCCTCCCATCTCTCACACACTCTCTCTCCCCCTATGCCCCTCCTTCTGATTAATTTCCCTCTTCCTCCACAAACCCATACCCATAATCACCCCCTCATCTCTCTCTCTCTCTCTCTCTCTCTCTCTCATAACCCCCCCTTCTCTCTCCCTACTCCCTCTCCTAATTCGCTTACCCCTAACCCCCCTATCTCTCTCACTTACTACTCTCTCTCTCTCTCTCTCTCTCTCTCTCTCTCTATGTCCATATTCCCCCCTCTCTTTATGTTTCTCCTAATCCCCTCCCCCTACAAATAGCTAGCCCCCACCATCTCTCTCTTTATATACCCCCCACCTCTCTCTCTCTCTACCCTCCTCCTCCCCAAACCCATAGCCCCCCAATCTCTCTCTATCTCTCTCTCTAACGGCCCTCCTCCTCCCCAAACCCGTAGCCCCCCAATATCTCTCTCTCTCTCTCCAACCCACACACTCCTCATCCTCCTATCCCTAACCCCCTCTCTCTCTTCCTATCCCCAACACCCTGATCTTCACCCCCTACCCCTACCCCCCATCTCTCTCTCTCTCTCTCTCTCTCTCTCTCTCTCTACTTGTAACCACCCATCTCTCTCCCTAAACCCCATCCTAATCCCCCTACTCGTAGGCCCCCCTCTATCTCCTAAACCTCTCCTCATATAACTTCTCTCTCTCTCTCTACCCCACCAATCCTCAACCATACCCCCTTGTCTCTAAATTCCCTACTTCTCACCAAAACCTTCACCCTCATGATCCCTATCTCTTTCTCTCCCACAACCCCCCTCCTCCCCCTACCCTGAATCACCCCCCTTCGTCTCTCTCTCTTTCTTAACCCCGTACACCTTTACCTACCCATAACTCCCACTCCTTACACCATAACGCACCCCTTCTCTCTCTCTCTCTCTAACCTAACCCTTACTAAAACTCTTTCTCATTCTCTCTCTCCACTACTCCTACAACTACCCCTAATGTACGCCCCTCTCTCTCTCTCTCTCCTCTCTCTCTCTCTCTATGTGTGTGTGTGTCTCTCTCTCTCTCTACACATAACCTGCTTATATTTCCCTAACACCCCTATCTTTCTCTCGTACTACCACTAACCACCCCCCCTCTCTCTCTCTCTCTCTGACCCCCCACTCTCTCTCCCTCCACACCCCCACTCCTCACCTATACCATGCTTCTCTCTAACTTCCCTACTCCTCCCCAAATAGAAAACACTCTTGATCTCTATCTCTTTCTCTCCCCCAACCTCCCTCCTCTCCCTACCCCCAATCAACCCCCCTCAGGTCTCTCTCTCTCTCTCTCTCTCTCTCTCTCTCTCATGCACACACACACACAACACCCTATTAATCAACCTACTCCTCCCCCCTCTCTCTCTCCCCCTACTCCCTAACACCCCACATTCTCTATCTCTCTAACACACACACACACACACACACACACACACTACTCCCACCCCTACAACTAACCCCCCTATTTCTCTAATCTCTCTCCCTTCCTCCCCTAGCCTTTACTAAGCCCCTCTCTCACTCACTCTCTCTCCCCTACTCCTCCACCTAATCCCCACTTCTTTCTCTCTCCCACAACCCTGTAACACCCACCCTCTTTAATCCCCTCATTCTCTCTCTACCCCTAACCCCATGCCACCCCACCCTCTCTCTCTCTCTCTCTCTCTCTCTCTCTCTCTCTCCTAGCACTAACTACCCCCTCACATGTTCTCTCTCCCTACTCCTACCCAAGGGCCACTCCTCCCTCTATGTTTCTCCTAGTCCCACTCCCCCCTACAACTTACCACCCACCCACCATCTCTCTCCATATATACCCCCACCTACCTACCCACCTCTCTCTCTCTCTCTCTCTCTCTCTCTCTCTCTTCCCCTATAATCCCTCCTTCTCTTTAACTACCCTCATTCCCAAATATATAGCCCCACAAATCTCTCTCTCTCTCTCTCTCTCTACCCCCAGCCCCCAAACTCCTCATATCCCTATGCCTTACCCTCTTTCTCTCTGCCTACCCCATATCCCTACCTCCTATCTACCCCTAACCTCTCTCTCTCTCTCTCTCTCTACACCCAACACCACCACTCCTCAAATATAATCCCCTTCTCTCCAACTACCCTACTCCTCCCCAAATCCCAAACCCTCATGATCTCTATACCTTTCTCTCCCTAAATCCCCCTTCTCCCCCATACTTCTAATCACTCCCCGTCAACTCTCTCTCTCTCTCAAACCCCTACCCCACCTACCCAAAACCCCCACCACCCTCCATATCCCCCTACTCCCTAACATTGCTCCCCACTCTCTCTCTCTCACTCACTCACTCACCCCCCTACTCCCACCCCTACCACCAACCCCCTTCCTACCTCCCTCTCTATATCCCCTGTTCCTCCCAACCCTTACTAACATGCTCTCTCATTCTCTCTCTCCTCTACCCCTACAACTACCCCTAACACCCACCCCTTTCTCTCTTATCCAACCTCCTAACACCCATCCTCTCTCCCTCTTTCTCTCTCTATCTCTCTACCCCTAACTCCCACCCCCCCCTCTCTCTCTCTCTCTCTCTCTCTCTCTCTCTCTACCCCTAACCCCTTTCTCTCTCCCTAAACCCCCCCACTCTCTCCCCTACTCCTATCTATAACCACCTCTATCTCTCTCTCCACTTAACCCTTACTGCCCCTCTCTCTTTGTCTCTTATAATTCCACTCCTCCCTACCACTAAGCACCCTCTCATCTCTTACACACTCTATACCACTCCTCTCTAATTTCCCTCATCCTCCCCAAACACTTAACCATAATCACCCCCTCATATCTCTCTCTCTCTCTCCATAAGCCCCTCGCTCTCTATGTTTCTCCTAATCTCCTCCCCCTACAAATAACCACCCCCACCATCTCTCTCTTTATATAACCCAACCTCTCAACCCACCTCTCTCTCTCTCTCTCTATATATATATATATATACTCTCCCCTTATCTTTAACTTCCCTCCTCCCCAAACCCATAACTCTCTAATCTCTCTCTCTCTCTCTACCCCCAATCCTCATCCCCTACCCCTACCCCCCATCTCTCTCTCTCTCTCTCTCTCTCTCTCTCTCTCTCTCTCAACCACGTACTCCTCCACCTACCCATAACGCCAACCCCTCTCTCCCTCCCCTTAAACCCTAACACACCCTCTCTCTCTCTAACACTCACCCCCCTACTCCCACCCTTAAAACTAACCCCATTCCTCTCTCTTTGTCTCTCTCTCTCTCCCATATTCTTACTAACAAACTTTATCATTCGCAATCTCCCCTACTCCTCCATCTACCCCTAACCCACACCCCTCTCTCCCTCCCCCCGCCACCTTAACGCCCACCCTCTCTCTCTCTCTACACATAAACCACCTATATTTCCCTAACCCAACTCTCTTTCTCTCCCACTCCTACAACTAACCACCCCCCCTCTCTATCTCTCTATCTTCCCACCCTCTCTCTCTCTCTCCCTTCTCAACACCCCCCCACTCCTCAACTATACCCTGCTTCTCTCTAACTACCCTACTCCTTCCCAAATACCAAACCCTCTTGATCTCTATCTCTTTCTCTCCCCCAAACTCCCTCCTCCCCCTACCCCTAATCAACCCCCCTTGGCTCTCTCTCTCTCTCTCTCTCTCTCTCTCTCTCTCTCTCTCTCTCTCTTTATCTATCTATCTTTCACAACACCCTACTAATCCACCTAGCCCTAAACCACACCCCTCTCTCTCCCCCTACTCCCGAACACCCCCCATTCTCTCTCTCTCTCTCTCTAACACACACACACACACACACACACCCTACTCCCACCCCTGCAATTAATCCCCCTTGTCCCTCTCTCTCTCTCCCCCCTCCTCCCTCTAGTCATTACTAAACCCCTCTCTCACTCACTCTCTATCCCATACTCCTCCACCTACCCCTAACCCTCAATAATTTCTCTCTCCCCCAACCCAGTAACATCCACCCTTTTCTCCCCTCTCTCACTCTACCCCTAACACCCCCCTCTCTCTTTCTCCCCCTACCTCTAACCACCCCCTCACATTCTCTCTCCCCATCCATACTTAAGGGCCACCCTTATCTCTATGCTTCTCCTAATCTCACTCCCCCTTACAACTAACCACCCCCCCACCTCTCTCTCCCAATATACCCCAATCTCCCTACCCACCTCTCTCTCTCTCTCCCTCTCTCTCTCTCTCTCTCTCTCTAATTTCCCCCCTTCTCTATAACTACCCTCCTTCCCAAACATATTGCACTGCCAATCTCTCTCTCTCTCTCTCTCTCTCTCTCTCTCTCTCTCTCTCTCGCTAAAATCCTAGCCCCCAAACACCTCATCTCCTTATGCCTACTCCCCTCTCTCTCTCCCTACCCCTCCCCCCTCTCTCTCTTTACCCCTAACTTCTCTCTCTCTACTCGTAACCCCCTATCTCTCTCCCTAACCCCGCTACTTTTTCCCCTACCCCTAATGCCCACTCTCTCTCCCCCTAACCCCCACACCCATACCACCACTCTCTCTCTCTCTACATCCAATGAAAACACTCCTCAACTATAACCCACTTCTCTCTAACTACCCTACTCCTCCCCAAATCCCTAATGCTTTTGATCTCTATATCTTTCTCTCCCACAATCCCCCTCCTCTCCCACACCTCTAATCACCCCCCCCTCAACTCTCTCTCACTCTCTTTCTCTCTCTCAAACCCCTACCCCACCTACCTAAAACCCCCACACATCTCAATCTCCCTCTACCCCCCAACACCCCACCCCCCCTCTCTCTCACTCACTCACTCACTCACACCCCTGCTGCCACCCTAGCACTAACCCCCCTCCTCCCCCTAATTCTTACTAACATCCTCTCCCATTCTCTCTCACCCCTACTCCTCCACCTACCCTTAACCCCCACCACTTTCTCTCTCCCCCAACCCCCCAACACCACCCTTTATACCTCTCTCACTCTCTCTCTACCCTTAAAACCCTCTTTCTCGTTAACCACCCCTCTTTATCTCTCTCCAAGTCCTACCACTAAACACCCACTCACTCTCACTCTATCTCCTGACCCTTACCCCCTCTCTCAATGTCTAATTTTTGTCATCCCCAAACCCCTAAACCCCATCGATCTCTATCTCTTTCTCTCCCCCTAACCCCCTCCTCCCTATTACCCCTAACACCAACTCTCTCTCTCTCTCTCTCTCTCTCTCTCTCTCTCCACCCCCTTCTCTCTAAATACATTCATCCTCCCCAAACCCCTAAACTCTCCTTATCTCTATCTCCTTCTCTACCCCAACCCCCCCTCCTACCCCTAATCCTACCCATAATCACCCCCTCATCTCTCTAACTAATACATATTCTTTCACTTACTCTTATCCCCCCTCTCTCTTACCTAATCTCTCCCCCCCTCTCTCTCTCTCTCTATTCCACACCCCCACTCCTCAACAATACACTGCTTCTCCCTAACTTCCCTACTCCTCCCCAAAGCCTTAACACTCCTTATCTCTATCTCATTTTCTCCCCCACCCCCTAACACATGCCCTCTCTCCCTCTCTCTTTCTCCACCCTAACCCCCCCTCTCTCTCGTTCTACTCTACTCCTATTACAAACCACCCCCCACTCTCTCTCTCCCATTATCCATAAGCCCCCACCCTCTCTCTCCCCTTATCCATAAGCCTCCCCTCTCTCTATGTTTCTCCTAATCTCCCTCCCCCCTACCACTAACCAGCCCCCACCATTTCTCTCTGTACCTAACCCCAACTCCTTGCCCACCTCTCTCTCTTTCTACCCCTATAGTCCCCCATTATCTTTAACCACCCTCCTCCCCAAATCCATAACCACCCTCTCTCTCTCTCTCTCTCTCTCTCTCCCTCCCTAACACACCACTCCTCAGCTATACCCCCCTTCTTTCTAAATACCCTACACCTCCCCAAACACCTATTAAACTATCCTTATGTCTATCTCATTCTCTCCCCCAACCCCCCACCTCCCCCTATGCCGAATCACACCTCTCTCTCTCTCTCTCTCTCTCTCACAACACCCTACTCCTCCACCTACTCATAACCCCCATCTCACTCACTCTCTCTCTCTCTCTCTCTCTCTCTCTCTCTCTCTCTGTGTGTCTCTTAACCCCCTACTCCTCCACCTACCCAAAAACCCCATCTCTCTCTCCCTCTCCATCTCTCAACCCCCTATTCCTCCACCTACGCATAACCCCCATCCCTCTCTCTCTCTCAACCCCCTACTCCTTCACCTACCCATAACGCCCACCACTCTCTTTCTCTCTCCCTACTCCCTAACACCCCATACTCTATCTCTCTCTCACACACTCAATTCTCTACTCCCACCACTACCACCAAACCCCTCCTCCTCCCTCCCTCTCTCTTTTCCTCCCCCTAACCCTTACTAACACCATATTTCATTCTTTGTATTCCCTACTCCTCCACCTATCCCTAATAACCATGTATTTCTCTCTCCCCAAACTCTGTAACACCCACCTTCTTTCTCTCTCTCTCTCTACACCTAACCCTCCTCTATTTCCCTAACCACCCCCCTCTCTCTCCTACTACTCCTCCCACTAACCACCCTCTATCTCTCCCTCTCCCCCTCTCTTTCTCTCTCCCTACGCCAAAACCAAACACTCCTCAACTATACCCCCCTTCTCTCTAATTGGCCTACTCCTCCACAAATTCCTAAACCTCGTCATCTATATATTTTTCTATCCCCAAATTCCCCTCCTCCCCCTATTCCTAATAAACTCACCTTGACTCTCTCTCTCTCTCTCTCTCTAACAAATCCACCTACCCCTCTCTCTTCCCCTACTCCCTAACACCACCCACTCTCTCCCTCTCTCTAACACACACACTCACCCTTAATCAACCCTCCTCCCCCACACCCCTAATCACCCCCTGTTACCCCTAACCACCACATATCCCTCTCTCCGCCTACTCCCTAAAACACTCCACTCTCTCACTCTCTCTCACACTCAGCCCCTTATTCCCACCCCAACAACTAGCCCCCTCCTCCCTCTCTCTCTATCCCATCCTCCCCCTAACCGAGGCTTTATAAAAACCTCTCTCATTCTCTCTCTCCCCTACTCCTCCACCTACCCCTAACACCCACCTTTTTCTATCTTCCCTAACTCCCTAACACCCTCTCTCTCTCTCTACCCACAAATGCCCTCTCTCTCCTACTCGTACCACTAACCACCTCTCTCTCTCTGGCTCTCTCTCTCTCTGGCTCTCTCTCTCTCTCTCTCTCTCTCTCTCTCTCTAACCCTTATCGCCCCTCTCTCTTTTCCTCTTATAATCGCCCTCCCCCTACCACTAACCACCCTCCCATATCTCACACACTTTCTCTCCCCCTATACCCCTCCTCCTCTGTAATTTCCCTCTTCCTCCACAAACCCATACCCATAATCACCTCCTCCATCTCTCTCTCTCTCTCTCTCATAACCCCCCTTCTCTCTCCTAACCCCCCTTCTCTCTCCTAACCCCTCTCATACTCCCCTTACCCCTAACCCCCTATCTCTCTCAAATACCACTTCTCTCTCTCTCTCTCTCTCTCTCTCTCTCTCCCTCTCTCTCTCCATAATCCCCCCTCTCTTTTTGTTTCTCCCAATCCCCTACCCCTTACAAATAACCAACCCCCACCATCTCTCTCTTTATATACCCTCGCGTCTCTCTCTCTCTCTCTCTCTCTCTCTCTCTCTCTCCATAAGGCCCCCTCTCTTTATTTTTCTCCTGATCCCCTCCCCCTACAAATAACCAACCCCACCATCTCTCTCTTTATATACCCCCACCTCTCTATCTATCTATATATCTCTCTCTTCTATTTAACTTCCCTCCTCCTCCCCAAACCCGTAGCCCCCCAATCTCTCTCTCTCTCTCTCTCTCCCCCAAACCCACACACTCCTCATCCATCTATCCCTAACCCCCCCTCTCTCTCCCTATTACCAACAACCAAATACTCACCCCCTACCCCTATCCCCCATCTCTCTCTCTGTCTCTACTTGTAACCCCCCCATCTATCTCCCTAACCCCCATCCTACTCCCCCTACTCATAACCCCCCCTCTATCTCCCTAACCCCCATCCTACTCCCCCCTACTCATAACCCCCCCTCTATCTCCTAAACCTCTCTCTCTCTCTCTCTCTCTCTCTCTACCCCAACACTCCTCAACCATACCCTTTTCTCTCTAAATTCCCTACTCCTCCCCGAAACCCTAACCCTCCTGATCTCTATCTCTTTCTCTCCCATAACCCCCCTCCTCCCCCTACCCCGAATAACCCCCCTTAGTCTCTCTCTCTTTCTCTCTCTCTCTCTCTCTCTCTCTCTCTCTCTCTAACCCCCCCCCTCTCTCTCTCCCTACTCCAAAGCCCCACTCCTCATCTATACATTACTTCTATCTAACTTCCCTACTCCTCCCCAAATACCAAACCCTCTTGATCTCTATCTCTTTCTCTCCCCCAACCTCCCTCCTCCCCCCTACGCCCAATCAACCCCCCTCGGCTCTCTCTCTCTCTCATGCACACACACAAAACACCCTACTAATCCACCTACCCCTAACGCCCTCCCCCTCTCTCTCTCAACCCCTACTCCCTAATGTCCCCCATTCTCTATCTCTCTAACACACACACACACACACACTCTCTCTCTCACTCACTCACTCACACTCACACTCAGCCCCTACAACTAACTTCCCTTTCCCCTCTCTCTCTATCTCCTCCTCCCCCTATACCTTACTAAGCCCCTCTCTCACTCACTCTCTGTCCACTACTCCTCCACCTACCTCTAACACCAACTTCTTTCTCTGTCCCTCAAACCCGTAACACCTGCCCTCTTTCATCCCCTCTTTCTCTCTCTCTACCCCTAACCCCATCGTCTCTCTCTATCTCTCCTACCACTAACCACCCCCTCACACATTCTCTCTCCCTACGCCTACCCAAGAGCCACCCCTCTTTCTATGTTTATCTTAATCCCACTCCCCCATACAACTAACCACCCCCCACCATTTCTCTCCCTATATACCCCCAACTCCCTACCCACCTCTCTGTCTCTCTTTTCTTCTATAATCCCCCTTTCTCTTTAACTACCCTCCTCCTTCCCAACTATATAGCCCCACAAATCTCTCTCTCTCTATCTCTCTTTATCTCTCTACCCCCCAGCCCCCAAACTCCTCATTTCTCTATGCCTTACCCCATTTATCTCTCCCTACCCCTTTCCCCTCTCTCTACCCCTAACTTCTCTCTCTACTCATAACCCCCTATCTCTCTCCCTAACCTCCACTCTCCTCTCCTAAACCCCCTCACCCCTACAACCACTCTCTCTCTCTCTCTCTCTCTCTACACCCAACGCCACGAATCCTCAAATATAACCACCTTCTCTCTAACTACCTTACTCCTCCCAAAATCTCCAACCCTACTGATCTCTATACCTTTCTCTCCCTCAAGCCCCCTTCTCCCCAACCCCTCTCCATCTCCACCTACTCCCTAACACCGCTCCCCTCTCTCTCTCTCTCTCTCTCTCTCTCTCTCTCTCTCTCTCTCTCTACCCACCCTCTCTCCCTCTTTCTCTCTCCCTCTCTCTACCCCTAACCCCCATCTCTCTCCCTAAACCCCCCCACTCTCTATCCTACTCCTAACACTAACCACCTCTATCTCTCTCTCCACCTAACCATTACTTCCCCTACCTCTTTGTGTCTTATAATTCCCCTCCTCTCTACCACTGAGAACCATCCCATCTCTCACAAACTCTCTCTCAGACTCTATCCCTCCTTCTCTCTAATTTCCCTCATCCTCCCCAAAAACCTAACCATAATCACCCCCTCCTACCCCTACCCATAATCACCCCCTCCTACCCCTACCCATAATCACCCCCTCATCTCTCTCTCTCTCTCTCTCTACTCATTACACCCCCTCTCCCTTCCTAACCCTTTTCCTACTCCCCTTACCTCTCTCTCTCTCTCTCTCTCCATAATCCCCCCCTCTCTATTTTTCTCATAATCCCCTCCCCCTACAAATAACCACCCCCTACATCTCTCTTTTTATATACCCCAACCTCCCTACCCAAATCTCTCTCTCCTCTCTATACTCTCCTCTCCCCTTTAACTGCCCTCCTCCCAAAACCCATAATTCTACGATCTCTTTATGTCTACCCCCAATACTCACCCCCTACCCCTAACCCCCATCTCTCTCTCTCTCTCTCTCTACTTGTAACCCCCCATCTCTCTCCCTAACCTCCCTCCTACGTCTCCCCCTACCAGTAACCCCCCCTCAATCTCTTAATCCCCTCCCCATACAAATTTTCTCTCTCTCCCTCTACAACTACCTATAACCCCCCCTCAATCTCCTAAACCCCTCTCTCTCCCCCTCTACAACTACCTATAACCCCCCCTCAATCTCCTAAACCCCTCCCCATACAACTTCTCTCTCTCTCTCTCTCTCTCTCTCTACAACTACCCTCCTCATACAACTACATGTAACCCCCCCTCAATCTCTTAAACCCCTCCCCATACAACTTCTCTCTCTCTCTCTCTCTCTTTCTACCCCACCACTCCCCAACTATACCCCCTTCTCTCTAAATTCCCTACTCAAAATCCTAACCATCCTGATCTCTATCTCTTTCTCTCCCACAAACCCATCATCCTCATACCCTTAATCACCCCCCTCCTGTGTGTGTGTGTGTGTGTGTGTGTCTCAACCCCATACTCCTCCACCTACCCATAACTCCCACCCCCCTCTCCCTCCTCTTACACCCTAACACACCCCTTCTATCTCTCTCTAACCCTCAACCCCTACTCCCACCCTTAAAACTAACCCCGTTCCTCTCTCTCTCTCTCCCCTAAACCTTACTAACACCCTTTCTCATTCTCTTTCTCCCCTACTCCTCCACCTACCCCTAAGCCACACCCCTCTCTCTCCCCCCCCGAACCCCTTAAAAACCACCTTCTTTCTCTCTCTCTACACATAGCCCACATATATTTCCCTAACCCCCCTCTCTTTCTCTCCTACCCCTACCACTAGCCACCCTCCCCTCTCTCTCTCTCTCTCTCTCTCTCTCTCTCTCTACCCACCCCCCCTCTCTCTCCCTTCTCCACACCCCCCCCACTCCTCAACTATACCCTACTTCTCTCTAACTTCCTTACTCCCCCACAAATACAAAACACTCTTGATCTTTGTCTCTTTCTCTCCCCCACCCTCCCCCTACCCCTAATAAACCCCCCCATCTCTCTCTCTCTCTCTCTCTCTCTCTCTCTCTCTCTCTCTCTCTCTCTCTCACAGACACACACACACACACACAACACCCTACTAATCCAACTACCTCTATCCCCCAACCCTCTCTCTCTCTCCTCCTACTCTCGAACACCCCCCATTCTCTCTCTCTCTCTAACACACACACTCAACCCCTACAACTAACCCCCCTTATCCCTCTCTCTCTCCCCTCCTCCCCTTAGCCATTAATAAGCCTCTCTCTCCCCTACTCCTCCACATACTGCTACCCCTAAATACTTTCTCTCTCCCCCAACCCCATAGCATCCACCCTCTTTCCACCCCACCCCCCTCTCTCTCTCTCTCTCTCTCTCTCTCTCTCTATACATCCACTGACAACACTCCTCAACTATAAACCCTTCTCTTTATCTGTCTCCCTCTCTCCCTCCGTCCCTCCCCCCTCTCTCTCTCTCTCTAATCCTAGACCCCAAACTCATAATATCCTTATGCCTACTCCCCACTCTCTCTCCCTACCCCCTAACCATAACCCTCCCCCCTCTCTCTCTCTTTATATATCTATATCTACCCCTAACTTCTCTCTCTGTCTCTACTCGTAACCTCGATATCTCTCTCCCTAACCCCACTACATTTCCCCTACCCCTAACGCCTTCTCTCTCTCTCCTAACCCCCGCTACCCTACCACCATTCTCTCTCTCTCTCTCTCTCTCTCTCTCTCTCTCTCTCTCTACCACCACTAGCACTAACCCCCCTCCTCCCCCTAACCCTTAATAAAACCCCCTCTCATTCTCTCTCACCCCTACTTCTCCACCAACCTTTAACCCCCACCACTTTCTCTCTCCACCAACCTGCCAACACCACCCTTTCTACTTCTCTCACTCTCTCTCTACTAGTAACACCCTCTCTCTCCTTAGCACCCCCTCTCTATGCCTCTCCAAGTCCTAAAAATAAACACACCCTTTCTTTCACTCTATCCCCTAACCCTTACCCCCCTCTCTCTCTATCTCTTATAATCACACCTAACACTAACCAACCTCCCATCTCTCTCTCTCTCTCTCTAACCCCCCCTGTTCTCTCTAATTTTCCTCATCCCTAAACACCTAACCCCATCAATCTCTATCTCTTTCTCTCCCCCAAACCCCCTCCTCCCTATTACCCTTAATCACTAACTCTCTCTTTCTCTCTCTCTCTACACCCCCTTCTCTCTAGTAACACTCCTACATAAACCCCTAAACTCCCCTGATCTCTCTCTCCTTCTCTACCCCACCCCTCTCCTACCTCTACTCATACCCATAATAACCCCCCTTCTCTCTCTACTCATAATAACCCCCCCCTTCTATCTAACTAATCAATATTCTTTCCCTTACTCCTACCCCCCTTCTATCACCTAATCCTCTCTCTCTCTCTCTCTCTCTCTCTCTCTCCCATGCCCCTACTCCTCAACTATACCTCATTTCTCCCTAAATTCCCTACTCCTCCCCAAACCCATAACACTCCTTATCTCTATCTTTTTGTCTCCCCCACCCCCCTAACATCCTCCCTCTCTCCTTGTCTCGCTCCACCTTAACCCCCCCTCTTTCTCTTGCTCTCTTCTACTCTTATTACTAACCACCTCTCTCTCTCTCTCTCTCTCTCCCTCTCTCTCTCTCTCTCGCTCTCTCTCTCTCTCTCTCTCTCTCTCTCTCTCTCTTCCCTACTCCTATCACTAAACAACCCCCCTCTCTCTGTACCCTTATCAATAAGCCCCCCCCCCTCTCTCTCTCCCCTTATCCAAGCCCCCCCTCTCTCTATGTTTCTCCTAACCCCCATCCCCCGTACCACTAACAAATCCCCACCATTTCTCTCTTTATATAACCCCAAATCCTTTCCCGCCTCTCTATCTTTCTCTCCCCCTATAGTCCCCCATTCTCTTTAACTTCTCTCTTCCTCCCCAAATCCCTAACCCCCCAATCTCTATCTCTCTCTCCCTCTCTACCACCAACACACACACTCCTCATCCCCCTATCCCTAACCCCAATAACCCAGTCCTCATCCCAATACCCCTAACCTCTCCCTCTCTACTTGTAACCCCCCCTCTTTATTTCCCTAACTCCCTCATCTCTCTAACCCTTAGTAAGCACCTCTCTCACTTTCCCTCTCTCCCCTACTACTCCACCTACCCCTAACCCCCACACCTTTCTCTCTCCCCCAAATCCTTAAGACATGCCCTCCTCTCTCTCTCTCTCTCTCTCTCTCTCTCCCTACTCCCTAACACACCACTTCTCAACTATATCCCCTTCTCTCTAAATAACCCACACCTCCCCAAATTCCTAACTTTCCCTAACCCTCATCGTCTATATCTTTTTCTATCACCCAATTCCCCTCCTCCCCCTACCCCTAATCAACTGGCCTTGACTCTTTCTCTCTTTTTCTCTCTCACAACTTCCTACCCCTAACCCCAACCCCTCTCTCTCCCCTAATCCTTAACACCCCTCGCTTTCTCTCTCTCTAACACACACACACTCACCCCACTACTCCCACCACTACAACTTTCGCCCCTCATCGCCCCTCTCTCTCTCCCCTTAACCCTTAGTAACCTCATCTCTCACTCTCCTTCTCTCTCCTACTACACCACCTACTCCTAACCCCCACCCCTTTCTCTCTCCACCAACACCCTAATACCTTCCCTTTCTCCCTCTCTACCCCTAACCCCAGCTTCTCTCTCTCTCTTTTACCACTAACCACCCATCACACTCTCCCTCTCTCACCCCACCATATTCATAAGACACACCTCTCTCTTTTTATTCTCCTAGTCCCCCTCCTCCCAATCCTACCACTAACCACCCCTCACACCCTCTCTATATCCCCTCGCCCTATCCATAAGCTACCCCTCTCTCTTTTTATTCTCCTAGTCCCCCTCCACCCTACCACTAACCACACCCCACCCTCCCTCTCCCTGCAACCTTGAAACTTCTCATCCCCTTATCTCTAAACCCCCTCTCTCTCTCCCTATCCACAACCCCCCACTACTAACCCAATACCCTTACCCTTTCTCTCTCTACCCCTAACTTATCTCTCTCTCTCTCTAATAAATCCCCCCTTTATCTCACTAACCCCCCTCCTTTCCCCCTACCCCAAACGCCCCTCTTTCTCCCCAAACCCTCTCTCTACCAACCCCACCACTCCTCAACTATAACACTTTCTCTCTAACTTCCCTACTCCTACCCAAACTCCTAACCCTCTCAATATGTATCTCTTTATCCCCTAACATCCCTCCTCCACCATTCGACTAATCTGACACCCTTTCTCTCTCTCTCTCTCTCAACCCCTACTCTACCTACCCATAACCCCCAACCCCCACCCCTCTTTATCTACTCATAGGCCATAACACCCTTTGCTCTCTCTCCCTCTCTCTCACAAACACACACTCACACCCCTACTACCCTATCCCAATACCTATCCCTATCCCCCCCACTCTCTCTCCCCACCACAAACACCTAAAATCCTAACACACCTACCCTCACACCCCATCTCTCTCTCTCTCTCTCTCTCTCTCTCTCTCTCTCTCTCTCTCTCTCTCTCTCTCTCTCCCTCCATCTCTCTCTCTACCCAAAAAATCCTTACTTATAACCTCCTTCTCTCTAAATTCCTACTCCTCCCCAAACCCTAATATTGTTTATCTCTATCTCTTTCTTGTCCCCAAACCCCTCCTCCCACAACCTCGAAAAACCCACCTCCTCTCTCTCTCTCTCTCTCTCTCTCTCATACACACACACACACACACACAAAACCCTCTAATCCTCCAACTACACATAACCCCCACCCCTATTTATCTTACCCTACTCCATAGTACCCCCCTCGTCTCTCTCTCTCCATCACAATTACCCATTTAATCCAACCCCTAATAATACCCCCTACTCCCCACCCTCTCTTTCCCCTCCTCCTCCTAACCCTTACTAACACCCTCTCTCATTATGTCTCTCCCCTACTCCACCTACCCCTAACCACCAACTTCTTTCTCTCTCCTCCAACACCTAACACACACCCTCTCCCCCCTCTCTCTACACTTAGGCCCCATTTCTTTCCCTAACTCCCCTCTTTCTCATATTCCTAATCCTACCAGTAACCACACTCCCTCTCTCTCTCTCCCCCCCCCACTCCCCAACTATACCCGTCTTCACTCTAACTAGCCTACTACTCCCCAAATCCCTCTCTCTCTCTCTCCCCAACCCACCAACTCCTCATCCACCAATACCTATCGTCCCGCCTCTCTCTTCCTATCCCCAACCTCCTAGTCCTCAAACCCTACCACTACCCCCCATCTCTCTCTCTCTCCCCCTGTAAACTCCTATATTTATTTCACTAAACCTCTCCTACTCCTATCAAACCTCCCCCCTCCCTCTCTCTCTCTCTCTCCTAACACCCCCACACCTCAACTATACCCAATTCTCTCAAATTGACCTAATCCTCCCCAAACCCTAACCATCATGATCTATATCTCTTTCTCATTCCCAACCTCACTCACCTTACCCCAAGTCACCCTCTGGGTATTTCAATCCTCTCTCTCAACCCCCTAATCCCACACCTTCCCATAACCCCACCCCTCTATCTCTACCCCTACTCCCTAATAGATCCATGGTCTCTCTCTCTCTCTCTCACACACACACACACACACACACACACACACACACACACACACACCTATCACTAATCCCCCTCATCCCTCTCTCTATCTCTATCTCCTCCTCCCCATAACCCTTACTAACACCCTTTTTCATTCTCTCTCTCCCCAACTCCTCCACCTAACTCTAAACCATAGCCCTTTCTCTCTCCCCCAAACTCTTAACACCCATCATCTCCTAGCCCCTCTCTCTCTACCCCTAACCCCCTCTCTCTCCATAACCCCCATTCTCTATATCTTACTCATAAAACTAACCACCCCGCCCTCTCTATCCTCCACCATCTCTCTCTCTCTCTCTCCCAACTCCACACCCCCTTACTCCTCAACTATAACTCCCTTCTTTGTTACTTCTCTACTCCTCCCCAAACCCCTAACTCTAATAATCTCTATCTCATTCTCTCCCTCAACACCCTCCTCCCCCCTACCACTTATAACACCCCATCAACTCTCTCTCTCTCTCTCAACCCACTACTAATCCACATACCCCTAAAACCCACCCCTCTCCATCTCCCTAATCCCTAAGAACCCCATGCTTTCTCTCTCTCTCTCTCTCTCTCTCTCTCTCTAACACACACACTCACTATCCCTACTCCCACACCTACAAATATCCAATATCCTCTCTCTCTCTCTCTCACCCCCTCCTACCCCTAACCCTTACTAACCCTCCCTCTTTATCTCCCCTACTCCTACAACTAACCATCCCCCCCCCTCTCTCTCTCTGTAAACCCCCTTTATCCCTATATTTCTCCTCATCAACCTCCCCTTGAAACTAACCACCACCCCACCATATCTCTCCCTATATAACCCCACCTCCCTGCCCATATCTCACTCTCTTTGTCCCCTTCTCTTCAACTTTCCTCCTCCTCCCCAAACCCATAATGCTCTCTCTCTCTACCCTAACCTCCTTTCCCACCTCTCTATATCAACACCTATACCCCACTTCTCTATAACTAACTTCCTCCTCCCAAAATCCATAATCCCCCTCTCACTACCCCCAATCCCCCCACTCCTCATCCCCCTATACCTATCCCACTCTCTCTCTCTCTATCCCTATCCCCAACTCTCCACTCCTCACCCCCTACCCCTACCCCTACACCCCATCTCTCTCTCTTTTTCTACCCCTAACCTCTCTCTCTCTCTATCTTCTCCTAAGCCCACTCACTCTCTCCTTAATGCCCCTCTTACTCCACCTGCCCTAACCCTCCCTCTCTCTCCCTCCTTATTCCCCTCATACCACTTTTCTCTCTCTCTCCCCACTACTCAACTATAACTCCCTTATCTCCAACTTCCCTACCCCTCCCCAAACCCCCAACCCTCCTGATCTCTATCTCTTTCTCTCTACCAAACCCCCTCCCCCCTACCCCTAATCACTCCCCTCCCCCGCCTCTCTCTCTCTCTCTCACAACTCCTTAACACCCCCTAACCTCTCTCTCTCTCTCAACTCCTTAACACCCCCTAACCTCTCTCTCTTTCTCTCTCTCTCTCTCTCTCTCTCTCTCTCTCTCACACACACACACACACCTCTACTCTCAAACCTACCACTAACCCCCCCCCTCTCTCAACTCATTAACACCCTCCTGATATTTCTCTCTCTCACACACTCACCCCTCTACTCCAACCCTTACAACTAACACCCCTCTTCCCTCTCTCTCCCCCCCTCCTCACCCTAACTTATACTAACCCCCCTCTCCCACTCTCTCTCTACCCTACTCCACCACCTACCCCTCACCACCACCCCTTTCTATCTCCCAAACCCCCTAACACCTACCCTCTCTCCCCTTCACTACCCCTAACCCACCTCTCTCTCCCTAACCCCCCTGCTCTCTCTCTCTCTCTCTCTCTCTCTCTCTCTCTCTCTCTCCCCAACCCCACCAGTCATAACTCTACCCCCCCTACTCTCTAAATTTCCTACTCCTCCCCAAACCCTTAACCCTCCTAATATATTTCTCTTAATCTTTCTCTCCACCAACCCATCTCCTCCCCTTACTCCTAATTATCACACTCCCTTAGCTCTCTCTCTCTCTCCCCTACCACTAACCACCCCCTCATGCATTCTCTCTCCCCACCCCTATCCAAGATCACTCCCCCTTACAACTAACCACCCCCCACCTCTCTCTCTCCCAATATACCCCCACCTCCCTACCCACCTCTCTCTCTCTTCCCCTATAATCCCCCCTTCTCTTTAACGACCCACCTTCCTAAACATATAGCCCTGCCAATCTCTCTCGGGCACATGCTCTCTCTATCTATCTATCTCTCCCTCCCCCCTCTCTCTCTCTACCTTATCCCCTAAAATCCTCATCTCCTTATGCCTACTCCCCACTCTCTCTCCCTACTCCCTAACCCTAACCTCCCCCTATCTTACTTTTTATCTCTCTCTCGCTAACCCTAACTTCTGTCACTCTCTCTACTCGTAACCCTCCTATCTCTATGCCTAACACCACTACTTTTCCTGTACCCCTAATACCTTCTCTCTCTCTCTTCTAAACCCCACACCCATACCACCACTCCCTCTCTCTACATCCAATGACAACACTCCTCAACTATAACCCCCTTCTCTCTAACTACCTTGCTTCTCCCCAAATCCCTAACCCTCCTGATCTCTATATATTTATCTCCTTCAATCCCCTTCCTCCCCCACACTTCTAATAACCCCCCCCTCAACTCTCTCTCTCTCTTTCTCTCTATCAAACCCCTACCCGACCTACCCAAAACCCCAACCCATCGCAATCTTCCTCTACTCCCGAACACCCCTCCTCTCTCTCTCTCTCTCTCTCTCTCTCTCTCTCTCTCTCTCTCTCTCTCTCTCTCCTACTGTCAACCCTAGCACTAACCCCCCTCCCCCCATAACCCTTACTAACACCCTCTCTCATTCTCTCTCACCCCTACTCCTCCACCTACCCTTAACCCCCACCACTTTCTCTCTCCCCTAGCCCCTCAACAACACCCTTTCTACCTATCTGACTCTCTCTCTACCCTTAACAACCTCTCTCTCCAAGTCCTACCACTAAACACACCCTCACTCTCAATATATATCCTAACCCTTACCCCCTATCTCTTTGTCTCTTATAATCACCCCTATCACTAACCACCATCCCACCTCTCGCTCTCTCTCTCTCTCTAACCCCCCGTCTTCTCTCTAATTTCCCTCATCCCCAAATCCCCTCCTTCGTACTACCCATAATCACCAACTCTCTCTCTATCTACACTCCCTTCTCTCTAACTACACTCCTACCCAAACCCCTAAACTCCCTTAATCACTATCTCCTTCTCTACCCGAACTCCCCCTCCTACCCCGATTCATATCCATAATCACCCCATGCCTCTCTCTCTACTCATAACCCCCCCCCTCTCTCTAACTAATCGATCTTCTTTCCATCACTCCAACCCCTCATCTTTCATGTAATCCCCTTCCCCTACCACCTCTCTCTCTCTCTCTCTCTCTCTCTCTCTCTCCACCCACAACATTGAAACTTATCATCCCCTTATCTCTACACCTCCTCTTTCTCTCCCTACCCACAACCCACCACTAATCACCCCATACCCCTACCCCCTCCCTCTCTACCCCTAACTTATCTCTCTATCTCTCTAATAAACACCCCCTTTCTCTCACTAACCCTCCTCCTTTCCTCCCTACCTCAAATGCCCCTCTTTCTCTCCAAACACTCTCTCTCTCCCAACCCCACCACTCCTCAACTATACCCAACCTCTCTCTCTACTCCCAAACCCACCACTCCTCAAATATACCCCTTTCTCTCTAACTACCCTACTCCTACCCAAACTCCTAACCCTATCAATATCTATCTCTTTCTATCCCCCAAGATCCCTTCATCCCCATTCGATTAATCAGACACCCTCTCTCTCTCTCCCTCTCTCTCTCTCTCTTAACCCCCTACTCCACCTACCCATAACCCTCAACCTCCACTCATATTTATCTCCCCCTAGTCCCTAACACCCCCTACTCTCTCTCTCTCTCTCTCCCACACACACACACTCACCCCTACTACCCTATCCCTATCCCCCCTCTCTCTCACCCCACCCCAAACACCCTAGTCCTAACTCACCTACCCTCACACCCCCATCTCTCTCTCTCTCTCTCTCTCTCTCTCTCTACTCATAACCCCCTCTATCTCTCCCTAACCCCTCACATCTCTCTCTCCTAACACCCTTTATCTCTCCCTAACACCTCGCATCTCTCTCTCCTAACCCTCTGCCCCCCACCAACTCTCTCTCTCTCACTACCCAAACACTCCTCAACTATAACTCCATTCTCTCTAAATGATGACTCCTCCCCAAACCCTAATCTTCTTGATCTCTATCTCTTTCTTTTCCCCTCCTCCCCCTACCCTAAAACACCCCCCTCTCTCTCTCTCACACACACACACAACCCCTAATCCTTAAACTACCCATAAACCCCTCCCCTCTTTCTCTCACCCTACTCCCTATTACCCACTGGTCTCTCTCTCTCTCTCTGTCACATCCAACCATATAATCCCACCCCTACTAATACCCCCCTCCTCCCCAACCCTTACTAACACCCTCTCTCATTCTCTCTCTCCCATACTCCTCAACCTACCCCTAACCACCATCTCTTTCTCTCTCCTCAAACACCCTAACACAAACCCTC
The DNA here is from genome assembly GCA_027924585.1 of Larix kaempferi. Classification (NCBI taxonomy): domain Eukaryota; kingdom Viridiplantae; phylum Streptophyta; class Pinopsida; order Pinales; family Pinaceae; genus Larix; species Larix kaempferi. The sequence goes on along the minus strand of BSBM01001474.1, from coordinate 3,793,468 downwards.
TCCCCCCCTCTCTCTATACCTAGGCCCCCTCTCTTTCCCTAAATCCCCTCTCTCTCATATTCCTAATCCTACCACTAACCACACCCTCTCTCTCTCTCCCCCCACTCCTCAACTATACCCCTCTTCTCTTTAACTAGGCTACTCCTCCCCAAATCCTGAACCCTCTCTCTCTCTCTCTCTCTACCCCCCAACCCACCAAATCCTCATCCATTGATACCTACCACCCACTCTCTCTCTCCCTAACCACAATCTCCTAGTCCTCACCCCCTACCATTACCCCCCATCTCTCTCTCTCTCTCTCTCTATCTATATATCTATCTATCTATCTATCTATCTATCTATATCTACTTGTAAATCCCTATATTTCTTTCACTAACCCCTCTCCTACTCCTCCTAACAAACATCCCTCTCTCTCTCTCTCTCTCCTAACCCCCCCACACCTCAAGTATACCCACTTCTCTCAAATTAACCTAATCCTTCCCAAACCCTAACCATCATGATCTACATCTCTTTCTCTTTCCCAACCTCACTTTCCTTACCCCTAGTCACCCCCTTTCTATCTCTATACTCTCTCTCAACCCCCTTCTCCTCCACCTACCCATAAACCCCACCCCTCTATCTCTCCCCCTGCTCCCTAATATCTCATTGCTCTCTCTCTCTCTCTCTCTCTCTCTCTCTCTCTCTCTCATACACACACACACACACATACTCCCACCCCTATCACTAATCCCCATCCTACCTCATTCTCTCTCTATATCCCATACTCACCCTAAACCTTTCTAACACCCTTTTTCATTCTCTCTCTCCCAAACTCCTCCACCTAACCCTAAACCATATTCATTTCTCTCTCCCTCGACCCCTTAACACCCATTATATTCCCCCTCTCTCTCTAAACCTAACCCCCTCTCTCCATAAAGCCCACTCTCTCTATCTTATTCCTACCAATAACCACCCCCCCTCTATATCTTCCACCATCTCTCTCTCTCCCAACTCCACACCCCCTCACTCCTCAATTATAACACCCTTCTCTCTTAGTTCTCTACTCTTCCGCAAACCCCTAACCATAATCATATCTATCTCATTCTCTCCTCAACCCCCCTCATCCCCCCTACCACTTATAACACCCCATCGACTCTCACTCTCTCCCTCAACCCCATACTAATCCACATACCCCTAAACCCAACCTGTCTCTCTATCTCCCTACTCCCTAAAGACACCCTGCTTTATCTCACTCTCCCTAACACACACGCACACACTCACTCATTATCCCTACTCCCACATGTACCACTATCCAATATCCTTAGTCTCTCTCTCTTTCTCTCTCTCTCATCCTACCCTTAACCCTTACTAACCCACCCTCTTTATCTCCCCTACTCTTACAACTAACCATCGCCCCACCCCCTCTCTCTCTCTCTCCATAAGCCCCCTTTCTCCCTATATTTATCCTCATCACCCTCCCCTTGAGACTAACCACCACCCCACCATCTCTCTCCTAAATTCCCCTACCTCCCTGCCCATATATCTCTCTCTATGTCTCCTTCTCTTCAACTTTCCTTCTCCTCCCCACACCCATAATGCTTTCTCTCTCTCTACCCTAACCTCCTTTGCCACCTCTCTCTCTCAACACCTACACTCCCCCCTTATCTATAAAGTCCTTCCTCCTCCCCAAATCCATAACCCCCATGTCTCTACCCCCAAAATCCCCACTCCTATCCCCCTATCCCTACCCCCCCTCTCTACCTACCCCCAACTCTACACTCTTGACCCCTACCCCTACCCCTACACCCATCTCTCTCTCTCTCTCTCTACCCCTAAACTCTCTCTCTCTACTCCTAAACCCACCCACTCTCTCCTTAATGCCCCTCTTACTCCACCTGCCCCTAACCCCACCTCTCTCTCCATCCTTATCCCCCTCCTACCACTTGTCTCTCTTTTCCCCCACACTCCAACCCCCCACCCCTCACTACTCAACTATAACCCCTTTCTCTCCAACTTCCCTACTCCTCCCCAAACCCCTAACCCTCCTGATATTTATCTCTTTCTCTCCACCAAACCTCCTCCTTCTTGGCCTCTCTCTCTCTCTCTCAACTCCTTAACACCCCCTGACCTCTCTCTCTCTCTCTCTCTCTCTCTCACACACACACACACACACACACACACACACACACCTATACTCCCAAACCTACCACTAACCCCCCTCCCCCCCTCTCTATCTCTCAAATCCTTAACACCCTCTTGATATTTCTCTCTCACACACACTCACCCATCTAATATCACCACTACAACTAACCCCCGTCCCCCCCTCTCTCTCCCCCTTCCTCACCCTAACTTATACTAACCCCCTCTTTCACTCTCTCTCTAAGGATACTCCACCACCACCCATTTCTATCTACCTGTTAGCACTCAGTAATTTCCCTGGGTTGTATTAGAGAAATCCTCAAGGTAACCATTTCAAACCACTTGAGGAATGGAACTGACCTTTTCCCAACCAAATAGGGCTCTCTTTGTACAAATTAAACTCATAAGGTCAGGTCTGGAATAAAGATAGAAATTTTGACAAGTTTGTTGGCTGAGTGTGCAAGAGAAACCATTGGGAATATGGTCAAAAGATGAAAAATCAACTGATAGACAAACTAAAGTGGGCAAAAGAACTTCATAAGGGAAAGATAGTCTATGCAAATCTGGTTTACTTATTTATTGTAGTCTGGAGAGAAGAAATGAGATAACGACCCATTACACCTGAAGCATCTAACTAAGGATGAATTTCAAGCATAATTTTAGAATAAATCAATGGAGCATTCAATTGTTGTGAACAAAGAATCAACTACAGGATGACTTATGTTCATATATCTCCAATTAAATACTAGAATAAGGAACATTCATTGTAAATAAACACTAGAAATAACATACACAAAGAAATCACAATAACAAATCACAGTAGACACGGGAATTCTTGGAAGAAAAAGGCAGCTTCAGCCTAAAAGTTTTTTCATTAAAAGTTCACTAGTTCAATACAATGGTATCTTCCCAAGCTACTCCAACCAACCCCTAGCTCTATAATATTTCACCAATATATAGATCTATCATATCCTCTCCCCCTGAAGAGTTTGAAATCCTTCTTTAGAAAGAAGTTACAACCGTTTAGGGTTTATTTATTAATTACATCTGGTGAAAATATGGAAAATAGGGCTTAAATATCATATATCCAAAATAACGATAGTTGTTACAAAACTGAAATATTTTTTTGTAGATGAGTCCTTGAGAAAACTCTCTCACTTTTATAAAATTCCTCTTTAGCTTCTTGGAATCCGCGCTAAAAGATAATGACTAAAACAGGAAATGGTGAAATCTGGAAAAATATGTTGTAAAGATTCATTTGAAACTTCCAAACCATGACACTTGTGAAGAAACTAAAAAAGGTTTTTTAATATTGATATTGTTATTGACAAAAACCTCTTTGGGTTTTTTTAAATTCATTTCCATCTATTCAAAACCGATTTTCAAAATGATGACAAAAACAGTCAAATTCGTAGCGAATTGGGGGTTTTCTGCACAATTCGCTACGAATTAATTCCAACGAGCAATTTGCAGTAGATTATTTCACTGTGAATTAATTCCTACAACTTTGATATTCATGATTCGATGAAATGAGCATGATATTCATTTCCTCCAGCTTGACTAATGACATGGCAACCTCACCAACACCTAGAAAGTTTGTAGAAATCGGTTTTCACATAATTCACAGCGATAAAATTGAGCCGCTATGAATTCTCTTTTCAAGGAAACATTTTAGCGAAACATGGTACATAATTCATAGTGAATTGGCATGCTGCAAAATATCAATTTCAGGAAAATTTGTAGCAAAATTTCTGGCATGCTACAAAATGCATGTTCCAAGAGAATTTGTAGCAAATAGCACACTACAAAATGCTATTTTTTAATCTTTTCTCATTTTCTTTGTTCAAATTCTAATTTTTACTCATGTGGTACTATACCATTGACTTCTAACAACATCCATTTCTCATTAGAAACTAAAAACAACCATGAATTTCATGACTGACAAATACCATATTCATTTTCAAAACCTTCAATACTAAGACCAATTTCAATGACCCCTAGTGCATTACCATGCACTAAAACTACCCAACCCCCTAACACCTACCCTCTCTCTCCCTCTCTACCCCTAACCCACCTCTCTCTCTCTATCTCTCTCTCTCTCCCCAACCTCCCCACTCATAACTCTACCCCCCCTTCTCTCTAAATTCCCTACTCTTCCCCAAACCCTAAACCCTCCTAATATCTTTCTCTCAACAAACCCATCTCCCCCTACCCCTAATGATCACACGCCCTCGGCTCTCTCTCTCTCTCTCTCACACACACACACACACACACACACACACACACAACCCCCTACTCCTCTACCTACCCATAAACTCCACCCCTTTCTCTATCGTCCTACTCCTTAACACCCCCCCACTCTTTCTCTCTCTCACACACACATTGAACACCCTAATCCCACCCCTACCATTAATCTCCCACCTCCCTCCCTCTCTCTCTACTCCTCCCCTTAACCCTCACTAAAACCATCCCTCATTTTCTCTCTCCCCTACTCCACTAGATCCCCTAACCCCACCCCTTTTTCTATCCCCAACCCCATAACACCCAGAGTATCCTCCTCCTCCTATCTCTCTCTCTATGTACCCTTAATCATCCTCTCTTTCCTACTCTTACCACTAACCACCCCTCCCTCTCTCCCTCTCTCTCCTACAACTACAACTAACCACCCCCTTTCCCTCTCTCCCTCTCTCTCCTACTCCTACAACTAACCACCACCTTTCTCTCTCTCACACACACACAACTTCTTAACACCCTACCAATCTTTCTCTCTCACACACACTTTCCCCTCTACTCCAACCCCTACAACTAGCCCTTGTCCTCCCTTCCTCTCTCCAATATATTCACTCTAACCATTACTAACTCCCTCTCTCACTCTCTCTCTCTCCCTTACTCCACCTACCCATAACCCCACCTCTTTCTCTCTCCCCCAATCCCCTATCAACTACCCTCTCTTCCCCACTTCATTCACCACTAACCCAACTATCTATCCCTAATCCCCTTCTCTCTCTCTCTCTCTCTCTCTCTCTCTCTCTCTCTCTATCTCTCTCTCTCCTCAACCTACCACTAACCCCAATCTCTTTCTCTCGACCCCAACCCTGTAATACCTACCCTCTCTCCCCCTCTCTACCCCTATCCCACCTCTCTCTCCCTCTCTCTCTCTCTCTCTCTCTCTCGCTATTTATCTCTATATCTCTCTTCCCAACCCTCCCACTCATTAATCTACCACCCTTGTATCTAAATTCCCTATTCCTCTCCAAACCTATAACCCTCCTAATATATTTCTCTTACTCTTTATCTCCATCAACACCAAACCTTTACCTACGCTTAATCACCCCCCTTCTCTCTCTCTCTCTCTACCAATAAACTTCACCCCTTTCTCTGTCAGCCTACTCTCTAACACCCCCTCTCTAACACCCGCCCTCTCTCTCACTCACTGAGCCCCCTTATAGCCACCCTTGCCACTAATATATCTACTCCCTCTTGGCCTACTCTCTAAGGGGTATGACAAAAAAACTACTAACCAAGGCATTCCAAACTTTGATAGAGCACATGACTTAATAGTTTGCAAGATTGCATGTATATCATTTAATTAGCATATCACTCATACATCCACATTGACTAATATTCATTCATCAATATTCAGAATGAAATAAAATACATAACATCTTATCACATCATTCATGCACATTGAACACCAAATGTAACATGGAAACCCAAATGGGATAAAACCACGAAAGTGCTTTCTTTATTCATGAGTCGCAGTCAAATAAGCACTTCATGTTTTTACAATGACTTACATATTTCTCCTTCCTTTATAGTGGATCTACACACACGACCTACAGATCATGCGACTCTTTCCTCTTCACATACAATATCTTCAAGATACATGCCAAAATTAGGGCTAACCAAAAGACTGAGTATTGATTAACCAATAGACTAACAACCTCAAAAATCCTAACTTGTTACATTTTTATAGGGTGCACATAGCATATCCGCTCCCACTACCCCACTACTCAACTGCTCCACTCATAAATGTATGTGGACAAAAAATCCTAACTAGCTTAACCAACTTTGCACCCTAGACATAGTCAATATTCCCATCTTCCTGGATTCTCAACCTCTACGTCAAAGTTGATCCTTCTTCATCATACCAATTTTCCTTCACTATGTTCGCATCAAAACTACATAAAACTTTACCCAGCCTGATAGTTTAAGAGATGTATGCTAGCCACTTACAAAATATTTTCCATCCCAGTCCCAATGACCTAGGGCACTTTCCTAATTAACCTCTCTTAAAAATTCTTCCAAAGCACCTGAAGAGAGGGTGTGAACAATAAAGACCCATACATTTTCCTCTATGTACCCTGATGAGAGGGAACACCCTAACCATCCACCATTTTTGGATCGTCATTAAATGTACTACTTACTATAACTTCAAAAATGGATGAAAACAAAAAAATAGAACCTTCAATTGTTAACTCATATTCACCTCCACAAATTATGAGCATTTCATGCATAGTAAAACTAATTTGCATTGTTGATGATTCCTTATCCAAAGAAGGTCAAATAATGAAAGAGAGAAACATGAATTTAATTTTTTAGTGCGTTTCAAGAGAGAGCCACAAATGACTCCAAACAATTCATATAATTTGTATCATCTATGTTCAGTTTATGGGGGTTATTTTATCGGGAATATGGATTGCTCTACCTTTTGTGATCCTTGTGGGACAATATAAGGAGAAAATGGGGAAATCAATATCTGAAAGTACATTATGCACCTTAACAATGTAATTTTAATTCTATCTATGTTTTCATTTTTTTTGGAAAAAAACAAGTAGAATTAATTAGTAGGGAATAATGTACTTGAATGAATCAATTATTTCAATATTTTAGTAATGACAAGAAACATGATATTTCTTTTTTCCATAAATATTGTGGACAATGTAGATATTAGCTTTAGAGACAACATACCAACCTAGTGAATTATGACAATTGAGAGCATGTCATAACTGTATATAAACCAGTCCAATAAATAACAATAATATTGATCATAGTAGGAATAGCTTGAACATTCTCAATGTGAGAATATTTCCCAATCATTATTCTTGCCCAAGTTATGATTGTTACTCTATTTTTAATGCCCATTACTTTCAGATCATCCTCAGTTAGAGTATTTAAGTTTACAGTATTCTAAGCTGTAATCTTTTGGTTTTCTGTCCAAAACTTCTTTCATTGTTGTGCAACTCTGCAAAATATCATGTGTTATGGCTTCTTTTGTCTTCATAAAACTCAGATAAGGTATGAATCTTGCAACTTCATTAATGATTGAATCCCAAATCATGTGCTTTGCACCTTGCATGGGAATCTTCCCTGTTACTTGGCTTGTGAATTTATGATTTCTACCTACCAATTATTTATTCTTGTTTTCCAATTCTTTTATTTCATTTTTTTTGTATTTCCCTCTTCTAATCTTTGTTTTTCTTCCTTTAACTCTTTGATTTCCACCTCTTTCAAGCTAACTTGAGACATAGCTTGAATTATATCCTATGTGCTTGCTTCTTTGCTACCTTAATCTGTTCCTTGTTTCTCCTATATTAGATTTTCCAAGTTTGTTTTCAAATCTTCAATTTGAGTCTTGAGACTCAACCTGTCTTTCTCCCAACTCACCTCTTTTTCTATAAACTTAAGCAATTTAGCTTTGTTGTCATCCAATTCCTATGACAATTTTTCCTTCTCTTGTTCCAACACAGTCAATTCAAAGGCTTGAATTAACTAAGTTGCTGGAATCTTAAGCTTTTTCTTAAGTAATTGGATAATGTTTTCCCTATTAGTCAAAATCTTTTTACTTTCTTCCCCTTGATTGGGTTCATCATTGCTCTCCACCAGGTCAATTTGAAATCATTTTATTTGTTGTTGATGAGCTTTTTTTTCATTTTTTTTTGTCTCAACTGAATCTCTAGCCAGCTAACTGTGTTATGTAGCTTAGAAACCTTTAGGATGGACTTCATTAAGTCTGTGTAGATGACTTCCCCAGTATGCCTATGCAAATGAATTTTATCTGGGACTGCTATCTTCTGCAAATTCAGTTTCACAGAGTTCAGATGTGCATAGAGTTTTTGAGTCTTCCTTCATTTACTTTTGTACAGACCAGTCATTAGGGGTTTCATATTTCATTTCATGGTGTGCAATGAATTACTCACAGAGTGAGAAAGTGATTATGAACACGTCTAAAACCAAAATAATTTTCCCTATTGAGTCTTCTACTGTCAGGCAATCCCTCGAAATACCTCTGTCTCAACCTTGTGAACAGGAAAACCTTTCAGAAGAATCCATGGTCAGTCAGTACCAAAAGTCATCCTCTGAAACTAAACAGGCCCTCCTAACTATTTGCCTCAAGCCCAACCTCGCAATTGATGATACTCCCTATCCACTAGATGTGAATTTCTTTAATGAGAATACATAGTTGGTCTTATCACTAATATCCCCGTTTTTAGGGTTAGATAGTGATGCAGTAGTAACAGAAGTTCAATTGAGTCTCCTTTTTAGGTTAAGTTTTGGCATACCAGGGACATAATACAGCCAGGTACCATGTCTTAAATTTGATGAATTCCTAGCTAAAAGTATTCACCTTCAGCTAGTGAATTTCCACAACACCAGGCACTTTAGATTCCAAATTTACCTGATGAAAATGTTTCTATCTTCAAGCAAGAAAGATTTTCATTTTTTGCAGATAGTTTTTTCAAGTACGTTGGAAAGCAATATGTTTAATTTCATGAACCTTATTCTATCAGAAGTATATAAATTAAATTTTGGAGAAGAACTGCCAAGGGTACTGCTAGAAATGAAAACATTGATGCAATTGAAACCAGACAAAGGAGTAGGATATTGGTTTCTGTTGAAGGAGCACACAGTAATCAAACTTTATGGGTTTATGAAGGAACCTTATATCTTGCCAGCCTTTTTAACCTCACTAGAATATTTTCCTTGTATTTTATCAGGAAGAAATTAATTGTTGAAAATGACCACTTTCTAGATTTCAAAAAACCTTCAGACATAAAATTCCCTTTAAAAGTGGGTCCTTTCATCATAAGAAACAAGAATTCCTTTTTTGTTCTGGAAAAACAATTGGAGGAGTTGAAATTAAAAAAGGAAATTGTTGTAGACTATGATCCTTGTCACATTATTTCTCAAAGAAGACAACAGAATAAGAGTAAATCATTTGACCATGAGGAGGTTGAGGAGTTAGAAAAAATGGAAAATATTCTACAGTATGAATCTGAAAAATAAGTTTCATCGTGTTCACAGTCAGATCCTTCTACCCCAGCAAAGTCTTCAACTGAAGTAATACCTACCCCAGGAAAGATGGAAATTATTAGCAAAGGGATTTTTCAAGAGATTAGTGATACAAAATTTGAAGAACGGGAAAGAGAAAAGAATCTCAAGGAAGATTCTCAAGGTGATTTGGTTATGTTTGTAAGTGGGAAAGAGAAAGGGAAAGAAAAGTATCAAGGTCCAGAAGTTCAAATACAGGAATACAAATTTAATTAAGCAAAGGCTGTAGGTGACACTAATAAATTTCAGTCAAGGGAAGACTTATATGTTAAGTATGGACAAGACAAGCAAGCAGCTTCGAAAAAAATCTATAAATTATTTCTGAAAGTTAGGAGTATGATTGACTTGGAGGTTACATTGATGACTAGTAGAGACCCTGCAAAAAATACTTTGAATTTGGCTATATCATCTGATGATAAAGTCACAGAGATGAAACTGAATTTGCAGAAGATAACATTCCCAAATAAAATTCATTTGCATATGAATACTGGGGAAGTCATCTACATAGACTTAATGAAGGCCACCCTAAAGGTTTCTAAGCTACAGAACACAGTTAACAGGATAGAGATTCAGTTGAGACAAGAAAAAACTGAAAACAAATCTCATCAACAGCAAATAAAAAGATTGCAAATTGACCTGTTGGAGAGCAATGATGAACCCAATAAAGGGGAAGCAAGTAAAAATATTTTGACTGACAAGGAAAACACTATCCAATTACTTAAGAAAAAGCTTAAAATTCCAGCAACCCAGTTAATTCAAGTCTTTGAATTGACTGTGTTGGAACAAGAGAAGCAAAATTTGTCACGGGAATTGGATGACAACAAAGCTAAATTGCTTAAGTTTATAGAAAAAGATGTGAGTTGGAAGAAAGATAGGTTGAGTCTCAAGACTCAAATTGAATATTTGAAAACAAAATTGGCAAATGTAATACAGGAGAAACAAGGAACGGATCAAGGTAGAAAAGAAGCAAGCACAAAGGATATAATTAAAGCTATGCCTCAAGTTATCTTGAAAGAGGTGGAAATCAAAGAGTTAAAGGAAGAAAAACAAAGATTAGAAAAGGAAAATCAGAAGAAAAAAAAAATGAAATAAAAGAATTGGAAAACAAGCATAAAGAATTGGTAGATAGAAATCAGAAATTCATAAGCCAAGTAACAGGGTAGCTTCCCATGCAAGGTGCAAAGCACATGATTTTGGATTCAATCATTAATGAAGCTACAAAATAAAGACCTTATCTGATTTTTATGAAGACAAAAGAAGCCATAACACATGACAGTTTGCAGAGTTTCACAGCAATGAAAGAAGTTTTGGACAGAAAACCAAAGGATACAGTTCATAATACTGTAAACTTTTTAAATACTCTAACTAAGGATGATCTGAAAGCAATGGGCATTAAAAAAAGAGTAGCAATCATAACTTGGGAAAGAATAATCCTTGGGAAACATTCTCATATTGAGAATGTTCAAGCTAAAGCAGAAGAAATGAAGAAACATGTAGCAGTTTTCAAAAAAGTATTTGAAAAGCTAATTCAAAAAGGATTGCCATCCTTTTGGAATGAAAATGATGAACTAATTTCCCAAAATGAGTATAAGAATTTATTATTTAACATCAGGATGAACCATGAGAAATTTGAATATTTAACTCATGTTCTAACAGGGAAAATTTTGCTAGAGAAACTTTCAGTTGATTTTGAAATTCTAAACCTGCTGGCCATGATAGGTGAAAAGATTCCTCCAATTTCCATTGCAGAGCACATAGAGATGAAAGTTTTGTTCAAGGAGATGACTAGTTATGAAGTACCTTCTACATAACAATGGAAGATGGTGGAGAAGTACAGGAAAATGAAGTACATTTTGCATACTTGAAGATTCTCGTTCAAGACAAGCCTTGTTAGCAATTGCAACCAGAATAAGATATAAAGAATCAGCTGTCATTTTGGGAAATCTCAAATTAGGAAAATTTTGATAAAAATAGATTGTAATAGGTAGTTATAAATATTTATTTTTGGAAAGCAAGCAGTTAGGTTTTGGTTCAATGAGATTTGATGTATAAGTACCTATTTTTACAATGTAATGAGGGTTGAAAACCTGTGAAAGCAAGACACTTTTTGTATCAAGTAACTCTAGTTTTTATAAAGACAACCATGCATATTTGAGCATATTTTGCAGAACAAAGATTCTCGTGTTGATCAAAATTACAGTCTATATTGTCCTTTCCTTTATGTTGATGTGTTCTTTCTTGTAATCCCTTTCCATTATGTTCTTTCTTTCATACTTGGATGAGAGTTAAAATGAATCAAAATTCATATATGTATGCTCTGATTTGTTAGGTCTGAGTATTCACAAATTATCCTCCAAAGTCAATATTGGATTCATCTACAATCGGTGCCCATGTTGATGGAATGTTTATTTTTTCTTCTTTTATCACCTGCAAATAAGATTTTGACTGTAAAATGAGAACTACCTTGCCTTTGTAAAAATTCCTATTGTTATATTTATGTTGGTTCTTGAAATATTCAAATTTGACTCCATGCCCAATGGTTCTTGTGTGTTTCATCCATACACCAATTTAAAAACATAATCTTTTTCCAATATTTCTAGCCACTACATTTATATTTTGAGAGAGCCCTCTCTGGTAGGAAAAACTTCTAGGTATCCTCCTAAAGTTTGGTTTGAAAGAATTACCTTAGGATTATCCTTCCATAAACAAAGGGTAAATTCTAAGTGCTAACACTAATTATAAACCTAAAAGGTAGGAATGTGCTTACCCCCAAGCGTCAAACATTTGTGCATTATGTGCCAGCCATATTCCCCATAAAATGAGACATGGGATTACTATGAAACACTTTAATTTTATTTTTAGTGAAACTAGGCTCTTAAGCAATCCTTGAGTGAATCACCCCTCCCAAATTTTCAATGTCTCTCCAAATATGTTGTGCATAAGAACAATGGATAACCGGGTGAGAAATAGTTTCTACTTCCTTCATGCATAGAGAAAAAATGTTGGGTCCTTGTCTTCCCCTCTTTTGTGAGCCCTCCAAGTTAAAATTGTATTTCTTAATGATCGTCAAAGAAAGATCCTTTTCTTTCTAGGATCCTTGATCTTCCATATTTTAGACCACCACTAGCACCCACTTAACCATCTTGTCCCATTAAAACTTGATATCCTAGCTTTGCAATGTATATACATGAAGCTTTATTCTTTTCCCACGTTAAAATTTCTAAATCTTCCCTAATCCAGTCGTGAATTCTTTTGAGGTATGCCTGAAACATATACTAGTTTTCTACCCATGCTTCATCCAGCTCAAGAGATCCAAGATACTTCAATCCCCACTGTCAAACACTAATAATATTTATATCCATAATCTAAATTTAAAGTGAATATGCTTTTGTCATGGATGAGCCTCACCAAAGTAGGATTAAGAAAAAAAAATTGTCGGCCCTCATTATCAAGTGAGCACCAACCCTCACTTGATGCAAAATATTTAGCAGTTTCAATTGAAAAGTCAAAATCATGAGTTGTTTTTCCCAATCCAAATAAACAAAAGATTACGATATTATTGAGGAATGAATCCAGTATTGTCCAAAGTTCTCTCCTTCATATATGGTCACAAAATAATGTCATTTAAGGGTTGGGTGTAGAAAAGGGATTTTATAACTTAAGTTGACTACTGCTACATATTTATTTGGTGCCTTGCGAGAAAGATCATATGATGATGAGGTAAGAAAGTGGGTAGTGGAAATTGGAGTAGATAGTATTGGAAAGGAGCTATTGAACTCAAGGGAAGGGCCAGCGACCTTCAAGAAGCCTGCAATAACATTAGATAAACTCCTAGAGTATGGATACACGTTGGTCCAGGAGCATAAGAATGTGAAGCATGTGCAATTGGATCAAAAATATCTGAATGAGGCTACTCTCAGAGATGTTAATGAGGACGTGATTAAAAATGGGACCTTTTATGGTTGGTGCTTTTTCTTTTATAAAATAATCTTACACCATACCTTGTTGTGTGTTGTCTTCTTGATTGTTAATATTGTCTTTTTTATGTCTTCTTAAATACAAGATTACTAAAAATTAATCCACAGACATAGCTAACTCACTTTCACAATTCTAAAACACTTTCAGAATCATGATACATTGAGCATTTGCCTAAAACTAGCATTACATTGGTTTTTAGGATGGAAATAGTTAACATAGTTGTTTGTTGTTCCAATTCAAGAAAATTTGGACAAGATGTGAATGTGCATGTTCTTTAAAGTTGCACAAACCCAAAATTAGAATATATGACCCAATAGGGAGAAGTGACGAGAAAACCTGTGTCCCCATTTCCTAGAAGCAACAAATATGCATGTTATCACTAAAAATATCGATCTCTTGCTAACAAAATATTGTTACAATTTTGAAACTGAAGGGCGGGCCTATTAGTACAATATCATATGCCAGAAGGTAATGTAGGTCCTCATATGAAGTAGCATTTGAATGACTAAATTAATAATGTATGAATATCTCTTTATTTGAAATTTCTTTCCATATACATTAAAATATATAAAATCCTTACCCATTTTGTAGAAAAAGCATAGATATTCTCCAAGGTATTTTTTTAAGCTAGTAGCCATGTTCGAACTAGTGACCTAACAAAAGGAGTGACTTAATAGTACACCCATTCACCATCTATTCTATGAACAATGGGATGATATTCTCCAAGTTAAAATCCATGCAGAATGTATAAATATTCTTCAAAAAAACCCATGTTTTTCAACAACCAAAATCTAGGGAACCTAAAACCCCTCAAAGAAAGGGTAATGCTTAGTATAGTTAACTTCATCACATCCAGACTTACTCATAAAAAACACAAAATTTCATTGGAAGTCACATTAACAAAGTAAAATTTTGTCCCAAAAAATAAAAAATAACCTCTAAACTTGCATAAAACAAGAAGGGTCTCGAACCATAGGTAATTTACATGGTGAAAAAAACAGAGTCTTTGAATCATATTCAAAGCCACAAGTGGTAAAGGTAAGACCAGGAAGCCTCAGCCCTGAGTCCTGATAATTTCTAGAAAAATAACTTTTTTCCATAAACTTCTTGCAGTTATTACAAAAATTTGAGAAACAAATGCTCAAACATGGATGAAACTTAACCTAAATAGTCTGAACTACTACATAAATTAGTCGAACAAAATGAGGTAGGCTCTCTGAAAACTAGCTTACAATAGAGAATAGTTCCCTAAAGCGCAATTTAGTAAATTTGTACAAAGAAGCCTTAAAAACATTCTCTTCATCTCCCTCCCCCCAAAAAAACAAGGAGAAACTAAACACGAAGGAAATTATATGAAATCTGAATAAACAAAATTTGTGTAGGAATTCTAATAAGCCTAGATCTAGAAGCAAATAAGTCCTCACAAGAATTTATTCACAGATATGCAAAAATAAGAAGAAATATTGAAGCAGAACCATGAGAGCCAGAACTCAATTGATGTAAATATCATCTATGTATTATTCATCAATAAGATTAAAATATATAATACATCTCTTAGAGAGAATTAGAATGCCTAGGAGGCAAGTTTGAAAAGTTCACAAAAGGTAAGCTTACTCAAAGCAAAAAACCCTCAATAGTGGCAACATCAGTTTCCAACTCGGTCAAGGACCTCATTAATTAGATAAATCATATAAGGAAACTAATGAGTGATGAAAAAGTAGTAAGATGATGGATTTTGGAGAGAAAAGGATGGAGGATGTGTTGGCCAAAAAATAGACAGCTTTTGAAGTCCATAAAAGCACCTAGCTTTATCCTTATCCACTGAAAAGCAGAAAAAGCAAGACAAAACTGTGTAAAAGCAAGAATGTGCTCTTACTAATTCAAGACAGACATAAAAGCAGCAGAATCTTCTCCAAAATCTTTATAATTGCACTCATGAGGATAATGATGGCAAGTGTGATCCAAAAGAGGCAATAGGTGGCCAACTACCTAGTGAAAACACTTAGGAAAGTATCAAAATGGATAATACTTTATATATCCTAAGTCTAAAGTGGGTTTTTAATATTCTAACACCCCCCCTTAAGCCTAAATTAGTGTGAGTAAAATATGATGAGGGCCGAGGAAATTGTGGCCTATGGTCACCCTTTACAAAAATTTATTATTCCATGTAGGTGAGGAAAGAAGGAAAACCATTTGGGAAGAAAACCTCCCCTCAAAATCAACATGGAATACACCATAATAAGTCTCTCCAAACTCCAAGCACCTGAGAACTTGGTGAAATGTCTAGAGGAATCTTCTTCTTGAGAAGAAGTGTAATGTGCTCATCAAACTTGAATGAGACTTAATGATATCAATCATAGGTTGTTAACTCATTTACTAGCCCAAATTAAAAGGTTGTTAACTCATTTACATGCTACATTCATATACTTAAAATTATGTAGTATTTTTATTTTACTAAACTTCTCATTAATAATATTTTCAAACACTTTGAATCAATAATAATAACATACCTATTAATATATTTTATTAAAGACTTGTAATTAAATTCATTCATTCAGACGTTACAGATTTCAACTAAATTTTTTGCAAATAACATAAAATAATACAAAATAGTAAAACATATAATAACCTACACTATGTAGGGGGAGACTTGAACAAAAATAGAAAGAAATAATGTAACGAAATTGGATTTTAATGAAAATTTCCGGAAAAAGGAATGCTAATGCCGCCGACTTTAAAATCATATGACCAAATTATTTTGGATGAATACCGCACGCTCACACGAGTAGGGGTCGAAATCGGCCACGCTAGTAGCTACAACTATATCGTTGAATTATTGTATTCCATCTTTTTCATTGAAAATAAGCCAGCGATATATATGTCTGTCTGATGGATGGTCGTCAATGTTTTCAAGAACTACAAGTATGTTGTCGTCACCCTATATTTTTATGATTATTCTCATGTTCATTAGGGTTAGTGAAGGTGGTCCATTACTCTAGGCTCACAAGAATTGTACATACTTTAAGTTACTATTTATATCATCATTTCAATAACCATTAAATAAGAATATTTTTGTGTGCACTTACATATGTTTGTTTTTTTACTTGTACATTTTTATTTGTAAAAAAATATCTTTGCTTATGTATTCTATCTCTTGTCGACTTAAAGAGGCACATTGTAAATCTTCAATTTTGAATGGTTTTGAGTGTTTTTGTTGCTTAATACTAATTGGCATGGATGGACACAATAGAGGTTGGTTAGAAGAGCTAATTTTGGGTGTCCTTGCATGTTGACAAGGAGCACCATAAACATGTCAAATGAACTTTCCCAAAGATTGATCGAACTGCTCAAATATTGATTGGATCGTAAAACTTGGTAACTTGTATTAGTTGGATGGACCAAAAGAAGCATGGAAGAGAACTTGGTGAGTGAAGGCAAGAAAGTTATTATGGATAACCTCATCCATAAACATGTAGTATGCATGATAGACAAAGTGGCAAACAAAATTGATTGGCTTATAGGTGACTTTAGTGCACTGTATAGGTGAATTGAGTGCACTGCTAGGAACACCTTTCCAGATGCACTTGGGTGCACGAAATTTGCGTGCACTTGCTAGGTTCATATTTGGGGGCACTTTTCCAAGTTACTAACTACAAATTAGAGCGCATGTTCATTGGATCTGGGCATGGCACTCTAAGTGTGACACCATTGAATGCAAATGACAATGACAGCGGACAAGTCATAGAGGGTATAATTGAATTTGGATAATAGGGAACTTGGATTTTTTTGGACCTTGGTGTCACTAAATTTATTAGAGTTTTTTTGGACCTTGGTGTCACTAAATTTGAGATTGTAGCCATCAAAGATTGAATCATTAATATACGTAATTGCATTTTACTTCATAGTTTTTTCAATTAATAATGTTAGCTTTTCTACATGCTACTGTCATAGTTAGATGGTGTATGTTTCCTCCACCTATCCCTTTTTTCCTAAATATGGAAAAAACTAGCATAACTCATTTGTCAAACTAAGAGTGAGAAAAACCATCACTAGATACTATCCCCAAATACAAGTTGACTTCCACTCCTACCAAATTCCTTTGGGTCTTGGGTCGTTATGTTATTCCTTCTAACTATATTGATTTATAGTTCATTTGTAATTATAACCAGCCTAGATCCAAATCCTAGGCTCTATCAAGCGCCGAGAGGGATCAAATCTCTCGAGGTGCAAAACTCTCCTCGAAAAGATCCTTGAGTGCAATACCTGAGAAGAGGTTTGCACCTCAGGAGATTTGATCCCTCTCGGCGCTTGATAGAGCCTAGGATTTGGATCTAGGTTGGTTTCAGTCGTGGGCGGTGACACAAAACTGGAGTTTGATCGGCGTTGTAAGGAACAGGTTAAGTTGAAAACACAGATACATTTACGAGGATTATGATAATGTAAGTAATAAGTATTTAGGATTGAGTAAATTGAAAAATAGAGAAAATTCACCTAACTTTTTTTTCGATTCTCTTTTTGTTGATCTGTGTTTTGTTTTGTTTGTTCTTCTCTTTCTTCTGTCGTCATTTCGTACATTTTGATTTATTTGTTGTTCTGCAAATTGATTTTTTTGTTCTTCCAATTGCTTCAACTTTCTCTCTCGATACTCTCTTTGTCGATCAACATTTTGTTTTCTTTGTTCTTCTTATTCTTCTGCTGTCAATTCGCCTAACTTTTTTTTCGATTTTCTTTTTGTTGAACTACATTTTGTTTTGTTCATTCTTCTCCTTCTTCTGTCGTCATTTTGTACATTTTGATTTATTTGTTGTTCTGCAACTTGATTTCTTTGTTCTTCCAACTTCTTCAACTGTCTCTCTCGATACACTCTTTGTCGATCAATGTTTCATTTTCTTTGTTCATCTCGTTCTTCTACTGTCAATTCGTCTAACTTTATTTTTTGATATTCTTTTTGTCGATCTGCATTTCATTTTCTTCGTTCTTTTGCTGTCATTTCGTCCAACTTGCTTTTTCGAAATTCTTTTTGTTCTTCTGCTTTTCGTTTCAAGTCTTCTTCTTGTTCTTTTGTTGTCATTTCGTAAGATTTTCTTCCTTGATATGTTTTACGACGTTTGGCATTCTGTATTTTTGGTTCTTCGCCAGTTTGTCTCATAGCATCTTCCGCATGTAGATCTTTCATTTATAGTTTAGACTCTATATCAAAAAAGTCAAACATTAACATATACACTGAAATTTATGCATCGATGAAATCCACACTAAAATTTATACATCCAGGAAATATACACTAAAATCAATGCGTCCATGGTATAATAGCTAGACTGAAAATTATGCAATAAAAAAACCCCATACACTGAAATCTATGCGTCCATACACTGAAATCAATGCGTCCACAGAATAACATCTACACTGAAAAATATGCAATAAAAACCCCATACACTGAAATCTATGCGTCCATACATTGAAATCAATGCATCCACAGAATAACATCTTCACTGAAAAATATGCAATAAAAAAACCCCATACACTGAAATCTATGCAAGTATAAAACTCACTTTACATGATAATGAAATTCAATATATGTACGAAATTCTATATTTTAAAAGAAAAAAGTAGATGATCCAAGAGGATTGAACCTTGGACCTCATGCCCATTATCCCAACACCCTTACCACTATACCACATGTAGTTCTTATTATACATGGTAAAAAACTTATATACTTATATGTAAATATTAATATATATTTTTATTTTTATTTTAATTAAATGTTAATTTAATTTTAAATATAATTTCATGTAGTTTAAATAATAAAATAATTATTAGAAAATAATTGACTTTCATTGTAAATATAAATAGTGTTTGAAATAAAAAAATTATAACAACTTAAGAGTTGTTGAATTTGAATGGTTAAAATGTTAATTCTTGGTTTTTAAGTAAAATTTACATTTTAAATGCTACCAAATATACAACTTTAGAGCGTTACATTAACAATGTTATAAAAAATCTTACAATTTACCTTATGGTTTGAATAAGAAAACAACACATGTTTGAATATGCATAGCATTTTAAAATTACTTTATCTTTGAGTGTAAATATTTTTTATTGGCCGACATAATATTTTAATATTACTACTTTGACCGCTGATAAAAATTCCAAATGAAAATACACGTCTTTTTAATTTTAATTAGTGGCCGACATAATATTTTTTATTTGTTCATTATTTTGTGTTAAAGACAAACGGTATTTATGGTCGACAATATCGACAAACACTCAACTTGCAAGATCTCCCTCAAACAAATGTTATTTGTGGCTGACAATATCGACAAACACTCGACTAACAAGATCTCCCTCATACTGGGTTGTAGAGCGCCTCTCGGCACAATAAATATATTATTATTCTTGAAGCTTGTAATAAAAATTCTAAGAGAAAAAATAAAATGAATTAAACATTAGTTGTAGTACAATTACATGGAGACTATGGGATCTATGTGATCTAGCAAAGAATGTGGTTATGTCATATTAGTCATGTTTAGGTATGTAATTTAATTATCTATATTTGGGTAAGAATGAAATGAAAGCACATAATTTGTATTGTAGAAAAGTATCAAGGTACAATGAAAACCAAGTTCTATTTGTTAAAATTCAATATTCTAAGACAGAAAATAGCAGCATTACATTCCATTTCACAATAATAGCATATACAGGATCACTGAAGAAACAACAAGCATAGCATAAACACAAGAGACACAGATTTATCCTGGGAAACCCTCATGGGGTAGAAAACCCAGCAAAGCTTTCCTCAATAAGATGATAAACCAAAATACAAGATGTGCTCCCTCCTTCTAATCCTCCTTAGCAAATCTCCCAGACAAGTGCTACTATTTTCAAGTGTGTGAGTGTATCAAATGAGGAACACACCTCCTCTATTTATACACTACTTTGACATATATTTTACACAAGTACATGTAGGCTCGTATTTAACCATTAGGTTAAATACCCTATTATAACTGACTGGGCCGACCCCCACATGGTGGGTCTAATAACCCTAGTTACCACAACCAATTTGGAGGAATAAACATCTCTGGATTCATAGTATAATCACATCGGAGGTATGGAACATCTCTGGAATAAATAATATACAAATATAATATTCTTAGAAGTTACAATATTCAACACTCCCCCTTAACGAGAAGGATATTATAACAACATCTGCAGGAGCAAGGAGTCATTGACTACATCATCTATATATCATCGGAAGCTTTCTTCAATTCATCATCATCAGTAACTCAACTAGTTACTGGAACATCGACATCATCAGAGTTGATATTACTCGATCATCAGCATCGTCATCATCATCGTCATCACACGATCACACGATCATCAGCATTGTCATCACACGATCATCAGCATCGTCATCACACGATCATCAGTATCGTCATCACATGATCATCAGCATCGTCATCACACGATCATCGGCATCATCATCATACGATCAGCATCGTCATCATATGATCAACTCGTCATCACACGATCAGCATCGTCATCATACGATCAGCATCGTCATCACATGATCGGCAGCATCGTCATCACACGATCAACATCATCATCATACGATCAGCAAAGTCATCACACGATCGACAGCATCGTCATCACACGATCATATTACAGGATGATCAATCCTGCTCTCTTTAGGACATAGGTCCATGGATGATGCAATCTAGATCAAGTTCCAAGATGATCAATCCTTATCTCTTTAAGACAAGTCTCATGTCTAGGGACGATCCAATCCCAACCACAATGCCAGTCCTTTTTCATACTGGATGTGACCTAGATCAGATCTAGGATTTACCAGCACAGAGCCAGTCCTTTTTCATACTGGATGTGTCACATCTACAGAGCCATCCCTATTTCATGCTGGATGTATCACATCTACAGAGCCAGCCCTGTTTCATGCTGGATGTATCACATCTACAGAGCCAGCCCTGTTTCATGCTGGATGTATCATATCTATAGAGCCAGCCCTGTTTCATGCTGGATGTATCATATCTATTGAGCCAGCCCTATTTCATGCTGGATGTATCACATCTACAGAGCCAGCCCTGTTTCATGCTGGATGTATCATATCTACAGAGCCAGCCCTGTTTCATGCTAGATGTATCACATCTACAGAGCCAGCCCTGTTTCACGCGGGATGTATCATATCTACAGAGCCAGCCCTGTTTCATGCTGGATGTATCACATCTACAGAGCCAGCCCTGTTTCATGCTGGATGTATCACATCTACAGAGCCAGCCCTGTTTCATGCTGGATGTATCACATCTACAGAGCCAGCCCTGTTTCATGCTGGATGTATCATATCTACAGAGCCAGCCCTGTTTCATGCTGGATGTATCACATATACATAGCCAGCCTTGTTTCATGATGGATGTATCATATCTACAGAGCCAACCCTGTTTCATGCTGGATGTATCATATCTACAGAGCCAGCCCTGTTTCATGCTGGATGTATCATATCTACAGAGCCAGCCCTATTTCATGCTGGATGTAACCTAGAACAATTCTAGGATTTGTCATGTACATTTTGAATCGAGGTCCAGGGACGATCCAGTCCTATCATGTACCTTTTGAACCGAAGTCCAGGGACGATCCAGTCCTATCATGTACCTTTTGAACCGAAGTCCAGGGATGATCCAGTCCTATCATGTACCTTTTGAACCGAAGTCCAGGGACGATCCAGTCCTATCATTCAATTCTTGGAGACCTCATGTCTACGGCTCAATTCAAAGGACCGTAGTCCGAGGACGATCCAATCCCCTTACCTGTTCATTCAGGATTTTGTTCTCGGAGACATCATGTCTACGGCTCAATTCAAAGGACCATAGTCCGAGGACGATCCAATCCCCTTACCTGTTCATTCAGGATTTAGTTCTCGGAGACATCATGTCTACGGCTCAATTCAAAGGACTAAAGTCCGAGGACGATCCAATCCCCTTACCTGTTCATTCAGGATTTTGTTCTCGGAGACATACATCTACGGCTCTCTTTAGGACTGAATTCCAGGGATGATCCAATCCCCTCAAGTCCACCAAGGACTTCATTCTCGAAGACATACGTCTACGGCTCTCTTTAGGACTGAAGTCCAGGGATGATCCAATCCCCTCAAGTCCACCAAGGACTTCATTCTCGAATACATACGTCTACGACTCTCTTTAGGACTGAAGTCCAGGGATGATCCAATCCCCTCAAGTCCACCAAGGACTTCATTCTCGAAGACATACGTCTACGGCTCTCTTTAGGACTAAAGTCCAGGGATGATCCAATCCCCTCATGTCCACCAAGGACTTCATTCTTGAAGACATACGTCTACGGCTCCCTTTAGGACTGAAGTCCAGGGATGATCCAATCCCCTCACATGTTTACCAAGAACTTCATCAAAACATGTGTCAATCATGTATCCTCATCATCAAAACATGTATCCTCATCATCAAAACGTGTATAACAAAACATGTATCCTCCTCATCAAAACATGCATAACATCTATCATCAAAAGCATGTATACATCTATCATCAAAAGAAAAAATATAAGATTCCTAAATCTAAATAATTCTAAGTAACTAGGTGCAGTAAATAGGTAACCTCATCATTGATGAGACAGACTTGTTATCAGATACTATGCTACTCCCCCTTTCAAGGAGGGTCCTTCTGGACTATACCAAGCTTGTCTCGGAAGTATTCAAACTTTACTCAAGACAAAGGTTTAGTCAAGATATTATCAATCTAATCCTCAGTGCTTATATACTCGAGCTTGATAGCTCCTCTCTGCACCATATCTCGTATATAGAAGTATCGGATCTCTATGTGTTTTTGACTTATCGTGGAATACAAGATTTTCTATCTTGATGCAGTTTTGAATGTCACACATAATCATAGTGGAATTCATTTCTAAGTCAAACACTCCATATAATAACTTCTGAAGCCACACTGCTTTACAGCTGGCAGAGCAGACAGCTATATATATATTCTGCTTCAGCAGTACTGAGAGCCACACTAGAATGTTCTTTGCTGAACCATGAGATCATGGTAGATTCAAGACTATAATATCCACCTGATGTACTCTTTCTGTCTGAGGCACTTCCTGCCCAATCAGAATTTGAGTAACCATGTAAACGGAGTTCATGACCTCCAAGATAATATAGACCAAAATCTAATGTACCTTTTAGGTACCTCACTACATGCTTTGTAGTTATTAAGTGAACCTTTCTAGGTTCTACTAGATACTGACTTAGGGTATTTGCAGCAAAGCATATATCTGGCCTAGTATTTGTTAAATACATCAATGACCCAATGATTTGTCTATATAGGGTTAGGTCCACTAAATATGATGAGTCATTAACTAACAACTTCAAGTTGGAGTCCATGGGAGTGGCCATGGCTTTATACTCCAACATATCAAATCTTTTTAGAAACTTCACAGCATACTTACTTTGAATTAAAAGATTTCTTTTGGATCTTGCCATACTTCTAGACCTAAGAATTAGTGCATTAATCCGAGATCTTTCATTTTTCATTTCTGCAGCCATTTTCATGACCTGTTTCTCATTCCTTGTCAGAAAGAGATCATCATCATACAATAATGGTATGATAGGTTCATCATCCACAACCTTTAGGTAAAGGTTAGGAACAGCTTTACTTCTGGTAAAGCCCAAGCTTTGTCATGAAGCTGTCAATTGTCCATTATTCACACTCAGCATTGAGTGATCTTCTGCATATCTATCTGTGCCATCTCTCGTCAGATGGGTCTACTAATATGAGCCTCAAAATCATTCGAACTCTGTGGTGAGTTCTTTCTTGCATCCATGTCATATGTGTATAGAAGCCATATTCAACCTTGTAGCAAAGGTTGAGATCCACATCACCCATGGTGATCATTAAGCTCATCAATTGATTATCGATCCTGGGAACCCATACAGAATCTGATTCACACTTCTTCTTTAATTACACCATTAAGAGAATGGTCTTATCTAGCCACTTGGAGCAAACATCTCATCATGATTCTCTTCCTTCTTTCTAAGAGAATCTTCTAGCCACAAGCCTTCTATAGTGTGTTTCTTTTGTTGAACATCCATCGCTTGTTCAGTGTTCATCATTCATCATGATCTTTCCTACAAATCAAAATTAAGTACATGATTAGTAATACTTCATAATCATCAAATCATATTGACATGATAACCTATTATGCATACAGATATCATTTACATAGTTATGCAACTATTTTGACCAATACTTTGGCACAACACTTTCCCATATCCTGTATGCATACAGTGGTTATCTAGATGCCTTCCATATCTACCAGAACATACTATTGAGAGTGTGCACAGCTCTCAGCATGTCAGCAAAGAGGTTTCATTCTAGACAAGCAACAATGGAATGTTTGTCCAACTTACCAATCATATGCATATTAGTAGTATACTGTTCAATGCTTTATGAATGTTTACACTCAGCATGATATATTCTAGGAATACAAATATGCATACAAGCAATATCATTTACTATTTCTAATAACAACTCAAATACTTATCTTTTATGTTTGTGTGGTTGCCTCCCGCTTGATCTTCTGTATGTCTTCTGAACTTCTATTCATTCTGTACCAATGTGCATGCTCAAGTGTACACTAGTGTCATCCTCATGATCTCATACACAAACATACATTCATTAGTATATTCTCAATATTACAAAACATTCTAATTCTAAATAATCTTGAATATGTACAGTCATGATCATTAGTATTCAGGGTTTCAAGGAAGTCTTCTTTTACTCATGCATATTCTTGTTTGATCTAGTTAGTTAAATCATCAACCAAGATAAGAGACATAATATGCATAAACCCTTGATTACTAACCAATCATACCAAGTATACTTACACAAGGTAAGATTCTAACATGACATAGGAAAACATACCTGGATTAGTATACCTGCTTAGTTATGTACAACATACCTAAACAATCTCTTCAATGATTTAGAGATCCTGAGCTAGAACCTGCATGTCTCGTAGGTTAAACATAATATAACAAATTCATACATAGAGTCTTTGTCTTCATGTTTTCATGGTCATGGAACTTGATTTGTCTTTTGTAATGTACCTGAACCTCCTTAAGGCATACCTGTCGAGACTTTTTGTAGTCTTCTTATGTAAGGCCTTAGCCTCAACTCCCCCTGAAACTTGATCTGGAGCTTGATTAGGGTTTGCTAAAGAAACCCTAAAAATTCAATCTTTGACTTTCATACTTATGAATGGATGGAAGAATGTGTCTTGCTGAGCTGATCAACCTAGCATTCTTCAATTTTGAAATCTCCAAAATTTGACCCCTCAAAATTGCCTTCGAAACTTCTAGATCTTCTCGACAGGAACCCGAACTAGGGTTTGATGAAGCCCACCCTTCTGTCCAATCAAAAGGTTCGATCCAAGGCTCTAAACTCTTATTTTTCTGAGGATCTTCCAGCCGTGGTTACAGACTTCAAAAAATTCCAACTTTCTCCGAAACCCTAAATTCCGGAAGCCATGAATAAAGGTGCTAAAAATAATTCTGTTTTGACAGAAATATGCACCTGATTGCTTCTGCTATAACTCTGAAATTTTTGCTCCACAGGGTCTGAAAACTTTTTCTGCAGTATCCTGACCTGTCATCTTTCCATCCTGGTAGGTCTGACCTCAATTGGATTTTCTGAGAGAGAGTTATTCCAAGTGTCGCAACGTGACCTGTTTATGGGATAAAACAGGAGAGCGAACTTGTACGGTGTGCCACGTGTCACTATTTGATCTTCGGCCTTTGAAAACTTTTCTTGAGATAGCTTGCCCTGTTATCTTTCCATCCTGACAGGTCTAACCTCAATTGGACTCTCTGAGAGAGAGTTATACCAATTGTCGCAATGTGACCTGTTTATGGGATAAAACAGGAGAGCGAACTTGTACGGAGTGCCACGTGTCACTGGTTCACCTTCGGCCTTTGAAAATGTTTCTTGAGATAGTACAGTCTATGTACTACCTGTCACTTTTTATGAAATTTCATTTGGAACTTCCTAGCCCATGTTATGACCTTTTTTCCAAGGTCACCTGATTTTGACTGAGATCTGGAAGAGGCATAAACCATAACTTGTACTGATCATAACTCATAAAGTACAACGAATATGAGGGTTCCCTTTGGACACAAGGTACCTGGGGATGTTATCTTAGACTTGTAAATGTTTCAAACCCTGAAACTTCGCAGAAATGGATTTATAGCGAAAGTTCCACGATGACTGGTTTTTTCTATGTAAAACCCTAACCTTCAAATTGTCGGAAGTAAAGCAAGTGTCGTAAGTGCCATACCTTGTCTTCCTTCAGGTTAGCTTTGATACCATGTTAAAATTCAATATTCTAAGACAGAAAATAGCAGCATTACATTCCATTTCACAATAATAGCATATACAGGATCACTGAAGAAACAACAAGCATAGCATAAACACAAGAGACACAGATTTCTCCTGGGAAACCCTCATGGGGTAGAAAACCCAGCAAAGCTTTCCTCAATAAGATGATAAACCAAAATACAAGATGTGCTCCCTCCTTCTAATCCTCCTTAGCAAATCTCCCAGACAAGTGCTACTCTTTTCAAGTGTGTGAGTGTATCAAATGAGGAACACACCTCCTCTATTTATACACTACTTTGACATATATTTTACACAAGTACATGTAGGCTCGTATTTAACCATTAGGTTAAATACCCTATTATAACTGACTGGGCCGACCCCCACATGGTGGGTCTAATAACCCTAGTTACCACAACCAATTTGGAGGAATAAACATCTCCGGATTCATAGTATAATCACATCGGAGGTATGGAACATCTCCGGAATAAATAATATACAAATATAATATTCTTAGAAGTTACAATATTCAACACTATTAATAACACAATGGTGAAAAACATTAAACAATAGAATGACCATAATGGTGGTATTTGTATTTGAGAAGAGATGTGTATGCTACATTAATTTGAAAAAATATCACAACTAAGAGACACAAATTCATTTTGTTACAATATTAAAGATAAAAATTGAAGTGCAAAAACCTAAAGAAAAGACCCTAAACCTAATAGTTGAGGTGGAAAAAGAAAGGTGAGTCTAAAGAAGATGATTTGGAACATCAACTTCCTAGGGCCATAAATTATCCATGTAAAGTTTGTTTGGGGAAATCTCCCAGCTTTGGAAATATCCAATTTTGCATAATATAGTGGGTACTTACACTACACCATCCTTGAAGTCCTAGACCCCCCAAAACTACTTATTATGATGCTTGATGCTTGAAATTTAATCAACCAAATATATCCATCAAGTAAGCGTCAACACCAGCAAGTCCTCCTTGGCGTCAACAAAAATCTTGTAGCACTCAAGCTCTCCACACTAGCATAATTATCTTCCTTAGGGCTTGCAAACCCCGACCATGTTATATCACAGAAGTACAAGGCAATAAAAATCTAGTGATAACATCCAAGTCTACATGGTCATCCTAGGGTTTGAATCCTCCATCCTTAAGTCTTCCATTCTTGCATCATCACAACCACCAAGACCTCCATGGAGTATCAAGAATACAAGAATTCCATGCTCTTTCCCTAGCCTTACATCCCAAAATATCAAGGTTCCAAAATCATGTTAGGTGTTAGTGACCTTAGTGTTACAACAAGAGGCATAAGAAGCATCATCATATTTGACATCATGTTCTTCTCTAGGTTTTACATGTATAGCACAAACCCTATTCATTGCAAGAGTAATCCCTAGCATCACACAAGAGCAATCTTTCCATGAACATCCAAGATGTCTCAAATTCCCCTTCTATTCTCCTATGGTAACCTCATGATCCAAAGCATCTAAATCGTAATCTTTCCTCATGAACCTTATCTCCAAGATAAGTACAAAGTCCTCATTGGCTTCAACAACAATATTGTATCACTGAAGCTCTCCACACTAGCATAATTGTCTTCCTTGGGGATTGCAAACCCTTGCCATGTTATATCACATGAGTACATGGCAAGACAACTATAGTGCTAACATCCAATTCTACTTGGTCATCCTAGGGTTTGATTCCTCCAACCCTAGGTATTCCACTCTTGCATCATCACAAGCACCAAGAGATCCATGGATCATCAAGAATACAAGAATTCCTTGATTTTTCCCTAACCTTACATCCCAAAATATAAAGGTTCCGAAATCATGTTAGGTGTTAGCTCCACTCTCCATGTCTTCTATTAGGGTAGGGACATTAGTGTTAGAACAAGAGGCATAAGAGGCATCATCATCTTTAACAACATGTTCTTTTCTAGGTTTTACTATGTACATGTATAACACAAACCCTACTCATCATAAGAGTGATTCATAGGATAACACAAGAGAAATGTCACATACCCCAATTTTGCAAAAATAATGTAATTATTTTATTTATATTCCTGAGACATTATGTTAAATTTAATGCTAAGTAGGAATTGATGACTCAACAGAGTCACCAGAAATGGAATATAATTTCTGAATATTTTATTATTGATAAATAAATTATGGAGACAACAGCATGGGAGAGCTGTTAAAAGAGGTTACTGGTCTAACTGGTGGATGGAACTAGGTGGAAAGGCTAAAGACAAGTGGCAGCATCCTCAAACACTTCCTAAGTTGCAGGTGGCAACTTCCCTATATTTTGGGGTCATGATTCCCCAAGAAAGTGGAATCTGAGCAGGTGGCTCATTAATGACAGTTAACCCAACTAAGACCTAGGCAATATTTTAAATAGTACTCAATGAACTGAGCTGGGGGTTCAATATAGTTCTGGAGGGAGAATACATTTAGGTGAATCTTATTCAGGAGTCCCATTGAGGAAGAGGGAAAAACAGTAAGGAAGTGTTTGAGATAGGAAGCTACAGTAACTTGGTTCCAGTGTAGCTGTTTTGGCTGAGTGAATTATTTGCTGTACCTAGTTCCAGCCAGTTGGACCAGAGCAAGCTCAGGGGTCCTGAGAAGTGCTGTCTGGGCACTCTCCAGGAGTTGGTAGGGAGGAACAGCCTCCCATCGCTGTTGTTGTCCATTGCTTGGAACAGGTTCTGCCACTCACTCCTATTTATTTATTAAAGCGTAAATGAATGCAAGTTATGTTTATCTTCATTATGACTGCGTATTATTTAATTCAGTAAGATATTCGCAATCCCTGAATATCAGTAGTAGATTTAATGATAGTTACTGTGTTAATATTTCCTTATATTATTTTTATCTTATGGACAAAATATTTACAATGCATAATAAACAGTAGTAGAACTGTAAGTACAACAATGTTGTTCACCTGTTTAAAATACTTTGACAGAGTTTTGACTAAAACAAATTGATTAGTTAATTAGAACACAAGATTTCTGACCGTGGAGTTTGTTTAGAATCTATCTTTTCTATTTTTCTACAACAAGAAACCTTCGGTAGATTTTGACCTAGTTTTAAACTTTAAAAAGAATTAGACAAATACAGAACGATAACTAACTCGAGACCGAGCATAAAACGAGTAGTATTTTATTTCCAGTCTTATTCTTTTTATCAACACTATAGTTTTGTTCACTATCGAGCTCAAAATCTTTATGTGAATGTACAGTCTCAACAGAGACCTATCTTAACAATAAAATAAATTATCAAATTTAGAAATCGTTCCTACAGAGATAGCTTTTGAACCAAACCATGGTTTCCATTTTGGAATCAAAACCCTACTACTCTATTTATTTAACAATAAGAAATTTATTACAAGTATTCCACATAAAAAAATTTGGACAACGAATCTACCACGGCCGCAGCCAGACTTCAAAGTTTAGACAATTTAAAAAAAAAAAAATAAAGTCGAAATCCCACACATATCAGTTCGAAACCTACAGGAGACATTAGACGTAGCATCCTAACAACTAAACTCATACAATAATTTTAGCTACAGCCGTAGTCCTTTTATTTACAAAAACATACAACATAAATCTTCAAACCTGGAACACACCCACCATACATCGACTCTATCTTACTGAATGACTGTAATAAATCATTTTCTTTATAAGTTACAAATTATACAAGAAAACGCAGGAGTAAAACCTTGATATTATAATATCCAACCTACAGCGGAGTTCTCAATCCATTTTAAACAATGATTCAGTTATTATCATATGGAACATTGAAATTCCAAGAACAACGCAGACATAGAATAGACTTTTATACATTACGCAAGCTATATTAAGATAAATATTGAAACACGGGTGATAAGCCCAAAATAAAGTACAGGTATAGTATCAAAAACCTGGAGGCCGTAACCCAGTCATTCTAAGCAGGCTCATAGCCTTTATTTACACATTACTAAACCCTAAACACCTCTAGCAACAAAATTTAATTACAATTAACCATAGTCAGTTTCAGGACCAAACAGCACAGCGCTAGTCACAAGGATGGCTCTTCGTACAAGACCACACAACAACCAATAAGGAGTAATGCCATGGTAAAAGACCAGGCTTACCCGGTTAAGCGACTAACAGTAGAAGCTCCAGTCATGCACCTTTCGAATGGAGCCAGGACCTGCAAGTAACAGAGTGTCATTAGTTACCTCTTAAATATTTTGTTGAAATATATAAAACAAGTTTGTGTACAGAATATGAATAGAAAACCTGAAACTTACCAGAAATTCCACATACAGAAGATGGACTGGTAGCCGCGAAATGAAGAAGGGTAATCCCAAACATCTGCACCAGGGTATGGGATATCAGAAGCGACGGGCTATCATACCTCCGAGAAACTTCAACAAACCAAATTTAAAGAACATTGCAGACAATGGAGACCGAGCCAGGGTAACATGGGTAGAAAAGGATCGAACCCTAGGTCTTAACAACCTAACAAGTTGCCAAATAGAAAAAACAACGACTCTCAGACTCTGCCATGAACCAATACGAAGGATTGAAACTGTATGCGAGCTACTAAACAATGTAACCACCTTGAAACAGTGTTAAACAAATGCCACGAACTGGCAGAATACAAACAGCTACTACATTGAAAACTTCAGTCGAACCTAGTGAGGATTAATGGCAATACAATGACAGGGATAAACGTTGACAGGAAAAGGATAAAAACCCCGCGATTTTTCCCAACTACAATTGCCATTACGAAAACACTTTGATTCTTTTGTAAAGAGTCAAATAAGCACGAAGAAATTCAAGTTGCAGAAGAGCCGAGCTCTTGACATCCCTGTGGGGTTAGGGTTCGGACAGGAGGGTTTCTACAGGAGGACAAAGCCCGAAGGCAATGGAAAAATGCTGAAGGCTAGGGTTGAGACAACACTTATATACCTTAAACACTTGGCGGAGGAAAATACACGTAGCCTTTTAATCTTTGCATGCTATGGGTCAAAGTTCTATAGTCAATTGTGTTTCCAATCATTTGTACGTTCAATTTAAAATTTGCAGTGGAGGAACTACAATCATAGTGTGGGTGCCTTTTTAAAAGCCGTGATACCACCCTATAATTGCTATCATTTACATAATGAATACCACGCTTAAGAATCCGCATATTGTATGATAATACCTGTCATATAAACGTTACAATCATGCGTAAGTCATGGACACCAAAGATTTCGATGGGTTGCCCATTGTTAGGTCAATCAAATATTAAGACATGAGTAAGAGAATTACTTGCATGGAATCATTAAAAGTTTGACTTGGCATAGTTCCTAGGTCATCCTTTAAACAACAATACTTAGATAATAGCTTTGAGTCTCTATTTTTTCTCTTGGTAGAATAAACCTTGACTCCTTCATTTATGCAACTGGGCGTTGATCGAAAACTTAGACTTATATTATTCTAGACATAGAAGGAGTGCATAACCATATAATGGTTATTGTGAGTAGGTAAGTAAAGTAAGTTGGAAATAGCATAAGACAGTGTAACAATAATTACGTCTTAAGCCTAGTCCCACAAGATAAGCAGAATAACTTGCAAATCTTTACTATATCATTGTCACTTAAATTAGTTGAAGGCCTTGATTATTATTAATCTAGAAATTAAGAAGATAGGAACTGACCTATTATTATACACTGCAGGTAATAAGTTAATTATGCATTACAAATTTCTAGATCCTTGTAAGTGTAATCATAAAGCACACAGAAATGACAGATAAGCAAAATGGTTTGATTTCCATAACTTTCCATGACGTTGCATAATGATAGATAAAAGATATTATTACAACACAATAATAATATCAAAGAACAGTACTCCATGGGGAAATTTAAGACAGTCTGATAAAGAACAAGATCTATCATATACTCCTGCAAAATGGTCAATTCTCTAATAGAAGGAACGTGTGAATATTACAGGAATGAGACTTCTACCTTTTTACACTTGACAACCTGTCTCGCATGATTAAAGCAGTACTGGACGTTATGGTACAATTAAAGAAAAACATAATGCTTTAAAAAGTAATTGCAGCAACCCGTACTTTACCTGTATACCTGTAAATGAAAGACATTTGGATGCATTAGCTCGGAAGCTAAGTAAGCCAGTTTGTGATGACAACTCCCCCTTGTGGTTGCAAATAGAAAAACAATCAGTAACGATAAATAAGACACACATTAGAAATTTAAGTACAAAGACAGATTACTCCGACATAGATGTGATCCCCTTAACTAAATCAAACAAATCAAGGAATGTATTTAGTAGCATTTATTGCTAGCTTAAAAAATTTTAAATTTTTCGGAAATTATCGAGTTTTGACAAGAAATATCTTCGAGAACATCCAAGATGTCTCTCTTTCCCCTTATCTTCTCCTATTGATCCGAATTTTAGGGGGCATATGATCTAAATTCGGATGTATAAGCTATAAAATCATTAAATGAAGAGGCCACCCTCTCTCATTTATCATAAAAGCATTAAATGGAGAGGCCACCCTCTCATATCCATGGTATTTGGCAGCACATGGTTTTGGTCCATGGTATTTGGCACCACATCGTTTTGGCCCATGGTATGGCCTCAAGACACATTGTAATAATGCTATATAAAGGCCTAGCAAGCCTTCTCATGATAACAAGTTACTCATTGGGTTTCTATCCTACATTTCTCTTATTTTATTGAGTTATTATTGGGGTATTGGTTCTGAGTGTCTTTCTTAGTATAGTTTGAGAGGTGAGGCTCAAAAAACCCTCTTTGAGCCTCACCCCTCCATGTGGCATATTTATTCTATGTTTGTCCACCTATGCTATTCATAGCCCAGATCTCACTACTTTGTCTTTCTTACAGTTGGTTCATTGTTCGCTTCAATTTTGAAGCTATCTCTTCTCCTCCTCTCTCAGCATTCAAGTCTTTTGGGTCTCAGCCCCCAAGATCCGGATCAGTGGTATCAGAGCGGGTATGCTCTCCATCAGGACAATATTTTGAAGCATGATAAGGGTTCAACGGAGGTTCCACAACCTCTACAACAACCCATGCTTCTCTACAAACCCTTGGCATCTCTATACTCAACACTCTCACATTCAACAAACTTTGAACAAGTTCCATGGAATGCACAAGATGTTTCAGAGGCTCTACCATATCTCATTGGAAAGATATTTCCTTCAGCTCAAATGGGTATTTCACGAAATTTCATTTCGTTTCCCGGTTTGTGAGATATGCTTGTTTGAAGTAGCACATGTTTGTGCATTATACGGCCGGACGTACAAAAACTTAAAAAAAGTGCTACAGACTCCATAGAATGTCTCAGAGGCTCTACCATATCTCATTGGAAATCCTTTTCCATCAGCTAAAATGGGTATTTCACGGAATTTCATTTAGTTTTCTGGTTTGTGAGATATGTTTGTTTGAAGTAGTACATGTTTGTACACAATGCGGCTGGATGTATAACAACTTTAAACAAGTACTACAGACTCCACAAAATGTCTCAGAGGCTCTACCATAACTCATTGGAAAGATATTTCCATTCGCTAAAATGTGTATTTCATGGTTTTCCATTTGGCTTTTTGGTTTGAGATATATCATCAATTGAAGCAACATATGTCTGCAAAATAGTGTGTGCACATCTCTTAAACTTCAACAAACATTTTCTCATTGGAAGTCACATTAACAAAGTAAAATTTTGTCCCAAAAAATAAAAAATAACCTCTAAACTTGCATAAAACAAGAAGGGTCTCGAACCATAGGTAATTTACATGGTGAAAAAAACAGAGTCTTTGAATCATATTCAAAGCCACAAGTGGTAAAGGTAAGACCAGGAAGCCTCAGCCCTGAGTCCTGATAATTTCTAGAAAAATAACTTTTTTCCATAAACTTCTTGTAGTTATAACAAAAATTTGAGAAACAAATGCTCAAACATGGATGAAACTTAACCTAAATAGTCTGAACTACTACATAAATCAGTCGAACAAAATGAGGTAGGCTCTCTGAAAACTAGCTTACAATAGAGAATAGTTCCCTAAAGCGCAATTTAGTAAATTTGTACAAAGAAGCCTTAAAAACATTCTCTTCATCTCCCTCCCCCCAAAAAAACAAGGAGAAACTAAACACGAAGGAAATTATATGAAATCTGAACAACCAAAATTTGTGTAGGAATTCTAATAAGCCTGGATCTAGAAGCAAATAAGTCCTCACAAGAATTTATTCACAGATATGCAAAAATAAGAAGAAATATTGAAACAGAACCATGAGAGACAGAACTCAATTGATGTAAATATCATCTATGTATTATTCATCAATAAGATTAAAATATATAATACATCTCTTAGAGAGAATTAGAATGCCTAGGAGGCAAGTTTGAAAAGTTCACAAAAGGTAAGCTTACTCAAAGCAAAAAACCCTCAATAGTGGCAACATCACTTTCCAACTCGGTCAAGGACCTCATTAATTAGATAAATCATATACGGAAACTAATGAGTGATGAAAAAGTAGTAAGATGATGGATTTTGGAGAGAAAAGGATGGAGGATGTGTTGGCCAAAAAATAGACAGCTTTTGAAGTCCATAAAAGCACCTAGCTTTATCCTTATCCACTGAAAAGCAGAAAAAGCAGGACAAAACTGTGTAAAAGCAAGAATGTGCTCTTACTAATTCAAGACAGACATAAAAGCAGCAGAATCTTCTCCAAAATCTTTATAATTGCACTCATGAGGATAATGATGGCAAGTGTGATCCAAAAGAGGCAATAGGTGGCCAACTACCTAGTCAAAACACTTAGGAAAGTATCAAAATGAATAATACTTTATATATCCTAAGTCTAAAGTGGGTTTTTAATATTCTAACACCCCCCCTTAAGCCTAAATTAGTGTGAGTAAAATATGATGAGGGCCGAGGAAATTGTGGCCTATGGTCACCCTTTACAAAAATTTATTAGTCCATGTAGGTGAGGAAAGAAGGAAAACCATTTGGGAAGAAAACCTCCCCTCAAAATCAACATGGAATACACCATAATAAGTCTCACCAAACTCCAAGCACCTGAGAACTTAGTCAAATGTCTAAAGGAATCTTCTTCTTGAGAAGAAGTGTAATGTTCTCATAAAACTTGAATGAGACTTAATGATGTCAATCATAAGTTGTTAACTGATTACTAGCCCAAATTAAAAGGTTGTTAACTCATTTACATGCTACATTTGTATACTTAAAATTATGTAGTATTTTTATTTTACTAAACTTTTCATTAATAATCTTTTCAAACA
Source organism: Larix kaempferi (assembly GCA_027924585.1). Classification (NCBI taxonomy): domain Eukaryota; kingdom Viridiplantae; phylum Streptophyta; class Pinopsida; order Pinales; family Pinaceae; genus Larix; species Larix kaempferi. The sequence goes on along the minus strand of BSBM01001474.1, from coordinate 3,757,330 downwards.
CTTTGAATCAATAATAATAACATACCTATTAATATATTTTATTAAATACTTGTAATTAAATTCATTCATTCAAACATTACAGATTTCAACTAAATTTTTTGCAATAACATAAAATAATACAAAATAGTAAAACATATAATAACCTACACTATGTAGGGGGGACTTGAACAAAAATAGAAAGAAATAATGTAACGAAATTGGATTTTAATGAAAATTTCTGCAAAAAGGAAAGCCAATGCCGCCGACTTTAAAATCATATGACCAGATTATTTTGGATGAATACCGCACGCTCACACGAGTAGGGGTCGAAATCGGCCACGCTAGTAGCTACAGCTATATCGTTGAATTCTTGTATTCCATCTTTTTCATTGAAAATAAGTGTGTCTGATGGATGGTCGTCAATGTTTTCAAGAACTACAAGTATGTTGTCGTCACCCTATATTTTTATGATTATTCTCATGTTCATTAGGGTTAGTGAAGGTGGTCCATTACTCTAGGCTCACAAGAATTGTACATACTTTAAGGTACTATTTATATCATCATTTCAATAACCATTAAATAAAAATATTTTTGTGTGCACTTACATATGTTTGTTTTTTTACTTGTACATTTTTATTTGTAAAAAAAAATCATTGCTTATGTATTCTATCTCTTGTCGACTTAAAGAGGCACATTGTAAATCTTCAATTTTGAATGGTTTTGAGTGTTTTTGTTGCTTAATACTAATTGGCATGGATGGACACAATAGAGGTTGGTTAGAAGAGTTAATTTTGGGTGTCCTTGCATGTCAAATGACCTTTCCCAAAGATTGATTGAACTACTCAAATATTGATTGGATCGTAAAACTTGGTAACTTGTATTAGTTGGATGGACCAAAAGAAGCATGGAAGAGAACTTGGTGAGTGAAGGCAAGAAAGTTATTATGGATAACCTCATCCATAAAATGTAGTATGCATGATAGACAAAGTGGCAAACAAAATTGATTGGCTTATAGGTGACTTTAGTGCACTGTATAGACGAATTGAGTGCACTGCTAGGAACACCTTTCCAGGTGCACTTGGGTGCACGAAATTTGTGTGCACTTGCTAGGTTCATATTTGGGGGCACTTTTCCAAGTGCAATTTACTAACTACAAATTAGAGCACATGTTCATTGGATCTGGGCATGGCACTCTAAGTGTGACACCATTGAATGCAGATGACAATGACAATGGACAAGTCATAGAGGGTATAATTAAATTTGGATAATAGGGAACTTGGATTTTTTTGGACCTTGGTGTCACTAAATTTATTAGAGTTTTTTTGGACCTTGGTGTCACTAAATTTGAGATTGTAGCCATCAATGATTGAATCATTAATATACGTAATTGCATTTTACTTCATAGTTTTTTCAATTAATAATGTTAGCTTTTCTACATGCTACTGTCATAGTTAGATGGTGTATGTTTCCTCCACCTATCCCTTTTTTCCTAAATATGGAAAATACTAGCAGAACTCATTTGTAAAACTAAGAGTGAGGAAAACCATCACTAGATACTATCCCCAAATACAAGTTGACTTCCACTCCTACCAAATGCCTCTGGGTCTTGGGCCATTATGATATTCCTTCCAACTATATTTATTTATAGTTCATTTGTAATTACAATAAATATATTATTATTCTTGAATCTTGTAATAAAAATTCTAAGAGAAAAATTAAAATGAATTAAACATTAGTTGTAGTACAATTACATGGAGACTATGAGATCTATGTGATCTAGGAAAGAATTTGGTTATGTCATATTGGTCATGTTTAGATATGTAATTTAATTATTTATATTTTGGTAAGAATGAAATGAAGGCACATAATTTGTATTGTAGAAAAGTCTCAAGGTACAATGAAAACCAAATTCTATTAATAACGCAATGGTGAAAAACATTAAATAATAGAATGAACATAATGGTGGTAGTTTTATTTGAGAAGATGTGTATGTTGTACACTAATTTGCAAAAATATCACAACCAAGAGACACAAATTCATTTTGTTACAATATTAAACATAAAAACTGAAGTGCAAAAACCTAAAGAAAAGACCCTAAACCTAATAGTTGAGGTGGAAAAATAAAGGTGAGACTAAAGAAGATGATTTGGAACGTCGACTTCCTAGGGACATAAATTATCCATGTAAAGTTTCTTTGGGGAAATAACCCACCTTTGGAAATATCCAAGTTTGCATAATATAGTGGGTACTTACACTATACCATCCTCAAAATCCTAGACCCCCCAAAACTACTTATTATGATCCTTGATGCTTGCATTTTAATCAACCAAATATCTCCATCAAGTAAGCATCAACACCAGAAAGTCCTCCTTGGCTTCAACAACAAGCTTGTAGCACTCAAGCTCTCCACACTAGCATAATTATCCTCCTTAGGGCTTGCAAACCCTAACCATGTTACATCACAAAAGTACAAGGAAAGAAAACTCTAGTGATAACATCCAAGTCTACATGGTCATCCTAGGGTTTGAATCCTCCATCCTTAAGTCTTCCACTCTTGCATCATCACAACCACCAAGACCTCCATGGAGCATCAATAATACAAGAATTCCATGCTCTTTCCCTAGCCTTACATCCCAAAAGATCAAGGTTCCAAAATCATGTTAGGTGTTAGTGGCCTTAGTTTTAGAAAAGGAGGCATAAGAAGCATCTTCATCTTTAACATCATGTTCTTCTCTATGTTTTACATGTATAGCACAAGCCCTATTCATTGCAAGATAAATCCCTAACATCACACAATATAAATATCTCCAAGAACATCCGAGATGTCCCAAATTCCCCTTATATTCTCCTATGGTAACCTCATGATCCAGAGCATATAAATCCTAAGCTTTCCTCATGAACCTTACCATCTCTAAGAAAAGTACAAATTCCTCCTTGGCTTCAACAACAAGATTGTATCACTCAAGCTCTCCACACTAGCATAATTTTCTTCCTTAGGGCTTGCAAACCCTAGCCATGTTATATCACATGAGTACATGGAAAGACAACTATAGTGCTAACATCCAAGTCTAATTGGTCATCCTAGGTTTTGAGTCCTTCAACCCTAGGTCTTCCACTATTGCATCATCACAATCACCAAGAGCTCCATGTATCATCAAGAATACAAGAATTCCTTGATAATTCCCTAACCTTACATCCCAAAAGATCAAGGTTCCAAAATCATGTTAGGTGTTAGCTCCACTCTCCATGTCTTATACTAGGGTAGGGACATTAGTGTTAGAACAAGAGGCATCATCATCTTTAATAGAATGTTCTTCTCTAGGTTTTATTATGTACGTGTATAACACAAAACCTACTCATCATACGAGTGATGCATAGGATACCACAAGATAAATATTTCCGAGAACATCCAATATGGCATTATTTCCCCATATCTTCTCCTATGGTAGCCTCATGATCCAAAGCATCTAACTCCTAGGGTTTCCTCGTGAACCATATCGTATCCAAGACAAGTAAAAGAAGAGTACAATGATGATAATGAATACAAGAGCTCTCTCCTCCCTTATATATACAAGTAGTTGAAGGGGGTTAACATAAAATAAGGACATGTGTCCATACAAGTAACCAACAAGCAATCCCACATGGATTTATCTACAATACAAGGATGTACTTTCATCAAACTTGTTCATATAATGATGGATCAGAAAACTATAAATTTCAAGTAATTTTGAGAAAGTGCCAAATTAGTTCAAAAGTAGGTCATCATGTATAAAAATAAGAGCAAGAGAGTGAATGAGTTTCACATGGATCAATTGGATTATGTTTTACATGTGAGTGCATGTTACCATAAAGCTTGTATCACTCAAGCTCTCTACACTAACATAATTGTCTTCCTTAGGGCTTGCAAACCCTAGCCATGTTATATCACACAAGTATATGGCAAGACAACTCTAGTTCTAACATTCAATTCTACATGGTCATCCTAGGGTTTGAATCCTCCAACCCCATGTATTCCTCTCTTACATAAGCACAAGCACCAAGACCCCCATGTATCATCAAGAATACAAGAAATCAATGATCTTTCCCTTTCCTTACATCCCAAAAGAACAAAGCTCCAAAATCATGAAAGGTGTTTTCTCCACTTTCCATGTCTTCTACTAGGGTAGAAACCTTAGTGCTAGAACAAGAGACGTAAGAACTATCATCATTTTTAGCTTCATGTTCTTTTCTAGGGTTTGCATGTATATCACAAACCCTGGTCATCACAAGAGAAATCCCTAGCATCACATAAGAGAAATATTTCCAAGAACATCCAAGATATCTCTCTTTCCCCTTATATTATCCTGTGGTATCTTCATGATCCTTAGAATTTAATTCCTAGGGATTCCACATGAACCATAACATCACCAAGACAAGTACAAAGTCCTCCTTGGATTCAACAATAGGCTTGTATCACTCAAGCTCTCCACACTAGCGTAATTGTCTTCATTGGGGCTTGTAAACCCTGGCCATGTTATATGACACAAGTATATGGCAAGACAACTCTAGTGCTAACATTCAAGTCTACATGGTCATACTAGGGTTTTAACCCTCCAAACCTATGTCTTCTTCTCTTGCATCATCACAAGCACCAAGACCTCCATGGATCATCAAGAATACAAGAATTCTGTGATATTTCCCTAGCCTTACATCCTGAAATATCAAGGTTTTGAAATCATGTTAGGCCTTAGCTCCACTCTCCATGTCTTCTACTAGGGTAGTGACCTTAGTGTTACAACAATAGGCATAAGAAGCATCATCATATTTAACATCATGTTATTCTCTAGGTTTTACAATGTACATGTATAACACAAACCCTACTCATCACAAGAGCAATTCCTAGCATCACACAAGAAAAATATCTCCAAGAACATCCAAGAAATCTCTTTTTCCCCTTATCTTCTCTTATGTACCAACATCTCCAAGCTGGTACAGTATTCAAGATTTGCAAAACCCTAGCTTCGGAAACCTAAAAATCCTAGCCAACACCAAATATCTCCATCAAGTAAGCATTTTTTATGACCCATATGTCACAAAAATCTGTATTTTCTCAAGATCAAGTTCTTCTTAAGGGACCTTCATTCATAATAAATGAGAATTTTTGGAAATGAAACTCCAAGAGTGGGATGAATTCCCTTATCTAGGGTGTAAAACCATCAAATATGCTCCAAAGTGTAACAAACTCTATCCCTAACAAGGTTGATGTCTTTCTCCTTGATCTCTTTCTTCAATGGCTAACAAACTCTCCATCTAAGGGAAAATAATAAAACCTTTCAACCTCCTCAACAACCTTCCAATAATAAGTGGTTATCATATCCTTTTTGTTCCAGTGATATATAATAATATAATGGAAACTCTCTATAAAATTCTATTACACACCAAGATCTATTCAAGCAATTACACACTCTCGCAAATTGCCTTGCAAAAACAAGTCATAGAACACTGAAAACAGTCATGTATTTGATGCAAACAGTATAACTCTATTGAATAAGTCTACATCAGCCAAAATTAGGAAATGTAATGGATATACATATATATAATTACATCACATATTTGAAGGCCAAAATATTCCATTCAAAATCCTCACAAAAGTAGGCTTACTATTTATCTATGCAAAACCCCCCTAGGTGCAAAGAGTGCTTTCCAAGTCACCTATAAAGCTCGCGAATTTGTGAATTAGTGATCATATGGTGATGTATGATGGAAAATAATCCTAAGTTCAGAATTTAGGAAGAGGAAAAATCATGGAGGATGAGTTGGCCAAAAAATAGTTAAGACAAGTCAACTAGCTTTCACCTTTTCACAAAACCTAGTAAAAATCAATAAAAAGCAATAAGGCGCCTTTCTATTCCAGAATTGGATAAAATATAACAGAATCAGATCATATCTTATCCAGAATCTCATAAATGCTCTCTAGTGACTCTAGGATTCTTGTGGTCCACAGAAAGGAGACTTGTAGTCCACACAATGGGTAATTTGGCCAACTACCTAGTCTAGCACCTAGTAATTAATCAAAATGACTAATTAATGTTATCCTAAGTATTAAATGACATGGATGGGTTTTAAAATAATCCAATACCCCCCCTTAAGCCTGACTTTATGTGCTAGAAATAATAAATAAATAGTGGCCAACAACTTGGCATGGTCACCCTTTAACATACTACCTTGTCCACAAAACAAGGAAAGAAGGAAAACCTCATGGGAAAAACCTCCCCTCAAGAATGGACATGAAAAAAATTGAAATATTGTTGATCAATCTTTCACTCAACCACATTTTCAACCATCCCAATAAGTGATCTCAGATGGTTGAAATTCTTCTCATTAAAAGCTTTAGTGAATATGTATGCAATTTGCTCAGCTGATGGGCAATATTGCAGATCAATGATGTGATCATGCACTAAAATCATGATGTAGTGCATATGGATCTCTATATACTTGGTTCTTTGCCTATATATTGGATCAATTGAGACCCTTATAGCACTTTGATTGTCACAAAATATGATTGTGGGAGTGCTAAAGGAAATCCCAAACTCTGAAAGAATACCCTGCAACCACACACACTGAGTTGCAGCATTCACTGATCCTTTGTACTCAGCCTCTGTTGAAGATAGTGCAATTGCACTTTGTTTATTACTTGACCAGCAAACATGGCCTCCTCCAAGCATGAAAAAAAATCCAGAAGTGGACTTCCTATCAAGGCTATCACCATCCCAATCTGAGTCAGTAAAACCAAGAAGATCTAGGCTGGAATTTGCAACATAGTGAATACCATCAAACTTGGTGCCTTGCACATAATGAAAAATTATTTTTTCATCCCTTCAATGAATCTCATGTGGCTTCTCCATGTATCTTGAGGCCACACTCACAGCATAAGCAATATCAGGTCGAGTATGAGTCAAGTACAACAAGCTTCCAACTAGCTTCCTATACAGGGCATTGTCCACCAATGGTGTAGAATCTGCTTCTCCAAGTCTGACTCCTGAAAGGAAGGGAGTCTTTGAAGGATTTAAATCAGACATATTGAAATTCTTTAGTAGGCATGAAACATAATTTGACTAAGATACCTTAGTTCCAAACCTAGATTGTGAAATCTCAATCCCCAAAAATTGCTTAAGAATTCCCAAGCCAATCATGGAAAAAGCTTGATGCAAGGAGGTCTTTAATGAAGTTATTTGATCAATAGAGCTACCTGTGATTAGTAGGTCATCAACATATAACACAATAATCAATATGGAGTCATCAATCAGATTCATTTAAAAATTTGGATCAGACTTGCATCTAGCAAACGATTGTGACAAGAGGAAGTTGTCCATCTTGGCATACCAAGCCCTGGGGGCTTGCTTAATACCATATAAGGACTTCCTCAACCTCCACACAAGGTTAGGATATGATGTATACCCTTATGGATGCTTCATATAGATCTCCTCCTCAAGATATCGATGGATTAAAGCACTCTTGACATCCATGTGATGCACTTCCCAGTGCTTGGATGCAGAAATTGCCAGAACTAGTCTTATCAAATCCTTTTGTGCAACTGGTGCAAAAGTCTCATTGTAGTCAATCCCATGGACATGGGAGAAGCCATTTTCCAAAATCCTTTCCTTATAATTCACATCTGCACCATCAGCTGCAAATTTGGTCTTGAATATCCACTTGCAAGTTACCAATTTTCTGCCTGGGGGGAATGCAATGTCCCTTTTTTGAATTTTATTAAAATGGTGAAATTTTCAACTTTTTCCACTAGTTCAACCTTTGACTAGTATTGGTCTCTTGGTCTCCAAACGACTCCAAATGCTCCCAAATTGTTATATACGGTGTATGGATGATATTGGGACATGAATATGAGGTTTATGGATGCTTTATAGACTTAAAAAGGCTTCTGGAACTCTCCTTTAAGTTCTATCCAAAGTAGGGAGTTTGACTAGCAATTTCTCTTTGACTAGTATTGGTCGCTTGGTCTCCAAATGACTCCAAATGCTCCCAAATTGTTACAGAAGGTGTATGGATGATATTAGAACATGAATATGAGGTTTTTGTATGATTTATAGACTTCAAAAGGATTCTTAAACTCTTATTTAAGTTCTGTCCAAAGTAGGGAGTTTGACTAGCAATTTGAGGTTCAAATCCCCCTTGTGTAGATGTTGGAAATGGCTCTCCAAGTGCTATGGGAACCTATCTAATTTCTGAATAGAGGTAGGTTACATATAATAGACATAAATATAGGTTCATATGTATCTCCATTCAATTTATTAAGTCTTTTACAACCCTCTCCAATCATATACAAAAATACTAGTTTCGACCTTGGGGGAAATGATAGGCAAACTTCTCCAAATGCTATGAAACTAAACCAAATGACTCCAAAAGCTTATGCACTAAACATGAAATTTGTAATACACACTATTAAAATTCCATATATCATTATTCCATCAGTTGTTCACTTATTCATTTGAAATTATCATCACAACATTGGCAAACATCAACATAGTGGGGAAAAGGCACCATTTTCTCATTAATGATCAGATTTATACATTTCCACTTGGAATCTAGAACTTAAAATTTGTGAAGGTGAAGAAAAAATAATTTTCATCATATTACAAAATAAATGGGTCATTAAAAGGTTCCCCAAAGAGTACAATATCTCACCAAGTGCGTCTTCCCTCAAGGACCATGAATATGCCAAGAAATAGAAGAATGGTTGTAGAAGCAAGCTGAAATAGATGTGACCATGAGATGCCATGTATCTTTAACCTGTAACAAAAGACTCCATAAAATCTCCAAATGAAAGGTCTTAATGTCCTTTCCAATTACCAACTAGGATGGGAATCTTTCACCCTCAAAATTGGTGCTAAGGCAAGTAGAGTAGCACTCCACTAGCTTTCTTCTCCAAATGCAAAATGGAAATTCTAAAATGATCAAAAGCCGCCATCCTTCTTTTTTATTGTCTTTTATAAACTTATGAGGTAATCCATGGGTCGAATTCCTCCCAATATCTTCATGTCAACTCAAGTTGGGAAGAGATTCCCAAGTATGCCACTTGTCCTTCCAAATCTAGCTCTCCCCTTCTATAAATTCGAATTGGTGTCTCTTTGGCTGCCCTAAATCACTTGAGCACCCTGTTGGAGGCAATTTTTATCCCTAACATGTCATATATTTCATATGTCAGCCTTCAGGTCTGATTTGTGTCATAGGTGTCATAGCATCTTCATCATTGTTGTCATAGAGCTAGGGAATCTAGTCCAAGTGTCTCACTAGCTCCAAAATGCCTCTTCCTCTTCCATGGGAGTTACTCTTCCACTCCAATTCGACCTTAATTGATTCATGCCAAGTATATTTACCTCCCAACTCATCCCAAGAACATTAGGATTCTTATGGATTCGAAATGATAAGAGGAGGATGCCATGTGGCATAGAAAATATAGCTTGTGTGGGTTCCACATCCTCCATGTGTCTTCATGATCAATTGCCACTTTGATTTTCCCTTGTATTTATTTATGTATCTCCTTATTAAATATTTATTCCATTCTAATGTTCAAACATCATTTATTATATCCCTTATTTCAAATCCCAAAGCTTCCACCCCCCAACCTAGGGAACTAGTAATTTTCCTCCATGGCAGTTCATTTGGATGGGTATATTACAACTTTGAATTGGAAATTTCTCTTAATGTGATCCACCTTGTCCATTTGGATCTAATTTAACATTATTACTAACTTAGACTTCATTCTTGGAATTTATTTGACCCTTAGCATCCATTTGACAAAATATCATGAGTATGGCCAAGGGGCTTAGGCCATTGTGACCCAATGCAAAATTTTGGGACATGAAAAATACTCCCTTCCCAATATTTCTTGTCCTCAAGAAATTTAAACACATGTATGTGGAAGAACCTGCTTTCTTTCCAAAATTTTGCTTCCCAAAACTTCTCTTCTATAACCTTGAGTAGAGCCACCCATGCACTACAATTGTGTGTTTCCAAAAGCAAGGAGATGTGGATTTTCTTTTTCATTTTGATATCCCCTGTAACATCACCACTAAAACACCAAAATGTTAATTAAATCAATCAAAACCATGTTTGCACAATTACTCTTTACCTCTTTCATATTTTGGAAACCCCTTATGATACCATTGTAATTCTGGAAGTTGCCATTGAGTTGCCCAACCTTCAGTCTTCGAGATCCCATGAATATTTTAGAGAGGAACCACCATGATTGCTACTACACTACTCTGATTAAAATCACTTTATGAATTAGGGAATCCATCTCCCATACTGCTTGTTTCCCAAAAAATTTGAAATCAATGGGACTAAAAATTATTCCAAGGTCCCATTGCTTGTATTGCACTCCAACAATTAGGAGTGCTATCCAACTCATACCATCAAGTAAGAGAATTCTTGGATCCCATTTTCTTGTATGCATTCTTCTAAACATCATGAGTACAAAATATATATAATTAAATTACATAAAAACATAATGAAAATGTACATCAAGGAGGTCGCTCTGATATACAAAATAAGATATTACCCCTACTCCTTTCCCTGTCCTGTCGCTCTGATATACAAAATAAGATATTACCCCTTACTTCTGATACACACACACACTTCAGATCTTTTGATGTTCGTTCTACTGTGCGCACCTTCTATATGTTGTAATACCATTGTTACTTTTCTGCATACACCACTTGATTTCTCATTCCACTCAACACTTTGCTTCAAATGTTGTCGCACTTCATGTGCCATGTTCTTCTTCAACTGATTCTGCAGTCTGCACCAAAGGTTCAATATTAATTTATGTTATTGCGCTTCTGCAACTTCAACTGATACTACGCATCAACTGATAACTTGTCATTTTGATATTGCTCATCAATATCATATGGAACTATGCAACTTCGGTGATATGTTCGTTCTGATTAGGTTCCACAGTATTTCAGATAATCCATGACCAACTGTGCATTATATGATTCGTCATTTCTGTTTAATGCACTTGTCTTAGATTATCCTCATCATGACGTGCATCCTTGATTCTATTGCAAATCTGTCTTTGCGCATCTGATGGACTTCCTTGCTTTGCACACATCAACTCAATCTTCGTGCATTAATTACACTTATTAACTTCGCGCATATTCTGATATACTTCGGATCTATCTCTAAGATTTTGTCTTAGATCATCTATGACTATCTACGTTTTTTCTGCGATACTATCATTCGATCCTCACACACTTGTGCATATTCTGCAATTATGCCCTTTTGTCTTCTCACAACCATCACAAATTCACAACATCATTCTTCACACTGTCATCTATTTCATTATTCTGTTTGTGCGCACTCGACTCTTCGTCTAGATCATATTGTTTTGATTCCACAAGCCCTTGATGCCCCCAAAACTATAAATCTATATCTTCCAACTGTCCTACAAGATATTCATCCTTTCTATCAATCTTACTTCAAATTTCCAACTTTCTTCTTATTTATACATGTCTTGCACAAATTGTATGTCCGCAAGTTGGTTGTGGCATTCCTTCTTCTTTGCTTCATGCTTTATGCTTCTGCCACTTGTCTTCTTATGTGTTATTGAGGTGTCATCTCTTGTGGGTATTGCGCATACATGGTCCTTGACTTAGTGGGACTTTAAGCCTCGTGGTGTGGTCTTTCCCCCTTTATGTATCATTGCCTGTGGAATTTGCACATATCATATCTTCAACTGCTACACCCTTTTTGGTACTTGTGTGCCTTCAACAAATGAAATCTTCTTCTGATTGGTGAGTCTTGTGTGCTTTTGCGACTTGTATAACTGTTCAACCATTTCTTGGTGCAATTTTCTTGCACACTCACGAACCTTTTCCAATCAAAGCTTTGACTTGCTTGCACACTTTAACCTTTGTCCAATGAACTATTTGGATTTATTTCGCATTCTTTAAGCTTTTGTCCAACCATTTCTTTGACTTGCTTGCACACTCAAGAACCTTTGTCCAACCAACACTTTAATTTGTACCTTGAAGGACTATGATTGGATGGACTTGATTCCTGCTCATGTACCACATGTACTGGATGTATTCCTTATGTACTTCTTCAAATTGGATATGCATGATGTACCTCTAGATATAATTCTTCATACTAGCATCCATACATTTCTTCATCTTGCTTGCACATATACCTCTTCAAAGTGGCTTCCATGTAATTTTCATATTGGCATAGGAATATTGATTCCTCTTTGACATTGGTTGACTTCTTCTTTGACATTATTTGACATCAATGACAACCAAAGTTCAACAATTTATACACAAGAAAATATTTTGAAGTATATTGGTGGGATACATAGTTATTTGAGGAATACAATTCTTATGTTTAATCCAAATAATATTGACGAAGTTTGTTTCCAAGCTACTGATATTCAGTCAAGGGGAAAGAATTTCCAGGACAACTTCTCAAAGGAATCGATTCAACTAGTTGCGGGAATGAACAAAGGAAAGGGTAACACAAAGAGAACAGGCATGATGAAGAAAGAATATGAGAAGCCTTTATTTTCACATTGTAAGACGGAAAGATATGATGATTCTAAGTGTTGGAAACTCCACCTAGAATTGAAGCCAAAGATGTTTTGGAACAAAAGGGTGTTAAGAAAACCACTGCTACAATCCAACATGATCTCAAATTAGATTCAAGTGATAAAATCAAGATCATGGACATAGGCATACAAGGTATATGTTCTTATATTGGTTCTATCACTAATGCTCATACTTCAAAATTTGAATCTATGCACGATGAAAGGAAAATAAGTGAGCTATTCCATAATAGAGTTATCTCAAAACATACTAATATTGATACACTCATTGATAATGGTTCACAAGCTAAAATCATTTCTAAAGAAATTGGGGCTTGAAACTAAACTTCATCCTAAACCATATCCTTTGGGATGGGTATGTGAAGATGCTAAGTTATAGGTGTCTAAACAATGCAAGTTCAAATTTGTGATCACTTCTAAGTTCATTGATAGGATAGAGTTAGATGTTGTACTACTTGATATTTGTGGAGTTGTTTTGGGAAGTCCTTATTTGTATGACATGAAAGTTATCTTTTACAAGGAGGAGAACAAGTATCATCTCATCGAGGATGGAATTGGTTATATCGTAAGATCCCATCATGTGAAGACTAACTTGTCTCTTATTACTATAGGTCAAATGAAAAGGATTGTAAATGTAAGAAATAATTTTGTACTCATGATTGTAAAAGCTAAGTATGACGATAGATCCAAAGATTTCCAAGGACATGATCCTAAACATAAATATGAATTGGTTAATATTGTTTCTAGCTATGATGAAGTATTTTAGGAACTGCAGGGATTAACTCCAAGGAGAGAGATACATCATGAGATCCAGTTGCAACAAAATAATCCTCTTACTAATATTGGCTTGTATAGGTTATAAATGGTTGCAAATGGAGAGATAAAGAAGCAAGTTCAGGAATTAGTCGATAAAGGAGTCATTCTACCAAGTACTTCTTCATGCAAGTCGCCCATTATGTTGGTACCAAAGAAAGACAATACATGGAGACGATGAAAAATATGATTACCCTCTTCCTTGTATTGATGATTTGTTTGATAAAAAAATGCAACTTATTTCAATAAGTTAGACTTGAGAAGTGGTTATCATCAAGTGAGGATCAATGAAGGTGATATTTGGAAAACTACTTTTAAAACAAAACAAGCTCTATTTGAATGGTTGGTTATACCCTTTGGGATTTATAATGCTCCTGCTACTTTCATGTGTGTTATGAATGATGTATTCAATCAATTCATAGATTATTTTGTATTAGTCTACTTAGATGATATACCAATTTTCAGTCAAAGTTGGGAAGATCATGTTAATAAAATATTAGATGTTTTGAAAAAAGAGAAATTGTACCTAAAGATGTCAAAATGTAAATTTGGGAAAACATATTTAGCTTATTTGGGATATATAGTAGCTGGTGGTGAATTTAAAATTGATCCCTATAAAGTTGAAGCCATTATGAAGTGGCTCAAGCCTAATAACATGACAGAATTTAGGAGCTTCATGGGAGTAGTTCAGTATTGGAGGAAGTTCATTGCTAACTTTTCATTTATTGCATCTCCTTTACATACTTTGACAAGTACTAAAAAAGTATTTCAGTGGGTAGGTAAACAACATAATGCCTTCGAGACTTTGAAAGTGAATATTAGTACAACCCCAATTCAAGAATTTCCAGATCTACAACAACCATTTGAGATTGAAACTGATGCAAGTGATTATGCCATGGGAGCAGTGCTAATAAAACGAAGGAAACCAATTTGTTACCATTATGAGACCTTCACTAGTGCAATAAGGAATTATCCTACATATGACAAGGAACTGTATGCTTTGTTTAGAGTGTGAAGAAGTGGAAACATTATATGATGGGAAAATAGAAAATTGTACATACATATCATCATCCTTTGTAGTATCTCCAACCACAAACCAAGATACAAAATTCATGTCATTTCTGATGGATGGGATTCCTGCAACAATTCCATTTTGTCATCACATATAAGAAAGGTACACAAAAAAAAGTTCTTGATATGTTATCAAGAACTTTTGTTAATTCCTCCATTATTTTACATCATAGTTCATTAGCTCATGAAAGTTACATTGAACAATATGCTAAATATGAATATTTTAAGGATGCATATAAAACACTAACCCATGGTACTAAAGAGGAAGAATAAGACTATCATGTACATGGAAAATTATTATATCATCTTGGTAAATTGTGTATTCCATGAGATGAGAGAGTACATGTAATCAGAGAAGCACACACTTCTCTCATTTTGGTCATTTTGGTATAGGAAAAACAATAGCTCAATTGGAACACTATTGTTACTGGCCTCAAATGAATGAAACTATGTCCAAATATGTAAAATGATGTGTCATGTGTGCCACTAGAAAACCAAGTAACAAAAATTTGGTTTGTACTTGCCACTTCTTGTACCTTCTCGTCCATGAAAAAGTGTCTATGGATTTTGTAGGAGGTCTACCTATGTCTAAGAAAGTTCATGATTATCTATATGTTGTTGTAGATAGATTTAGTAAAATGTGTGTTCTGGTTCCTTGTAAGAAGCACGTGATAGGAGAAAATACTACACACTTGTTCTTCCAGCATGTATGGGTTCATTTTGGGTTGTCCACATCCATTGTATCTAATAGAGACTCCTACTTCCTTGGGGAACTTTGGTCAACTACATGGGTATTAATGGACACTATGCTTCATAAGAGCACTACTTTTCATCCATAGACCAATGGATATACAAAAGTGGTTAACAAGACAATGATACACCTACTTTGAGGATATTGTAACAAGCATCCTAATATTTGGGATGAACAGTTGTATTATGTACAACATGCCTATAATCACGCCATACATTATTACACACATAAGTATTCTTTTGAGACATGTTTTGGTTACTTTCCTAAGTCTCCTTTAGGATTCATGTTTTGGCAGGATTTAATGGAGGATGGACATAATGATACAAATACAGCCAATAAGTTCATCCAGAAGATCCAATTGGTTCATCAGGCTGTACATGAACAATTAGAGAATATCCAAGCCAAGTATAAGGATAGGCATGGAAAGCATAATGTTGATCATCCCTTCCAATTTGGTGATCAATTTTAGTTATACACTAGCAAGGAATGCCTTAAAGGTGAAGGTAAAAAGATTAAATCAATTAGGTATGGTCCATTTACAATCTTGGAAAATATTGGTGACAATGCTTTTCGGTTAAAGCTACCTCCATATATGAAGATGTATTCCGTGGTTAATATTGAAAAATTGAAACTATATGAGCATCCCATGATAATGGATCAAATGACAATGTTTAAGTTCCTTATGTTGAATATTTTTCTCCTGAATATCTTGATGAGTTATAGGAAGATGTTGTTCGTGATAGGAGGGTGAGGAATTCACTTAGAGGTGAAGTGGAATATCTTCATGTGGGTCTAAAAGAAATTCATCTAGGTAAAGCACAATTGATGGAAGCCTAAAAAGTGAGGGAGATGTACCCTCACTTCCTTTTTGAGTGAAATCAGACTTTTGGTGGTCCAAAAGATTCTTAGTGGGGAGGTATTATCCATGAGGTCGATCCATTCAGACATTTTTAAATTCTTCTAAAAATATCTTCAAGTTGAATATCTTTCCAATGCAATTCGACCGGGGTCAATAGATACGGTATGCGAAAGTTATGGCCTGCTGAAGTTAACCATAAACAGGTAAAAAATTACAAACAAGGTACAATGATGATGTCATCCTATTGACATGGATGAATCAGAATTTAACATGTGTACCAACCAACAGTTGACATGTGTACCAACCAACAGTTGACATGTGAACCAATCTAAAGCTTCCATGTGGACCAATCCAAAGATGACATGTGTACCAATCAATTGTTGACACGTGGCAAGGTGTACGTATGATGAGATGCATAGGTGGAAAGGGCATATCCAAGGGGATTTGATCCCATGACCTGTATTCCAAAAGAATAGTTCCCTTGACCATTACACTAATGGGTTAGGATATGTTAATTTTTGGATTGAATTTTATTTAAATATATTGTTGCCAACTCAATAAAACAAAGTAATGATTCAGAGGGATTAAATACCACGACCTATCCTCTACAAGTAGATCACTCACCATTGCACCAAGTATTCCAACCTTTTCAACACTCAGAGCATAATTTATTCATAGTTGATATTATATCTCTAAAATAATGTAAAGAGGCAGATCACATGGGATTTGAACCCCATCCTCTCCACCACGATTCAAGTTCCTTTTCCACCATAGGATGCACTAAGATGTGTTATATAAAAACACATAATTGATTTTAAAGGAATTCAGTATTCCGTGTATTGAGAAAATCATCAAACTTGTGTTCATTTGTTGCAGGAAGAGGCTGTTATAGGTTGTGATGCCGAGTTATTTTCTTCCTAGAAAAACACCAGCAACCAATATTACAGATTGGAGTCCATTCCTTGATGTAAAGAAGACATATTATTGAAATTTGCATCATTTTAGTGGATCGGTTCCTCACTTTAAGCGGAACCAAAGATGTATCCCATGAGGGTGAACTCCATTATCAATTTACTGAGTATTATATATGTTTATTGCCATTATTTTCTCAATTTCAATCCTTTCATATGTTGATTTTTAATTTATTAAGCCAATTTTGAACAAAGTTATGGGAAAATTGAGAAACATTATTTTGAAACTCGAATTAGTGTAATGAAGCATGTTTTAGCACTAATTTCACATCATATGATAAGACATAACAACACTTATCTGATTCCAACATAACATATTATCTAATTTCCTGTACACAATTCCTTTTAAATGGACATACTACAAGTTATAGAAAGTGCTTTTCTATTCAATATTTAAATAGTTGGGAACAAATATAGATAAGCACATAAGTATTTCAAATTATAATAGAAAAGAATATACTGAATTAATCATAGCAATACTTATGTGATTCAATATAGAATAAGTCATTCCATAAACCAAATGAGCAACCCTGAACTTCCCAACTGCAGACTAGACGAAACACTTATATCTTTATGTTTTCCCTTAGTCACTCATGATCCAAGTCATGATTCCACTAAAGGTAAAGATACTCAAGTTTTTCTCCCATATCATCCATATTAGTTTTGTTTTTTACCCTTATAAATTAAGTCTTTGTCAGAACTTACCAGTTCTTTTACTAATAGTTGATACCTCCTTAAACACCTTTCAAGGAGTGTAAGTATCACTACTATTATCAATCAAGAAAACATTTTACCAACCTATAATGGTTTACACTCAAGAAAACACCTATTTACTAACAACACACCATGTTCTACACTCTATGGCCATAGATAATTTTATGCGTATATGTAGTACCAAGATGAACTTGAACTTAATCCATTCTTTATTTAGTTTCCATGAGTCTTTGTTTCTTACTCCCCAAAATAATAACCCTTATTATTTCATCTCCTTTTGGTTTATATGTTATCCCTCCCTCCCTCAAGTTCCCTCTTATTTGTCATTAAGGGTAACAATACTTTTTTAAGTGTAGCACTCCCTTAAACTTAGGAGGGACACCTTATCTTGACTTTCTTGGATTTATAAGTGATATTAGTGATATATTACCATTAAATAGGACATTATGATTATTTTGTTATTTCATATTTCATATTAATCCTTTTCCAAGTTGAACTGCCCCTCGAATCATGGATTCTCTTTTCTCCGATGCTGCTCATCCAGTTTGTGAGAAGTAAAATAAGTAATAACAATCACACCATTAAATATGTTTTTTCAAGTTTCAACTTCATGCTTAGTTACATAAATGCAATTCAATCAATAACTTTAAGGGAAAAGTATTGGGATATTACATCCCCTTAAAACAACACCATATTCGATGTTCCTTCATTTCTATATCACTTGAAAAAAATTATTTTTAAGATACACTTGCTTTTCATCCTTCTATATAAAGTTTAACGTGGATGGTTATACACACCAAAAATTCCCATACATTTATGCTTCCAAAGTATTTATCACTTCTACATATATCTGTTTTATTCATCATAGAAAGCAATAGGTTATAACTGTATTCACTAATGACATACTTGTATTACTAGTTATTAAATCAAAATATACTTAACAACCAAATACATTCCTTGTATATTCTTTTCATTGATTCATAAAGTTATCATAGCTCATCTCCTGCACAAGGAAAGGTTATTGCTTTCATTGATAAACTAGTTACTATCAAAAGTCCTTCATAGGTGCGTGTATAGAAAACTTTCAACTTCACTTAGATTTTTTCTTCCACACTTAGCACATACAATTCATATACTGGTGTGTATATAGAGTATTTAAAGCTAAGGTACTTCTCATCCCCACAACACATAACACAAGAGGGTATTCTCTTCATGAAAGCAACAATTCTCGTGCAAGTCCTCTTCACAGTGTATATGTGTGCATAAAGAAGTCTATCAAGAGGTGTTACAACTAGGGCATCCCCATGTTTTTCTCAGTTGAACTTAGCTTATAGGCCATCATGTGTCCTCATGTCATGTGTTTCAGTGTCATATGTCTAGCTATCAAGTGTCTTTCTATCAAGTGTTTCTACATTTTTGTATGTTTAAAGGTTCAAAATGTTTGACTAGATTTTATGTTGTGGCTAGTCATTTTTGTAATGGCTATAGGTTATGTCTCAACTGGGTTATAAGATCAATGTAATTGAACATCATTTCATCACTTTTCCAATATGTTTCTTACTGAAATGAGATTTCAGAATTATGAGGTTTTTCCTCATGTGTTACTTATTGCAACTACAAGAATTTGGTCTTCATTATGGTATTACTATCATTACCATATACATATCCTTCTTACCTGCAACTTTTATTAAAATAACCAGACAAATTATTAGTACATATAATTATATGTTTCCAAAATAAATCAATTCATGATTGTCTTCAGTTGGAAATCATTCCAAATGCAATTAAATGTTAGCAGCTACATGTATATTTCTATACTCCTACATTCTTATTCAATATCTCGATCCAAAAATCAAACATCTTCATAATTTAATACTTTCACTTAGCAAATTCATACTATTATAATTTAATACTTTCACTTAGCAAATTCATACTATTATAATTCATACTATTATAATTCAATAATTTAATAATACTTTCACTTAGCAAATTCATAATTTAATACTTTCACTTAGCAAATTCATAATTTAATACTATTATAATTCAATAATACTTTCACTTAGCAAATTCATAATTTAATACTTTCACTTAGCAAATTCATACTATTATAATTCAATCCCTTTTATTTCAACAAAAGAGATAATTATGACATACCTATATAATTGCCAATAATACTTCCCAGGTTACCTGTTCAATTATACCTCCTGGGTATTCAACATAATCAGTCATTCCTCACCTAACCTTTTTCGTCGGATCTAGATACAACATAATAACATTTTTACTTGTATTCTGGCTTAGTACAATAACTAACATGTGCTGGTTTTATATTAACTCAAGGTGTTATTCATATCATTCTATGTTTAGTCTAACATTCTTTGTTTTTTATATATACCTCAGTGTATCAAACAATAATTACATCGATTCAAATTGTTTAATAGTTTTCTTTTCTCAACTTTCATCAACACTAGATGTTGGTGTATATATTAGTCCTGTATGGCAGTATAAGGAATAATTTCATGTCTTTCCTTTTCTGTTGTGACCTCTTGTGGGGTATGAAAATTATTTTCATTGATCCCTTTATGAAGGCAATTTCTTAATAAATGTCATTTTCCACATCCCCATCACTTCAATGATTTATGAAATGGTTCTTCCTCTTCTTTCCATCTAGTCATTTTTCATTTAAGTGCAGATAATCCTGCATTTTAAATTTTCCTTTTTATTGTATGGAATATACTTGTGAGATTTCCTCTCATAGTTATTTTTCTAGAATTACTCACAACTTGTCAAAAATGGAGTTGATTCCCTATTTCTGACAAATTCTGCAATAAAATAGAGCTAAACTCATGTTGCTTCTTTTGGGCCTTAATTAACTTCTCATTTTCATACCTAATACTTTGGAGTTTTTCTTTTATGATTTTCATGATCTCCATCATGTTTGTAGGTTTATAGTATTTCCCTTGTCTAGGGATTCATTGTTCACATGATTTCCTTATTACTATCCCGCTTCTTGAGAGAATATTATGTCCTCCACACCCTTCAAAATTACTTCTTTCACCTTGTAGAGTTACCATTTGTACTTGATTTATGTGTACCTGAAATGGTTTGTTAGTGCATTCTAATACTTTGATGATAAATACACGAAGGGATGTTTAAGAATGGTATTTCAAGATAATCTTTTAATTTTTATCCATAAAATAACCTGCATTTTTCTTAAGAAAAACAAACATTCTAGATCACATCAATCATTATTAGAAAGGATTTATACTTGTTATTAGATTCCGTATTTGAATTATCGCCTTAATACATATATCAATGACATAGTTATTGTATGGCTCTTTTCTTATAAATTCTAGATAATACTAGATTAGGGTCTTAACATCAAAATGGATTGTAGTCTTCTTCAACATTATAGTTATTGTTCACGATTATATTTTGTCAAACATTATTCTTTGTATGAAGATTTTATGAAATTCAAGTTACATAACAGATGAAATCTATTATCCCCCATTTAAATTCACGTTTATGTTTCATCCTATTTTGGCAACAATCCCATACACTTATGTAATCTAAACATTCTTTATAAGATATAACTATATAAAATATATTAAGTTCTTGTTAGTAATTATTGGCTAAATATTTTGGCCATGAAACCTATTAATCACAAATAACTACAACATTCCTTTTTCAACTTTCCTTAATATACTCAATTACTTCACATACTTCTTAATTCATATCAAACACTCTAGATGAAGAAGGCCGATTTTCTACATGACCAAAAAATTCATACCTTATATATTTCTCTTTACTGCTAATTCTATCTTGATTATAAATCTTACTCATCTTGCTAATTCTATCTTGATTATAAATCTTACTCATCTTGCTAATTCTATCTTGATTATAAATCTTACTCATCTTATTGTTTCACTCTATTTACAAAATTCAACATACTTAACCAACCTTCACAAAATAATTATTAGAGAAAATGTTTCTTTCGGGCATTAACACTTAGATAATGCCTATAGGTTAATTTCTGGGTCATTTAGATACATTTTAATATTAATATATGATTTTTTTAGCAGGAGGAATGTATACATTAAGCTTGTTTTAAGATGACCTTCACTTATCTCTACTCCAATGTTTAACATTGAGCCCTTATATACCTTGTAATGTTTTTGGGTCAATTTACTTTGAATGACTTGATTGTCACTTTAAGATATGAACTCATAGTTCATAATTCTATTTCAACATTTTATTACTGTTTTCAATATTATTAATGGTTTAAAAGTCCTCCCCGGAATAAAATATACACAGTATCAGGGAAGCTAATATGTACATTTCCCAAGGAGAGTACTTGGAATTCATGTTTATAATAATTTCTTCATATTTATTCAAACATTAATAATAAATCTTAAATATATTATATCATATTATATCTGCTTGAGTTAGACTTCCATTTCCCAAGGAGAGTAATTGGAATTCATGTTCATAATAATTTCTTCATATTTATTCAACATTAATAATAAATCTTAAGTATACTATATCTGCTTGAGTTAGACTTCCAGGTTCTTTTCAATGTTGATCCTATTCCTCATTCCTCACCCTTCCAAGAATTTTATTACTCTCTCTTATCATTGTTATATTCAGGGTTTTATGGCTTTATGAGTATTTATGTTTTTCATAAAAGAACCTTGGCGCCTACAATTCATATATTTTGTTTTGAAGTATCATTTTTATTGAATATAGATATATAATCATCATAGTCCAACCTCTTTAAGTGTTTATAAAAATATGATAAGTAAAGCACAGTAACCAAAATCCTAACTCCCATAATTGCTTCATCTCAAATTCCAATTACTCACCTTTATTAAGTAAATTCACTCAATTAGACTTGGATTTATCTCACCAAAGCTGTGGGTATTTCTTTATTATAATACAACTCCTTTTAACACTAGATTTTCGATATTCGTTTGAATATCATAAGTCATGCAATGCAATGATACCAATTTGTAACAACCATATTCTTGCAAACCAACACATATTATTTTTAAATGATGTACTTAATAATGTACCAAAATGCATTTGCCGACTTATTTGTTTGTATTACTTTTAATTGTCTAACAAAATGGAATTCCATTTAACTTCACCCTTTTTTTTTATACACATGGTTATAATGTTTTGAAATTGTATTGTTCATATGACCACCTCCATAGCCTAGGCAATTCTTTAATCACTTATATGATTTCTTTACCAAGGCTTAGACATTATGATAGTCGCGAATGTATTGATTAGTTGTGATAATAGTTATCATTATTTTATAGATATTTACCTTTATGGAGAAGGGGCATTAAGTCATCATGGGTCGATCTTGACTTCATATGCGATGAATGACTCTAATGGTTTGACCACAATTCCTTTGATTTGGTTCATAAGCTTGGCGTGTTTACCTTTGTTACTTAACTCATATTTCGACCAATGTTTATTTAAGGGGGTTGGCTCGCTAGGGTGGTACTATTTGTTTAACACCTCAACACCTATCCTCTAGGCATGATGACTCTTAATTGAATACATTTTATGAGGAGTAGGATTTAACTCGTATTTCTCCTACCTCACCATTCATTTGGTTGTTCGACACTTATGGATTTACCTTTTGATGGTGAACTTGGGTTCAACTATGCTTTGATTCGATTTATAGAGGGTTTTTTTTGTAAGATTAAAAAATATGGCTTGAAATAAAGGAATTATGCATTTGAGTCATATTCTAGTTGTTCATTTGTTTATATACATTCACTCAATTCATGCCAAAAATCCTCTAATCGTTCTATTCTGAATTTTTGTCTATGCACTTATTATTGATAGTTCTTGGGACTTATTCCATTGACAATGGTTTATATATATATATATATGTGTGTGTAGGATGATGTTGTGTTTACTTGTACATCATATTATTTGGGCCCATCTTTTTTTATATAGTGAATGTTCGGTGGTGTTGAATACATGACTCACTTCTTAGTGTGCTTATTTAATATCATCTACTGTGCTTAGGACACCAAGCTCTATCTCAGGTAATTTCACATAGATGATACATAGTCTGCATTTCTGAATTTTTGTTCTCCTTTCATTTTACAAAGTGTCTTCCCACTTTTATAAGTATCTATCCTATTGGCTTACCCATTAACTTGATTTTAGGATTCAAAACTCTCTGTCCCCTCCAATTTCAATCATGGGTATCGTTGACTTGAGGTCACTGTACCTTGTGGGTAAGACAAGTGATTAATTCTATTTTCTTCTTTGTTCTTATGACCCATATCTTATCCATCGTTCCTTACAATTATTGGTTTCATTTGTGTGCATGTTTGGATGACAAAACCCTCCTCGGGTATTAATATGTTGGTTCACAATGAATGGTCTACACAAGTATTCTCCAAGGGAAACTATCAATTAACTTGAGTTTTTATTAGGTTTGTGTGGAAACCTTGAGGAGTAGTTAACTCCCGAATTCCTTGTAGTTCGAGGTTTTCTTTCTTATTATTCAACAATTGTAATTCACCAAAGTTCATTCTGGTTTGACATGAGTATTCTTTTTGTAAGGATTTGTAGAATTTAACATATGGTTCCTATGATAATTATATATACTTTTGTACTCAATGGAAGTGTTATTGCTAGAGGGATTTTTATCCTTCTGACAATAACAAGGATTGCTTATGTAAGGTATTCCTACACATGACTCTTATTATCTTAGCTCAGGTGAATATAGAATTGTTATTTGATTGTTTCTATACTCAGTCTTATCCACCATTCATTGTACATTATGGCGCTCATTTTCTTTTAACAAATTCCCGACCACTAAGCCACATGATGCTGGTCATATACGGTTTCTTTGTTATTTTGAAATATTTATTTATACATGCAAGATACCATGTACATGAACCTTTGTAAATGAATATGTATATATGCATGCATCTAAAGATATTCTCTATTTCCATGTTTTTGACTAATCTACCGAGTTTGAATTCTATAATGCATTATGATGTGAATGTTGAAGTATAATATTATCACCATGCTTGTGTGATCATACTTTATTTATTTAACATCTCATATTTGATATCAATATAGCGATCATTTTTTTAATTTCTTATATTTTATTTTATTGTTAATAATATTTTTATGTCATTGCAGGACATATAGGAGCATCATACGCTAGCCAAATTTTTAAAGATTGTAAAGTTTTCTAAAGTTCAAAAATTTATTTTATTAAATGAAAATTTCAAAAAATAATTATTTGAAATTTGATTGACGTTTAAACAATGACTTCTTCATTGAGGTCTAGAATGGGGGACGTGGTGGTGGTCTGAGTTCATGACCAACATATTTCACATTTTACAGAGAACATTTTATTTAATACAGTTGTGAATGGTGTACATGAATTTTTTAATTCTCTTTTTAAATGGTTAATTCATATTGTTATACATGGAAGCCAACACTCTCATGTACAAGCAATATGTGGTCATCGAGAAGAAGATAAAAAATTAGTGGTCATTTATCGGAATTACTCTCAACTTTTTCATGCATCGTCATTCAATTCAATTCTTTGTGGAAGCTCTAAGAGGACCGTAGGAACCCATGGGGTCTTTCCATATGTGGCCTTGCAGTGATCATCGTAAAGTATAATTTTTCTATGCTTGTTCCATAGTCCAAGCAATAATTTGAGTGGGGTGTGCTATGTATGCCCTAGATAGCTTCCACTTCCATCTTCCCATCTTATTCTTGGGTTCTTTAGGCAAGAGATCATACTTTCAATTCACTATCTTCCCTGTTGTTGCCATAGTTTTATATTTATTTTACATTGTGCATGCAAGCTATGATGTTGAATGTCGAGTGGCAATGTTCGCACTTGACACACCAATCACTGTGGAGTATCATGTCATAGAGATGACTATATTGCAGATGTTTGAGGTTTAGTATATTGTGGATGTCAGAGATTTTAAAAACTTGTCAACTATTCAGTGGAATTATATAAGGTGAAAGTTGTCTACTATTTAGGGGGGAATTATATAAGGTGGCTTCATAGTTTGAACGTAGATATTATACCCATCTTGTGATTCTCCTCCCTTATGCTACAATCAAATAGGATTATGGATCATGTCTTTGTTGGTGACCAGAGTCATATAGAGGGTACTTCTCGAGAACCCATAATGATAAATTTCTTTTAATCTATTAATTTTTTAATAAATAAAAAATTAAAATAATATGTTAGGAAGATCCATCGTATTAAATAAATGGCCCAAACTTAGGAAAAGGTAATCGTGGCCATAAACATGTTAATGAGAATCGATATTATGTAAACTATCCACCTTTTCAAATCAATCATGTGAAAATTGAAATTAAGTAGTCAATACTTTGCTTAAAACTCATAGAGCATAGAACTATTTTAACTTTCGAATTCCTTGAGGTGATAACTTTTTTTTAAGTTTAAAATTTGAGGAAAAACTTGCACCTAAAGGAAATTGATCCCTTTGGTCCTTGGTAGATTCGAAGTTAAGATGGATATATAGCTAGAAGTATCCAAGTTTCATTAAATTTTTTAGTTTTAAGTAATTTGAAATATGTCTCTTTGGTTTTGAACTTTAGGTTAAGGCTGATTTTGTAAAAAAAATATTCACTTAATACTTTATTATTTTATTAAAGTGCCACATGTGGGCTCCACACTGAGCATGTAATTACACTTCTCGCTCATACCGGTTTTGAATTTTGGGTTAGGGTCATCATTGTTAAATTTTTGTTTACTTAATATTTTATTATTTTATTAAAGTGACACTATCAACTCCACTTTGATCACAGAATTACACTCGCATTCACGTTAACTATTTTGTTGACATGATATCAAACATGATCTCAATATATATCAATCATTTTTTTTTCTACATTGAGATTAAATATGATCTCACATCACCTAAGCTTACATTGCATAACCTAGACAAATATAATCCTAAACTAATCCAACCTAACCTAGTGTATCCTACCCTATACCCCAACCTAATATAACCCACCCAACCCATTCCTACCCTACCCTAGCCTAAACCACCCATCCCAAGCTTACTCTAACCTAACCTTCCATAACCTAAAATTTCCTTTCACAATCTAACATACCCTGATCTAAAATCCCTACCCTAAGATAGACTAACCCACCCTACCCGAGCCTACGCTCACCTCTCTTGGTCTATCCTGGCCTTTTTTAACATAACCTTACCTTACATAGCCTAGCCTTGCTTTGTTTAAGCTGTACCTCGCTTAAGCTATCCTAGCCCAACCTAACCTAACATTACTTACCCTATCCTAGCCTAAACTAAACTACCCTAACCTACCCTAACTTAAGGTACTAACATATCCTATTATATCCTAGCCTAAATTAGCCTAAATTAACCTGGCATACCCCAACTTATCCTTTCCTACTTAACCTAACCAAGATTAACCTAGGCTAGCCTAATTGAGCCTAACCTAGCCTAGCCTACTTAGTGTAGCTTAGCTTAACCTAGACTAACATAGACTATCCTAACCTTGACCACCTTATCTTACCTTAACTTAGTCTAGCTTAATCTAGCCTTTCCTGGCCTATCCTAGCCTACACTACCCTAACCTATCACATTCTAGCCTAAACTACCCTAACCTAGCCTAACATACCTTAATCTAGCTTAACCAAACCAAAACTAACCTACCCTAGACTACCATCACTTAACCTAACTTACCCTACCTAGCCTAACCTTGCTTAACCTAGTTTAACCTACGTTAGCTTAACCTAACCTACCTAGCCTATCCCTTACCTACCTTAGCTTAACCTAAATTTGCTTAACCTAACCTAGCCTAGTCTAGCCCATTCTAATGTTAACCTAACAAGCCTTATCCTAGCATAACTTAACCTAACATACCTTATCATATCCTAAACTACACTACGTAACTTAGCCTAGCTTAGCCTAACTTATCCTAGCTTACAATAACTTAGCTTAGCCTACCTAGCATAACTTAGTCTAAGCTACACTACCCTATCTTAACCTAACCTAGCCTACTCTAACCCTAGAGTGCCTTATCCTAACCTATCCTACCCTATCGTAGCCTACTTTAAATTAACATAATCTAATTTAACCCAACCTACCCAAGCCTAACCCAACCCAACCTATCATACCCTAACATAACATGTGCTAACATTGATTAGTCTAACCTAACCAAACCTACCCTAGATTACCCTATTCTACCTTAACCTAACTTGTCCTAAACTAACCCATTATAACTTAACCCTATCTAGCCTAACCTAAACTAACCCATCTAACCCCGTCCTATCCTAACCTAGCCTATGATATCATATCCTAAAATACCTTACTATAACTTAACCTAGCATACCCTAACTTAGCCTAGCTTACCTAGCCTAACCTAGCCTAACCTAGTTTAACTTAACCTAGGATAACCTAGCTTAACCTAACCTAGCCTAATTTAGCTTAACTTAACCTTGCCTAACCTAGCTTAACTTAATGTAGCCTAACCTAGGATAAACTAACTTAACTTAACCTAGGCTAACATAGCTTAACCAAACCTAGCCTACCTAGCCTAACCTAGCCTAACATAACCTAACCTACCTAGCCTAACCTAGCCTAACCTACCTTATCCTACCATAACTTAACCTAACCTAACCTACACAAACCATGGCCCACATCAGTGTAACCCACCCTATCCTAGCCTATCTTAATCCTCCCCATCATATCCTAGCTTATCTTAATCTAATCTTATACTACCTCAACCTATTCTAATGTACCCTTACCTATCCTACCCTAAGCTATCCTAACATACCCTATCCTACCTTACATTAACCTAACATAGCCTAACTTAACTATCCCATTCTATCCTATCCCATTGTAGCCTACCCTACCTAGCCTAACTTAGATTAGCCTAACATAGCCTAACCTACATTAACCTAAATTAACCTGAACTTGCCTATCCTAACCATAGCCTATCTTAGCTTACCCTAACTTAGCCTAGAATATATACCCTAACCCTAGCCCAACCCACCCTATCCTATCCCAACCTATCCTACTCTAACCCTAAAATACCTTAACCTATCCTAATGCATCCCTACCTAGTTTATCTAAACTTGGCCTAACTTAGCCTAGCATACCTTACTTTATCCTAACATAGCTTAAATGATCTATCCCATTCAAGCCTAACCCAACTTAGCTTACCTTGGTCCTTACATAGCCTAAGTTAGCTTAACCTAACCAAACCTAACATATAATAAACTAGCTTAGTCTATCCTAGCCTAGAATAGCCTACACAACCTTAGCCTAGCCTATCCAAACATGGCCTAACTTAGCCTAACCTACCTTACTTTATCTTAACCTAGCTTATCTTAGCTAGCCAATTTTAGCCTAACCCAACTTAGCTTACCTTGGTCCCTGCCTAGCCTAACTTAGCTTAACCTAACCTAATCTAACCTACACTAACTTAGCTTAGGTTACCTTAACTTATCCTAACATACCCTAATTTAACCTAAAATATAACCTAAACTAGACTAACCTATCCTACCCTATATTAACCTAACCTATCCTACATAACCTATCCTAGATTCACTTACACTAACCTAGCCTAACTTGACTTAACCTACCCTACCCTAAACTCGGACTACCTTAAATTACAGAAACTAATGTATCCTTTCTTAACATATCCTGACCTTAACCTAACCTAGATTACCTAGCCTATTCTACTTAGCCTACACTAACCATGGTCTACATATCATATCCTACTTAGCCTACACTAACTATGGTCTACCAATCCTATCCTACTTAGCCTACACTAACTGTGATCTACCTTAGCTTACCCTAAATTACCTTAGCCTAATATATAACTACCCTGTCTATCCTAACATTCACCTAACCAACCCTATCTTATCTTATATTATCCTACTTTAACACTATCCTAACCTACACTAACCTACCCTAACCTAGCCCATTCTATCCTAACTTGATTTAACCTAACTTAGATTAACCTAACCTAACCTACACTAACCTAGCTTAGCCTAGATTATCTTACTTCACCTAGACTAATCTACCCTAGCCCATCCTAGACTAACTTACCCTCCCCTAACCTACCCTTAACTAGCCTAACTTAACCCACCCTATCACTACCCTACCCTACCATATCCTAGGGTAGCCTACCCAAACTTATATTTCCTTAGCCTATATTACCCTAATCTATCCTACTTTAACCTAGCTTAACCTACTTTAACCTACCCCACCCTACCCTAGCCTAACTCCCTCTGTATGAACCTTATTTCTAAATCTTTAAAGCTTAACCCTAAGATTGGTTCCAATCTTATTTCTAAGTTTAATACATTATCCCAAACCCCAAACCTAAACCTAAATATAAAACCCAAACCTCACATAATTAATACTTATCTAAATTGAAAAGTTCTTTAAACAAATTTATAATATATATATTCAAATTCTATTAAATGAATTAAAAATAGCACATACATTTAATGATTTGAAATAAAAACTGGAAAAATTTAATATAAAATACAAAGCTACCAAGTGAAAAAAAGTAAATATAAAAAAAACTAACATAAACAATGACAAATGAGAAACAATAAGGGAAAACCCCACATAAAAATAACTCACATAAATACAATTTAATGGGCATCACATATATTTTATTTACTATTTTTAACTTACATAAACAAAAATTATTTCTTCATTATGTGTAGAATATATATATATATATATATTAAAAACATAAATTTATAATACAATTATTATATATTTAATTATTATCATAATAGAATGAAACAAAATATAATAAATAAAATTTATAAATATTCATTTATATAATACTAATTATGTATTTTTATATATTACACTAATAATTATGTCTTTTTATATATTAACAATTTTTTTAATATAAAATTAATATATAAAAACTTGAATCCTGAATTATTGATGTAATAAATTTTAAAGACAAACAATTTAAAATAATCAAACATACAAACTTATTCAAATACAACATTAAATAAGTTTATATGTTTATTTTTATTTAATAACAAGGGAAAGACATTTTCTATTCACGAAGCTTGAGTGAGAAAATACAAATTTTAAATGTAATATGCCGAGATCATAGAAAAACAAAAATGGTTACAAATGGGAGAGACCATAATGGCCGAGGTGGCTTAGTGATGGGACAGACAGTAATGATGAATGTCATTTTGGGTGAGATGGGTTAAACAAATGGAAGGTAATGACATAAAGACAATTAACTCATTTAGAAAAGTGACATAAGTATTTATCTTTATGATTTAAAATTTCAAATGAGGTAAGGGAATAATCTCCACATAAGTAATTTCAGAATGAGTCTCGACATAACCAACAATCAGAGCTAGTAACATGATTACGTCCGCAGATTACGTGTGACAGGTGCCTACGGAACATGATTGGTACCCTAAAAATATCTGGAATAAAGATAATTTATTCAATAGTTGACAAGATTGTATTATGTATCAGCATAGATTCCTCTTAAACTCGTATCTATCAAGCACTCAGAGGGATCTAATTTCTTGAGGTGTATTTTTTTTTTAATTTAAAATCAGAAAAATTTGATCTTTCTTGATTGATAGATCTGGGTTTAAGTTTTAAGTTTTTATTTTATAAATGAACATCTATTTTTTAATTACTTTTCATAATATTTTATTTTATGAACCAACATGGATTTTTTTTAAAAATAATTTCCAGAATTTTTTTTATTTTATGAGTAGACATGAATTTTTTTAATTATTTTGTTACTAACTTATAACGTTATATCACGTTAGAGGATCTCTCCCATACTGGGTTGTAGAGCACCTAGTTTCACTCGGTACAAATAAGACAATAAAACCTAAAATCCCTATTTAATTCTAATTCAGAGGTAATAACCCTAATTCTTAATAACATACCATGGTTAAAAAATGTATTTTAAAACTGCGAATTTAAATTAACAAGCGAGTCAAAAACCAAGCCAACTAAACCAATATTAGTATTTTAAACTAAAGAGAGAGAAGCAGTGGGATAAACTAATTTCTTCAACCCTCTTTTTAAAACCACATGATGCAAATTGTCAATGGTCCAATTTATCTGAGCTTTTAAGGCACGACCCATTAGAGGATCCCAATGATTTTGCAGTTTCGATTTCAAATTAATTATAATTTTTTTTTGTGTTTTTTTCTAAATAAATAAGGATATGACGTGGCAGCATTTCCTTTTTTAAATTTTCCCAAAATTTCAGAAGTTCGGTGCTTCTTATACTAGAGATCCACCCAAGTTGGACATAATGCCGGATGATAATAAACATCTCATAAAAATAGTAAAACTATTATAGTGAATGGAAAGCACAAATGGCCCATACTTTGTAATTTAAGAAATCTAACTAGTGGTTCCAATATGTGATACTTTCAGTGACACTATTGCCAAAAGGGCCCTGTTATCCCTAAAGTTGAATCTAGACTATAGGGGTTCAAGCTTAAGGAAATCTTGAATGGTAGGAATGGGCCATCTACACAATAATTCTTAGATATTTCTGGTGGTAAATGAAGATATGAGTTAGGTTGGGTGATTAAAAACAGAAGACAAGGATAATATAAAAATTTCAATATATAAATAGAAACAGAAAATGGTTGTGATCATAAACCTATAAATGTAAGAGCTCAGATATCATTTCATGATTGGGGCATAGTTGTATACTATTCAGAAAAATCACAACATGAAATTTAGACCATGTATAGATAGAATACTGAAAACATATACTTCATATATTAAAACAAGGCAGGCTCAAAGATTATATTTCATTTCATAAACAGTCATTTCTGTAACATATCAATATAAGAAAACATCATACATGCCTGTACAAAAAGCTTCTAAGATCGAGCTTCCATCATGCTGTTCAAATCCCAACCCTGCCTCAGCCCTCTTGGATGGAATTCTGCCCCCATTTACATTGAAAAAATCTAATTTAAATAAACAAAAACCGTAACAACTATAATTTACTTCTCGGAGCTAATCCTATCAACAACCTAGAAACAATATCGAATCAATTGCAGATATGAGTTTGCTTCTTTGGTAATTCTTCTGACCGCCACATGTTCATTGGATACCGTGGAACTGATTTGATTGCTCAATTGGTGGTTTGAAATAGGGGATCTTCATTTTGCAAGAAATTTGGAACGCTGGCATCAAAGCCTTGAATTCTGGAAATGTGCTGCCATATGTTGCCAAAACTCAAAATCTTTTCAAACACTGCCTTGAAATGCTTCAATTGCCACCTCATCCTTGGTCATTGATTCTATATCTTAAAATATGCCTGGAGATGTGGATCTTTAAACTACTGTGCTGCTAGGTTTGATCATTTTCCTTCAATTTTGAACCAATTTGGTTATTTGAAAGATTTGATAAAAGATAACTTTAAGTAAACAAATTTGGTTGTACTCGCATAATGGAAAAGATACAACCTTCCTTGGCAAGCTAACAAATAAAAGAGAAGGAGCTAACTCATACAATGGCTCCACACCATTATCATTCAGCAACAACAGATTACCCATCACGAAAGTTCCATCCTTCGCATACACATTTTATCATAGGGTGCGGTGAAATATTTCCATGACCAGCAAGGTACTCTTTAATAAATGCCTCTGATATGAATGATCTTCCTGACAGATGCACTTCTTTAGCAAAATTTTCCAATTCTCTGGAGATATCTTCACCACTTGATGCATTACCAATTACAATAACAACCTTTTCGTCCAACTGGCTTTGTCTACGGATGCTTTGTTTCAAAATGGTCTTCACGCGCTTTCAAGAGTTAAACACTACCTTATCATCAATTGTATCAAATTTGGTCAACAAAATATCATCAATCAACTTGACATTAGCAAATAGAAAGGTCCGTCAGTTTCTGATTGAACTTTGTTAGTTGGTCCATGGCATCATTGCCAACAAATGCTTCACCAACAAAGAGTACCAAATCTGGACTATTGATGTTGATGGATTTAAAGAGAGTTCTCATCGGATGCTCATTATCTTGCATTCGTCCAGCTGTATTGTTTTCTCCAACCTTCAATGATTTTAACATCTGTTATTTGAAATTAATCTGATGATGAAGTATGCAAGAAAAGACACTTAGACTCCTCGGTGTTGAGACGTATGATGTTTGTATGTCACCTGAGCTCGACCACTTGGCATTTGTATGAATGTATTAACACTGCGTTGAATCTTTAGTTGTTGGTCTAGGGTATTGGACTTGCATGGAAATTCGATGTAGAAAACTGGTGGCACTTGGACGATTTCTCTTGCTCTTGGTTTGGACGTTTAACATGATCAATTAATTAGATAAATCACTTACATAAGATGACATTTGGTACAATGTATTTAATGATGGAATGGGCATATATTTTCAAAGGTGAAATGTTGTTTTTAATCCAAGTTGAAACAGTCTGAATACAACTATTGAAATTTTCAGATATTCTATGCAAAGAACTTATGTGTTCAGGAGGAGCTGATACATTCGGGTATGATCCACCCTGTTGATGGTCATTAGAGATTCTAGGATTTGCATTTCCCTTCACCAGCCTTATGTATAACATTAGAGAGAAATTTACTGAAGAATTAGAGCATGAAACCTGGATAATTAGCTTTCCATCTTTGAACAACATAATAGTCTTTCTTTATATAATGCTGTCAGAATCTCAAATTTGCTGGAGCAAACCTAGTGACAACAAGACCTCTATAATTATTTTTTCAGAACTACATGATATATAACAAGGCTATGTCTTCTTAAGGTTTGTTTGGGTTGTTGAATTTAGGGACCGATCACTTGAGATAAAGTTAGAGATACCTTTCGTTGATCATTATTTATAGTGATTTCCTTAAAAGTTAATTTTCTAGAGCAAGTTAGTGGAGATGGGAACATGGTGTTGGGGTCATGTAGTGCATTGTGTCTTCAATGTTTACAATGATTTTGATCCTAAAATTATGGTTCCCTATATTTGGATTTGGATTTGGGTGCATCTTCAAGATATTCATTTTTATATATAATTTAGATAAACTATTTAATAAATACGAAATGCATTGGTAAGATTGTGTTTAGTGGAACCCCAGTCAAGAAAGGGAACACTAAGGTTTACCGTATGATATTTAACTCAAATTCAAAGGATTTAAACCATTTGTATATAATAAATTTAGATTTCAAAATTGATGTATTCGTATACATACTGTTAGGAACATACTCATCTAGAGGCATCATGCAATAATATTAGTGGTAAACATCTTTGTGTCTAAATGGAAATACATATTTCTAAAAAAAATCCAAGTGCCAAACTTAGTAGATTCCTTTTTAGAATCCCCATATTTGAAGATGAAACATACATTGAATCTAAGCATTAGAAAGTAGTCAATGTGATAAACAAAGCTGGATAAGAAGTTGGAAAATCATTGAAGTGAAAAATTATATTGATAAGTTCAAAGAAGTTATGACTATTCATTACCCAAATAATGTTGTAGAGGGTAAATAAAATGTTGTACTAGGATTCAAATATGAGCCAAAGCTGTAGGAAAAGGCCATGGATATTTATTAAGTTTAGACTTCAAAGAAGGGATAAGTGGAGAAGAATAAAGTTCGAATTAGAATTTCTTGAGGAATTTCATAAATTTCTTTAAAAACAATGGTTGAAATGTTTCCCTCATCCCCAATGTGGAAGAAAATTGGGATAGGAATATACCGTAGGTCAATCATTCAAACTAAAAACACTCCATCATGGGTTGCTGTAGGTGGTCATAAGTGGACACTATAATGAGAGGTCCTTAAAAAAGGTTCTATTTAAACTAGTTCCTATTTGTATAAAATGTGATTTGAAACTTTCCAATTAATTGTTTTAAATACATGATGTTAGAAAAACAAGATCGCAGAGCAATAACAATAAACATAAATGCAAATATAATCACACACACATTATAAGAGAGA
This sequence comes from Larix kaempferi, assembly GCA_027924585.1. Taxonomy (NCBI): domain Eukaryota; kingdom Viridiplantae; phylum Streptophyta; class Pinopsida; order Pinales; family Pinaceae; genus Larix; species Larix kaempferi. Next base: position 3,721,559 of record BSBM01001474.1, on the reverse strand, counting down.
CACATATATATCATGGATCACCCCAACTTGGGCTACGTCCACACTGAATTTTTCAGTCCTTATTATTATTACTGTCCCGCAAGGTGAAGGGTTACAACCTACAGCATAGCCACTGCACTTCCTCTTCACTGTATCATAGTCTCTCTCCTAATATTAGAGATCTTTACAATGCATAAAACCTAATACATCCACCCTAGCCGTATTAAAATTTATTTCTTTTATAGGGAAAATACAATGGGAAAAACACCATGGGATACCTACAACCATGGGCCCACAAAACAGCTGGTGAAAACAGCCCCAAAATTTTTTCTCGAGGCGTTGCCCCCAAACCCCCATTTCTCGGGGGCTCCGCCCTCGCACCCCCGTGACTTGTGGGCATTTCCCCCAAGCCCCATTTTTCGAGGCATTGCCCTGAACCCCTAAAAATGCAAAATGGTTGTACAGTCCTCCGGGGTGCATAGTTAAGACAATAACATCTATGAGACTGGAAGATCTGGCTCCACAACCAACAATCACCCACTTGGAGACTGATCACGACAACTCCACCGCTGCTGCACTTGCTGAACTTGGACTTGGCAAATTTCTCCTCTTCACCTTCATGCTAGAAGGCCAACTGAAACCAAGTAAGAACTTAGTTTCTCGCAAGTCACTACCTTTGCGAACATGTCTGCAGGATCTTGGCCAGTATGTATTTTTTCCAGCTTCAACAGTTCATCTTCCAGAACAGAGCATATGAAATGGTACTTGAGCTGTATATGTTTAGTACTGGAATGGAATGTTGAGTTCTTTGCAAGATGAATGACACTCTGTCTATCACTATACAACCTGCTATCCTTCTACTTCTTACTCACTTCCTCCATAAACCTTTGCAACCAAATCATCTCTTTACTAGCCTTTGTAATAGCAACATACTCTGCTTCCGTTGTTGAAAATGCAACAACCTTCTGCTGTTTCGAAATCCAGCTTAATGCTGTTCCACCTATAGTAAACACATACCCTGTGGTGCTCCTCCTACTATCCTTATCTCCTGCCATATATGCATCAACATATCCCTGTAGAACAGTGTCTGAACCTCCAAAACATAATTCCTGAGTGGTGGTACCTTTCAAATACCTGAGAATCCACTGTACTTCCCTCCAATGTTTTTTACCTAGATTGTTCATATATCTGCTCACAACTCCCATTGCATGTGCAATATCTGGTCTTGTGCACACCATGGCATACATCAAGCTGCCAACTGTTGATTGATAGGGAATCTTGGACATGTAATCTGTCTCTTCCTGTGTCTTGGGACACATTTCCTTACTTAGACTGAAATGGCTGGCCAAAGGTGTACTAACTGGTTTTGCATTCTGCATTTTGAACCTCTCCAACACCTTTTGTATGTACTCACCCTGAGACAATGTCAATTTGCGATTTTTCCCGTCTCTTGTTATTATCATACCAAGGATTTGCTTTGCAGCACCCAAATCCTTCATCGCAAATGAATTAGCTAGCTTCCATTTGAGTACATTTATATCCTGCATGTTAGACCTTGCAACAAACATGTCATCCACATACAATAACAAGATAATATATCTTTCATTGTCTAGCTTCTTGAAAAAAACACAGTGGTCAGAATGACATCTACTATAACCTTGTTCTATTATAAACCTGTCAAATTTTAAATACCACTACCTTGGAGCTTGCTTCAAACCATACAAACTCTTTTTCAACCTGCATACCAATTTCTCCTTACCTTTGACCTCATACCCTTGTGGCTGCTGCATATATATCTATTCTTCCAAATCCCCATGGAGAAAGGCTGTTTTTACATCTAACTGTTCAAGATGCAAATCTTCTACCGCCACTAGACTTAAGATAGTCCTAATTGAATTCATCTTAATAACAGGAGAAAATATTTCATCAAAATGAATACCTTTCTTCTATGCAAACCCCTTTACAACAAGCCTGGCCTTGTACCACTTTTTACCTCCTTCTTCTTCCTTCAACCTATAAATCCATTTGTTCTACAATGCTCTTTTACCAGCGGGCAACTGAACCAGATCCCAAGTCTGGTTTCCTACCAATGAGTCCATCTCCTCTTTCATGCCTTGCTCCCACTTCTTTCTAGTTTCCACCTGCATTGCTTCTTCATAACATTCTGATTCACCAGTATCAGTCATCAACAAATAATACATTGAAGGAGAGTATCATTTAGGGAGTCTACTTAACCTGGTATATCTTCTTGTAGTTGCAGGAGTTTTAGGTACTTGCTGTTGTTCTTGATTTTCTGGCACCTTTGGAACTTCATTTTCTGTAATTTCATCAAGTACTGTGTACTCTGTGTTTTCTTTTTCCTGTTTCTTTCCCTGCAACTGATCTTTATACATGACCTTTTCATTGAATATGACATCTCCACTTCTAATGATTTTGTGATTTTCATAATCCCATAAACGATAACCAAAATCATTAATCCCATATCCAATAAAGGTACATTTCTTGGATTTAGCTTCAAGCTTTGTTCTATTTTCTTTATCAATATGGACAAATGCTTCACAACCAAATGTTCTCAGAAATGAGTAGTATACCTTTTTATCTGTCCATGCCTCCTCTGGAATACCACCATCCAAAGCAATTGAAGGTCCTCTGTTTATTAAATAAACATCAGTATTTACAGCATCCACCCAAAACTATAAGGGAAACCCTGCATGCAGTCTCATACACCTTGCACGCTCCATGATCGTTCTGTTCATCCTTTCTGACACACCATTTTCTTGTGGTGTTCCTGGGACTACATTCTCTCTATGAATCCCATGGTATGAACAGTAACTATCAAACTCCTTGCCACAGTACTCACCTCCATTATCATATTTGAGACACTTCAACCTTTTCCCTGTCTCATTCTCAACCAAAGCTTTCCACTTCTTAAAAGTAGCAAACACATCATATTTCTGTCAAATGCAATAAACCCAAGTTTTCCTAGTTGCATCATCAATAAATGTAACATAATAATGAGATCCACCAAGAGATTGTACCTGAGCCGGTCCCCATACATCTGTATGCACTAGCTCTAACTTTTCATTCTTCTTATGTTTCCCAACCCTGATAAATCTAACTCTCTTATGTTTTTCATAAACACAGTTTTCACAGAATTCCAAACTTACTTGCTTCAAATATGGCAGCAACTTCCTTGAGTGGAGAATCTGCATCCCCTTCTAACTCATGTGGCCAAGCCTATGATGCCACAATGTTGTATCTGTTCCTGTGGAAGCTAAAGAGATAGAATGGTCAGTATTATGAGGACATAAATACAACGTATCTATATTGTCTCCTTTTGCTATCACCATTGATCCTTCAGTGATCTTCCACCACTTTTCTCCAAATGTAGATAGACAACCGCCATCTCCCAACTGCCCTGTTGAGATCATATTTCTTTTCATAGCAGGAATATGCCTAACATCTTTCAATAGCCAGTCAGTTCCATTCTTAACTTTTATCCATACCTTACCCATTCCAACAATTTTACATGGCTCATCATCACCCAATAAAACATGTCCAAAATCGCCAGGAACATACTCATGAAAGTATTTTCTATGGGGTGTAGCGACATGAAGCTTTTGAATCTACTACCCAATAATCACTAGTATTATCTAATGCAATAATCAAAGCATATTGTAACACATCACCTGCTAAATTTGCTTCCTGGGTAGTTTCCTTCTGTGCATCTCCTTTCTTCTTTAGAGATCTGCAGTCTTTCTTCAGATGTCATTTCTTTCCACAGTTCCAACACTCTATTTTTTCCAGTCTAGACTTGGATCTGCCCGTTTTAGAATTGCCATGATTAGCTTGGCTCTTTCCTCTCTCCTTTTGTCTGCCCCTGCTCTCCATGGTCAACGCATTACCTGATGTCTCATCTGTGCTTTTTCTTCTCATTTCCTCGCTAAGAATAACACCAATAACATCATCAAATTTCAAGGTGTTTGAATCAGAGACAGAGTTACTTACAGCCATGACCAAGCTATTCCAGGTTTCTGGCAATGAACATAAGATTAGAAGAGCCCTAATGTCATCATCAAAATTCACACTTACAGAACTTAGCTGATTTGTAACCGTATTAAACTCATTTAAATGATCAGTAATGTTAAATTTTCAGAATTTTCTTCAATCTGATTTAGGATCTTAACTGAGAGAACAACATGTACAGCAAATCTACAGCATATCATTCATGGACACAATAATGCAAGCACAGAAGAGACACCGAGTTTACTTGGGGAAAACCATAAAGGTGAAAAACCCCAATAACTTCCTCAGAGATAGATAGGTAATGATACAACTAGAATACAAGAGATAATTTTCTCCTAGCAGCAGAGCCTCCTCCTCCACAAGTGCGCCACTCTCCACAGTGTGAGTGAGTGAATAGAATGTGTAAAATGAGAGAGACACACTCTCTATTTATACACTAACTTGACTTGACCTTTACTCAACTAGGTCGGCCTCAACTTAACCACTTCTCATAATGCTGACTGGGTCGACCCCCACTAGGGTGGTCTAATAACCCTTTGAACCACATGGCCGACCCCCAATAGGGTGGTCTAATAACCCTTTGACCCACATGACTTATACAGGGCCGACCCCAACAAGGTAGTCTAATAACCCATCAAGTATAAGTTAAGACACTTACAATATAAATGACGACACTTCCATATAGAGTAATAATAACATCTCTATAGGAATACAATATACATATATGTGAAATACATTCCAAATTTACATATACATCAACACTCCCTCTTAACTAGGAAGGTATTTCTTGACACAGGTCTTCTAGCACAAGTCATCTTCTATGGATCATCATCACTGGATAATCGTCATCGAGTCATCATCATCGTCACTGCTGCTGCTATCTCAATCAATCTCTGAATCTACTCGTCATAGGAAGTTCTACAGAGCCAGTCCTTTTTCATACTGGATGTAGGCCCATCACCTGCAGGTCTTCGTCATCACTGGCCATACTGTGGAATTCTCAGGACTTATTACGTGTGTCACAAAACCTCGAAAGAGCATCCCAGGATGTTACGAGCACATGGCTCTACCTATAGGATCTCCCAGGGCCATATTATATGTGACCTCACCACAAAACCTCGCAAGAGCATCCCAGGTTGCTACGAGCACACAGCTCTACCTATAGGATCTCCCAGGGACAGATTATATGTGGTCACCACAAAAACTCGCAAGAGCATCCCAGGATGTTACGAGCACGCAGCTCTACCTATAGGATCTCCCAGGGATAGATTATATGTGGTCTAGGGTATTGGACTTGCATGGAAATTCGATGTAGAAAACTGGTGGCACTTGGACGATTTCTCTTGCTCTTGGTTTGGACGTTTAACATGATCAATTAATTAGATCAATCACTTACATAAGATGACATTTGGTACAACGTATTTAATGATGGAATGGGCATATATTTTCAAAGGTGAAATGTTGTTTTTAATCCAAGATGAAATAGTCTGAATACAACTGTTGACATTTTCAGATATTCTATGCAAAGAACTTATGTGTTCAGGAGGAGCTGATACATTTGGGTACGATCCACCCTATTGATGGTCATTAGATATTCTAGGATTCGCATTGCCCTTCACTAGCCTTATGTATAACATTAGAGAGAACTTTACTAAAGAATTAGAGCATGAAGCCTGGCTAATTAGCTTGCCATCTTTGAACAACATAATAGTCTTTCTTTATATAATGCTATCAGAATCTCAAATTTGCTGGAGCAGACCTAGTGACAACAGGACCTCTATAATTATTTTTTTAGAACTACATGATATATAACAAGGCTATGTCTTCTTAATGTTTGTTTGGGTTGTTGAATTCAGGGACCGATCACTTGAGATAAAGTTAGAGATACCTTTCGTTGATCATTATTTATAGTGATTTCCTTAAAAGTTAATTTTCTAGAGCAAGTTAGTGGAGATGAGAACATGGTGTTGGGGTCATGTAGTGCATTGTGTCTTCAATGTTTACAATGATTTTGATCCTAAAATTATGGTTCCCTATATTTGGATTTGGATTTGGGTGCATCTTCAAGATATTCATTTATATATATAATTTAGATAAATTATTTAATAAATACGAAATGCATTGGTAAGATTGTGTTTAGTGGAACCCCAGTCAAGAAGGGGAACACTAAGGTTTACCGGATGATATTGAACTCAAATTCAAAGGATTTAAACCATTTGTATATAAGAAATTTATATTTCAAAATTGAAGTATTCGTATACATACTGTTAGGAACATACTCATCTAGAGGCATCATGCAATAATATTAGTGGTAAACATCTTTGTGTCTAAAGGGAAATACATATTTCTAAAAAAAATCCAAGTGCAAAACTTAGTAGATTCCTTTTTAGAATCCCCATATTTAAAGATGAAACATACATTGAATAAACAAAGCTGGATAAGAAATTGGAAAATCATTGAAGTGAAAAATTCTATTGATAAGTTCAAAGAAGTTATGACTGTTCATTACCCAAATAATGTTGTAGAGGGTAAATAAAATGTTGTACTAGGATTCAAATATGAGCCAAAGATGTAGGAAACGGCCATGGATATTTAATAAGTTTAGACTTCAAAGAAGGGATAAGTAGAGAAGAATAAAGTTCGAATTAGAATTTCTTGAGGAATTTCATAAATTTCTTTAAAGACAATGGTTGAAATGTTTCCCTCATCCCCATTGTGGAAGAAAATTGGGATAGGAATATACCGTAGGTCAATCATTCAAACTAAAAGCACTCCATCATGGGTTGGTGTAGGTGGTCATAAGTGGACACTATAATGAGAGGTCCTTAAAAAAGGTTCTATTTAAACTAGTTCCTATTTGTATAAAATGTGATTTGAAACTTTCCAATTAATTGTTTAAAATACATGATGTTAGAAAAACAAGATCGCAGAGCAATAACAATAAACATAAATGCAAATATAATCACACACACATTACAAGAGAGACATAGATATATCGTGGATCACCCCAACTTGGGCTACGTCCACACTGAATTTTCCAGTCCTTATTATTATTACCGTCCTGCAAGGTGAAGGGATACAACCTGCAGCACAACCGTTGCACTTCCTCTTCACTGTCTCACAGTCTCTCTCCTGATCTTAGAGATCTTTACAATGCATAAAACCTAATACATCCACCCTAGCCGTATTAAAATGTCTTTATTTTATAGGGAAAATACAATGGAAAAAACACCACGAGATACCCAAAACCATGGGCCCGCAAAACAACCGGCGAAAATAGCCCCAAATTTTTTTCTCAGGGGCATTGCCCCTGAACCCCCATTTCTTGGGGGCTCCTCCCTCGCACCCCCGTGACTTGGGGGAATTCCCCCCAAACCCCCTTTTTCGAGGCATTGTCCTGAACCCCTAAAAATGCAGAATGGGTGTACAGTCCTCCGGGGTGCACGGTTAAGACAATATCATCTATGAGACTAGAAGATCTGGCTCCACAACTAACAATCTCCCACTTGGAGACTGATCACAGAACTCCACCGCTGCTGCACTTGCTGAACTTGGACTTGGCAAATTTATCCTCTTCACCTTCATGCTAGAAGGGCAACTGAAACCGAGCAAGAACTCAGTTTCTCTCTGGTCACTACCTTTGCGAACATGTTTGCAGGATCCTGGCTAGTATGTATCTTTTCCAGCTTCAATATCTCATCTTCCAGAACAGAGCGTATGAAATGGTACTTGAGCTGTATATGTTTAGTCCTGGAATGGAATGCTGACTTCTTTGCAAGATGAATGGCACTCTGGCTGTCACTATACAACCTACTATCCTTCTGCTTCTTACTCACTTCCTCCATAAACCTCTACAACCAAATCATCTCTTTACTAGCCTCTGTAATAGCAACATACTCTGCTTTCGTTGTTGAAAGCGCAACAACCTTCTGCAGTTTCGAAATCCAGCTTACCGCTGTTCCACCTACAGTAAACACATACCCTGTGGTGGTCCTCTTGCTATCCTTATCTCCTGCCATATCTGCATCAACATATCCCTATAGAACAGTGTCTGGACCTCCAAAACATAATTCCTGAGTGGTGGTACCTTTCAAATACCTGAGAATCCACTATATTTCCCTCCAATGTTCTTTACCTGGATTGTTCATATATCTGCTCACAACTCCCATTGCATATGCAATATCTGGTCTTGTGCACACCATGGCATACATCAAGCTGCCAACTGCTGATTGATAGGGAATCTTGGACATGTAATCTGTCTCTTCCTGTGTCTTGGGACACATTTCCTTACTTATATTGAAATGGCTGGCCGAAGGTGTACTAACTGGTTTTGCATTATGCATTATGAACCTTTCCAACACCTTTTGTATGTACTCACCTTGAGACAATGTCAGATTGTAATTTTTCCCGTCTCTTTTTATTATCATACCAAGGATTTGCTTTGCAGCACCCAAATCCTTCATCGCAAATGAATTAGCTAGCTTCCTTTTGAGTACATTTATATCCTGCATGTTAGACCCTGCAACAAGCATGTCATCCACATACAATAACAAGATAATATATCTTTCATTGTCTAGATTCTTGAAATAAACACAGTGGTCAGAATGACATCTACTATAAGCTTGTTCTGTCATAAACCTGTCAAATTTTAAATACCACTGCCTTGGAGCTTGCTTCAAGCCATAAAACTCTTTTTCAACCTGCATACCAAGTTCTCCTTACCTTTGACCTCATACCCTTGTGGCTGCTGCATATATATCTCTTCTTCCAAATCCCCATGGAGACAGGTTGTTTTTACATCTAACTGTTCAAGATGCAAATATTCTACCGCCACTAGACTTAAGATAGTCCTAATTGAAGTCATCTTAACAACAAGAGAAAATATTTCATCAAAATCAATACCTTTCTTCTATGCAAACCCCTTTACAACAAGCCTGGCCTTGTACCACTTCTTACCTCCTTCTTCTTCCTTCAACCTAAAAATCCATTTGTTCTGCAATGCTCTTTTACCAGCAGAAAACTGAAGCAGATCCCAAGTTTGGTTTCCTACCTGTTGGCTTGGTTTTGCAACCAAGCTTAGTGCTATGGGCACCTGCTAACTAGTAGCAGCAGTTTCAATATTAAAGCAAAAACAATTGTAAATCTAAAACTAAAATCAAACTAGCATGTGCATATCATAGTAAACTTTTGAATTGAAAACAAGAACAAGAAATGGAAAGAATAACTTTGTATTGAAAATGGGGGAAAGCAAGTGCTTGCAATAATAATACCTCCAAGTGACGAAGATAGTTGAGAAGCTCCAAGGGTGAGCAGCTCCAAACTCCAAAGGGTCCTTTCTCCAAGGTAGCTACAATGGCCAAAAGCTCAAGGGAGATTTTGGCAGCATGAGGATAGGAATATGAATGGATGTAAAGTGAGGAGCCCCTACCATCTTTTTATAGGTTTTGGTGGTGGGGAATACCATTGTGGTTTTGAGGAAACCAATGGTATTGACCAACATGGTTTAGGTACTTTTTCCCTCCTTTTTCCTTTCTTGAATATTTTTATTATTTTTATTCCCTTTTTAATATTTTTGGGAATTCTAGACCCTTTTTGAGGGTTTTTTATGCTTTTTTAGGAAAAATACTCATTTTGGGTGGAAAAAGGGGTGTATTAAGGTCTTTTGGTGACCTTATGTTGGCTTTAGAGGCTCAAATGGTGAAAAAGTGGACAAATGGGTCATTTGAATAAGGAAATGAGCTAGTGAGCACTTTTTGGGTGTTAACAGATTGCCCCCTGATGTGTGAGGGTAGGAGCTCATCGTATGGCCGATAGACATCATAGTTCTTTTGTCTTTTTTCTAGGGTTTGGGGAGGAGAAGAGACCGATTGGAGACTGGATCCACGGCCCTTGGAAGCTGCAAAAAATAAACAATATTACATGGCCTCAATATGAATGAGGAATAATCTCTGATAATGGACGAGGCGGGCATACCCATGCTCGTATCGAGACATATACATAACAATTAGTCCCAAGAAGGGGGATCTAATACATAAAAAATATACTGGTACGCCATAATGGTCCAGAGGGGACATTATTTTGGGATGTACTCATGATCATGACATGACTGATCTCAATAACTGATACACTGGAATAACTGATGAACTGCTGAAACTGAAGGTGTCCAACATCTGTAGGGATGTAATGACTGTGAGCCATCTCTGGGAAGTATGTATAACTGTATACTCGAGGGAGTATAAAACTGGGGTACATATGAATACTGTCGCCATGCGAAACCCGGATATCTATAGGAAAAGTATCACTGGTTGTATCCATAGGTAGACTCTCAAAATGTGGAGGAGTCAGATGGTATCCGGGGTCTTCAACTAATAGCTAAAAGGATTAATACCCTGTGCGAGTCTCAACGATGCGATGAAGGTGTTGAAGTCGAGCATGTGAGAAACAACCATTTGGAGAAGCACTGAGGACTCTTCTCGAAATGATTCGTAGGCACTCATCATAAATGGTGATGAGTCCAAGACATAGGAACCTCTAGGTCTATCCTCTGGAATAAATTTGGTTGTCGTCGACAGAGGGAGACTAGCAACTAACAAGGAAATGATGTTTCCTTGATAGGAGCATGAGGTGTAGAACTGAAGTGAGGTAGTACTGATGGTAGGACTGACATACTTGTGGGGATGGGAAGTAACTGGGGTCTTATAGTGGGTAGACTCAAACTTCCTTTGTTCAGAGCATGATGACATGGTTGACCTGGCAGCGTAGGGAACTGACTTGTAGGTGTGGGTATCATTTCTTTTAAGGACTGAAGGGTATGTATTGAATCTGGGGGGGTCAAGCTGATGGGTGCTGTCGAGGGATTCTCGGGATGACATACTGCAGAATACTCTGAACAAAGGCGACCAAAATGGGGAAGCTGCCATATGAGTAGATGTGATCTATTGTGGCATCGAGAAGCACCATTGGTTCCTTCTTCATAGTTTTAATGAGCTCCAAGAAGGGATAAAAGTGTGCTCTGAAATGGTACTGTCCTGTGGATTTTGTGAGCCCAGGACTGTTCGTGCTCATTGGTGCTTTCATTTTTAAGGAGTCTGAAAACGATAAGAAGACTCTGCAATGGTTATGATTACTGTCCTGTTGGTTTTACAAGCCCAGGATGGTGATTGCTCGTGGTCGCTTTCATGTTTAGAGAGTCTGAAAGCGGTAAGTGGACTCCATTGGTGTTCTTTTTCGTAAGTTAGTCTCCAAGGCCCGAAAAAGCATAAAATGATGCAAATGGAGAACTCTTCTAGCCGATGTGACTAGAGTATTCCTTTTTCGTAATTAGTCTACAAGGTCCAGAAAAGGGGTAAACTTATACTAGGTAGACGCCCTTTCAAATACGTTTAGCGAGCATGAAAGGAAGCAAGGTTGCTCGGCGATCTTTTCATTGTTTTAGGAGTCAGAAAAGAGCTTAATAGAAACTCCCTAAGTTCCTTTTTCGTAAAAGGGATTGCTCGGCCCGAAAAAGGGATAAAATTATACCTAACAAGAAGGGATTGATTATAGCGAGAAAAGGTCTCAAGCATCATCATGAGTGCGGAAAACTGAATCCGGTGACATAAAGATTGTCAAAAAGGGGCAATGGCCAATGTGGCACGCAAACCGAGGCGATGAGGGGTCATGGGAAAAATGCCCAAAAAATCTAGAGTTGAGAGCAAGAAATGATCTCAAGCATCATCACGAGCATGGAAAACTGAATCCGGCGATATAAGACATGTCAAAAATGGACGACGGCCGATGTGGCATGCAAACCGAGGCAACGAGGGGGCATGGGGAAAATGCCCAAAAAATCTGGGTGTGAGAGCGAGAAATGATCTCAAGCATCGTCACAAGCGCGGAAAACTAAATTCGGTGATATAAGATTCGTCAAAAACGGACAACGACCGATGTGGCACGCAAACCGAGGCGATGAGGGGGCATGGGAAAATGCCCGAAAAATCTGGGCGTGAGGGCGAGAAATGATCTCAAGCATCATCACGAGCGCGGAAAACTAAATCCGGCGATATAAGGCATGTCAAAACGGACAACGGCCGATGTGGCATGCAAACCGAGGCGACGAGGGGGCATGGAAAAAAAATGCCCAAAAAATCTGGGCGTGAGAGCGAGAAATGATCTCAAGCATCATCACGAGGGCAAAAAACTGAATCCGATGGTATAAAATTGCCAATAAACTGACAACAGCCGATGTGGCATGCAAATCGAGGTGGCGTGGGGCATGGAAAGAATGCCCGAAAGTTCTTTGGTGAGAGCGAGAAATGATCTCAAGCATCTTCACGGGCACAGAAATATGAATCCGGTGGTGATATAATGTATATCAAAAATGGACTGCGGCCGATGTGGTATGCAAATCAGGGCGACAAGGTGTCGGGACACAATGTTGATATTGGTCCTGGTGAGAGTGAGAAATGATCTCAAGCATCATCATGAGCACGGAAATATGAATCTGGCGGTGCAAATGGTGCGAAACACGGAGGTCATAAGGACTCCGGAATGGTTAAAGGAAATAACTAGGTTAAAAAATGGTTTCCAAGAAAGGTGAGCCCACCAAGCCAAGGATGCAGTGGTGGGGAGAAATGATGGCCCGCGGGGGCTAAATACTAGGTGTATCAAATCAAATATACAAGTGACATGTGACCTCAAAAATGGTTGAGATCACAAATGTGACAAAGTGAGCAGGGTTAATGACCTGCCCCCATGCTATGTGCAGGGGGTTTGTGATTGTGGATCACATATGTGTTGGTTTGAACAATGGGATCATTGACGTGCTGAGATAGATGTGATGGGGAAGGTTCAAAATGATTGATCATGCCCCCTATCCCAGGGTTGAGGTAATATATTATGCCCCTTGACTCAAAGGTGTTACTATGGTGCTCTATGATAGCGGGGTCAAGACCAGGCATCTCGGTATAGGACCAGGCAAAGACATCACGGAACTCTTGGAAAAGTTTTTTGTATTCTCCAATCTCATGCTCACTGCAGGAGGCTCCTGAGGTAATGATTTCAAGAGAACCAGGTGGGTCAAAGATGTCGATGTGGATGATGGGTGAGATGTTGTCCATGTTACCTTCCTCAAAGGCATCAGGAGCAGGAATAGGATCCTTAAACCAGTCGACTTTAGTGGGAAGGAAATATTTGGACTCAACCGCGAATTGGGTAGTGGTGGTGGATGAGGTTTCTTCTGGGAGGAAGTATGAACGATGGTGCATGTCTTTCCATGGGTAACCAGGGGCAGTAGGAGCCTCGAGAATCTCTTCATCATTGCGGGAGCTGTGAGTGGTCAAGTCAATTGACAAGGTTTGGGTAGTCGAAGAGATCATATAAATGGTGTTAATCTCTCCAGATGAGGATGATACGGGAGGGTAGATTTCCTCAATGAGGGGAGGAGATATTTCTAATTCGACGTTATTCAATTCATACAACGCTGCTCTGTAATCTGGGATATCAGGACAGTGATGTGAGTAATGACCGTAAACACCGCATATGGCACAAGGGTGGTTGGTGCGCAGTGATTTATCACGAGGCTTGGGGTTTGGGTCGAGTTTGACCACCGGGATGTTAGGGTCGTCGTCCAACATTTGCATGTGCTCCTGTAATGCAGGTAACTGTGGACACTGATGGGTTGGATGGCCTAACTCATCACACAACGAGCATTTGGGAGGAGCACGAAACACGGGGGGTGGTTTAACTGCTTTGGGTGGGGGTACCGCAGTGTATGGTTGTGGGCCTCTGCCCCCAGTGGGCCTGATGAGAGGAGGGGGATTCGTAGATGACGAAGGATTAGTGATACCGGGAGGTGGTTGAGTAGAAGTGACAATGGGTTGCACCGGTTGCAGGATGACATTTGGTGTCGGTGGGGGAACGGGAGGCAAAATATACCACACGGGTAATCCCAATGTTAACCCGGGGAGACTAAGGGTAGCCATAACCGAAGCGCTTACTACTCCCGAGGGAGGGAATAGAAAGGGGATGGTGTGGATTGGTGTAACACCAATGTGACTAGGGACCAATGGTGGTTTAGGGAACAAGGGTGGCTGATTGGTGGGTGTTTGTGTATTGTGGGAAAGAGTATAGAGGTTAGCGACGTGTGTCTCCGGTGACGGTGGTGGAATAGATTGGAATGTAGAAGTCATCGGCGCATCGGAGTAAAGTACGGGTCCCACGGAGGAAACAAACGAGGTAGTTGCACCACAAACAGGTTGTTCAACCATGGGGAGAACATTTTTAGGTGCGGCGGGGGCCTTGGGATCGTAATAGGTGAGTTGGTCGACCTTGACCACGCGTCCCTCATGGGGGAACAGCATGGTACAAAAAATGGATGAGGCAACAGCCCGCATGGCATACATGTAGCTGCGACCAAGTAAGAGGTTATAGTCAAGTTGGGCATTGATGACCTCTATGTCGATGAGCACGGTTTTACCAGCCAGTTGGATGGGTACATTAGCTAATAGACCTTGGGGTTGAGCCGAATGGCCGTCGTAGGCTCGCAACGCAGTGGTGGACTACTGGAGAGTAGGAGATCCCAAATTCTGCCAAATGAATGTGGACATAACGCATGTAGAGGCCCCTTCATCGATAATGCACCGATGGATGACGAGATTTCGAACAGAAACGGAAACTTGGAATGCTAAAGTGGAAGGCAAGTGTGGTTCGGACTGGTCTGAATCGAATGCGATCAATTGTGAATCATTGGGGTCAATAGCACCAATAGCAGAGAGCAAAGTATTGCGCTGTGAAGAACAGTTTTTTAAAACTTCTAAAGCAAACATGGCTGTAGGAGATTGGGCTAAGTCATCGACAATGTTGTAATTCGACGCAGCGCGAGCATTGGGGTTATTATTGATGCAACGAAGTGGGAAGCGAGGTGCTTTAGGAGCGCCATCAAGTGGGGCGGGGGGTATACGTAACGTTTGATCCGTGGGATGAACGTTAGTGTTCTTGTCGGTGGGAGGGGCTTCAGAGGTGGAGCCATATTGGTTCCGACGGGTTTGGAGGTTGGCATCGGCGGTTGACATCATCAACAAGTGGTGAGTACCTGAATCGAACATGGGTTGATCAGGAGCGGCATAAATGATTTGTTGTGGTGGCGCGTTGTTCTGAGGGGGAGCTAACGGCTGAGTGTTCACTACGCCTTGGGTTGGAAAGGGATTTTTCAACACCAAAGGTTGATGTTGTGGTGGTGGAGGGTTGGGTGGTGGCTGAGGAGCCGTTTGCCCTTGACGATGGGCATCGTCAGTCCAGATTTGCCGAGCTCGCTCCAAATGTGGGCAAGCATGTGTGTAATGGCCATAGACCCCGCAAATAGAACAAGGATGGTTTGTTCTGAGGTTATTGTTTTTGGGCTGTCTGGGGTTACGATCTGGATTCTGGTTGGGAGGAGCAGCGTTATTATTTTGTGGAGGATTGGGAGGTGGAGGACCTTGATGTTGTTGTTGATTGTTTCCGCGGTTACGTCCTCTTCCACGGTTCTGTTGCCCACCCTGGTTGCACTGGTTGTTTTGGTGCTGGGGCTAGTTGTGCTATGTGTACACTTGCCCTTGAGAAGTAGGAGGATTTTGGTTCACTGCAGGTGCCGGAGCAGGTTGTGGTGGATAATAAGCCGGTGGGGCTGGAGGTGGACCAGTTACCTATTGGGGTTGTTGGTAACCCTGAGCTATTGGAGGTGTTGGGCTAGATGTCACAAATTGTTGTGGGTAATACATCGGTTGAGGTGCAGCTGGGGGGGCGTATGTAGGCGGTGCATGACCAAAGCACTGAGGTGGACATGAAGGTCCGTGGGTATGGTGGTGATGTGCCATGGGAGAATATGAATTGGTTGCTCCAGATTGAGATGTATCCCGTGAAAGGTCGGGGCCATGGCTAGGATGTGTAATGGAAAAGGGTTGGGGATGCGAGGCCATACAACCAATGATGCCATCTGCGGCATGGGATGCCCCCGGCGCATCATGTTGGGATGACTCGCCCCGAGGGGCGTCTAGTATAATGGTATACAGATAATCCGATTGGGCGTAAATGAGGTTAAACTGTTGGGCTTTGAGGATGGCCTCTTCTTCAGACTGGGGTCGTTCGAATGCCACATCCTTGGCAATGAGAGGGAGGAGGGATTTGAGAAACCAATCTAAGAAGATACGGTTGTCTAACTTGATTTTGCAGAGGCTTCGGCGTCTACGCCACTCATGAATGTGGTCAGTGATGTGGGTGGTTGTGTTTTGTCTGCAAGACAGTAGGATATCGACTCCCGCATCATAGCGGACAGGTAACTGAAAGAACTGTAGGAAGGTCAAGGCAAGGGAGGTAAAGGTGGCATGGGTCCTATGGGGCTGCTCGATATACCACTTAGCTGCAGAGCCAGTGAAGGTGCACTGTAACAGACAGAGGTGGACAGAGTCGTCCACTATAGAGTTGGAGGAACACCATAGATGGAAGGACATAATATGGTTCTGGGGGTCCTCACCTGCCTTGCCCTCAAATTTAGGGATGTCGGGGGGTATTTTGGTGGGCATCTAAGGCCACGCAGGGTTGTGTCTAATAGGATCATTGGTTAACCTGGCTAAGTCTGGTAAGTTCAGACTCGCCATGTAAGGTAAGGTAGCAGATGGATGTGGCGTAGTGACTGGGACATGACCAGTCATGGTGGTATGATGTAGGGGTCCAGTAGCGCCTAAGGGTATGCTAGGTATTGAAGGTATGTGTCCTCCAATAGATGTGGTCTGTTATGGACCAGCGTTTCCGAGTGCAACATGGGTTACACCGGGGTTAGGAACAGTAGTGGTGATTCCTGGAATCTGGGTTGTGGTAATCAGAGGGGGTGTGACCCCTATGTTGGGCATACCCATAATAGGTGGTGGCCTTGTGTTGGGAATTCCTATAACAGGAGGTGGCCCTGTGTTGGGCATTCCTAAAGGTGGAGTGTTCCCCATATTAGGCATGCCTAGGGGGGTGGTTGTTGCCATGGATGTCACCATAGTAGAAGGGTCCGTGGACGTATCTCCTATGGTGCTGGTAAAAAGTGGGTCGAATGGTGTTCCAGCCATAAGGTTGGTTGGGAATAACGCAGTGGGGTTTTTAGATTCTGCCTCAGAATCAGATGTGAAGTGAGGCGTGTCAGAATCGGATGACTGTATGGTTGACCAACGATGTGTCGAGTCAAGGGATAAGGCTCTACGTCGGTGACGTGGAGAGCCAAGTAGATTGAACTCTGGGAGTTCTCCCTGAAGACGACGAGAGCGTCTAAAATTCTCAATGGTGAGAAATAAGTTTTTTGTGAAAAAATCTTCTGTGTAAGATGGTAATGTATAAAAAACTCAAAACCCTAATGCAACCAAGAGTGCAAAAGGGGGAGTGAAAATAAAGGCTCTCAGGCCAAAAAATCAACCTCAAAAAGCACTTATTATAGCAGCTGTGCTATAATAAGTGGAGGGATGCAAAAAAAATGGTCAGAGTACCAACAGGAAAACAACTTCTAGAAAAAAGAGGTGTAACTAGACCAAAGGTGGATTGTATCATGCAAACACCTAACTAAAAGTATTGTGAATCAACAAATGATATTCTCTGCAAGGTGATGAAATCCAATTCAGACAATATTGAGTGTTGAATCAACGGCTAGATATCCCCCTACCGAGAGGGACACCGAGTAATCAATCCTAAAGAATGGAAACTCGGATAATTTGTTCATGACACGTCCAGAAAAGGTAAATCTACCGTTTGGTCCTTTTACCACAATACCCCAATATAGGGATATCCCGAGAACTACGAATGGTAGCCCTTCGGTTACTGAATGGATTTCGGTATTCCACTCAGGCTTCTGAAACCATCCTCCCGACTTCAACCCTCCTAGGGGAGAGGCCTTCCGATAAACTGGTTATGACCGTGCCAATAAATACTAGGAGATTTTGGTTCCCTAATGGACAACAACTATGTCTCAAATGTAATAACTGAGGGGTGTTATTGGAACACCTATCCCCTCAATACTACCTAGCTACAAAGTTCTTTTAAGTGTTCCCCAAGTGGGGTTAAAAGTGGCTTGAAGTTAGGGTAAATTTTAAGGCTCAGTTTAAATTATGTGTTTAAGTGGGTGCACGTGTGGTATTTTAAACTGAAATTGAAAAAGTAAATGCTTTGCAGAAAATATTCAAAAAACAAAGGATCTTTTGAAATAGTAAAGCAAATAATATGACTTTTTCAATAAATGGAAATTAAATGCTTTGCAAAGACTATTCAAAAAACAAAGGATCTTTTGAAATAGTAAAGCAAATAATATGACTTCTTAAAGAAATAAATGGATTTCTTTTTCAAAAATTGCTATGGGCAAAATATCAAAGAAGTAAACAACAAAAACTTAATCTAGAAAAAATGAAAAATGAATCATTCTTTCAATTTCTGAAAATTTTTAAAAAGACTTTTTCAAAGGTGCATTCTAAATAGTAAAATTTTTCTATGGCTATAAAATATGCAGGAAATTTAATACTGTAAAAATTTGCTATGTGGGCAGAAAATACAGTAAAAAAATAATTTTTTAAACGGATCGGCCGAATGAAAAAATTGGCATCGCGGGTTTTAACAGAACAACCGCGATGGACCGCGCGGGTTTCTGTCACACAGTCGCGATGGGCAGCGCGGGTTTCAGCCGCGATGTGCAGCGCGGAAATACGTCACACGAGTGCGATGTGCAGCGCGGCAAATGGCCGCGAAGCCGCGATGTGCAGCGCGCAAGTTCACCGCGAAGCCGCGGTGAGCCACACGAAAAAGAGGTGCGCAGTCGCAATGAGCCGCGCGACTGTTGGGCAAAAAGCCGCGAGGCGAAAGCCGTACGTCGACGCCGAAAAATGAACCCGAAAATGACGATTTCAGGCTGTTAATCGTAATAAAAAGGGGCAAAATCTAGAGCAGCAATAGATCTGCTGTCTGGGATGGCAGATCTATGATTTAAATTAACTAAAATAAACAAAAATTAAGATCTAAAGCAAAAAATAAAATTTGAGATCTAAGAATTCAAAAGCAGCGGAGTCGCCAAAAACTGTTGGCTTGGTTTTGCAACCAAGCTTAGTGCTATGGGCACCTGCTAACTAGTAGCAACAGTTTCAATATTAAAGCAAAAACAATTGTAAATCTAAAACTAAAATCAAACTAGCATGTGCATATCATAGTAAACTTTTGAATTGAAAACAAGAACAAGAAATGGAAAGAATAACTTTGTATTGAAAATGGGGGCAAGCAAGTGCTTGCAATAATAATACCTCCAAGTGACGAAGATAGTTGAGAAGCTCCAAGGGTGAGCAGCTCCAAACTCCAAAGGGTCCTTTCTCCAAGGTAGCTACAATGGCCAAAAGCTCAAGGGAGATTTTGGCAGCATGAGGATAGGAATATGAATGGATGTAAAGTGAGGAGCCCCTACCACCTTTTTATAGGTTTTGGTGATGGGGAATACCATTGTGGTTTTGAGGAAACCAATGGTATTGACCAACATGGTTTAGGTACTTTTTCCCTCCTTTTTCCTTTCTTGAATATTTTTATTATTTTTATTCCCTTTTTAATATTTTTGGGAATTCTTGACCCTTTTTTAGGGTTTTTTATGCTTTTTTAGGAAAAATACTCATTTTGAGTGGAAAAAGGGGTTTATTAAGGTCTTTTGGTGACCTTATGTTGGCTTTAGAGGCTCAAATGGTGAAAAAGTGGACAAATGGGTCATGTGAATAAGGAAATGAGCTAGTGAGCACTTTTTGGGTGTTAACACTACCAATGAGTCCATCTCCTCATTTATGCCTTGCTCCCACTTCTTTCTAGTTTCCACCTACATTGCTTCTTCATAACATTCTGATTCACCAGCATCAGTCATCAACAAATAATACATTGAAGGAGAGTATCGTTCAGGGAGTCTACTTAACCTGGTAGATCTTCTTGTAGTTGTAGGAGTTTCAGGTACTTGCTGTTGTTTTTTATTTTTTGGCACCTTTGGAACTACATTTTCTGTAATTTCATCAAGTATTGTGTACTCTATGTTTTCCTTTTCCTGTTTCTTTCCCTGCAACTGATTTTTATACATGACCTTTTCATTGAATATGACATCTCTACTTTTAATGATTTTGTGATTTTCATAATCCCATAAACGATAACCAAAATCATTAACCCCATATTCAATAAAGGTACATTTCTTGGATTTAGCTTCAAGCTTTGTTCTATTTTCTTTATCAATATGGACAAATGCTTCACAACCAAACGTTCTCAGAAATGAGTAGTTTACCTTTTTATCTGTCCATGCCTCCTCTGGAATACCACCATCCAAAGCACTTGAAGGTCCTCTGTTTATTAAATAAACATCAGTATTTACAGCATCCGCCCAAAACTGTAAGGAAAACCCTGCACGCAGTCTCATACACCTTGCACGCTCCATGATCATTCTGTTCATCCTTTCTGACACACCATTTTCTTGTGGTGTTCCTGGGACTGTCTTCTCTCTACGAATCCCATGGTATGAACAGTAACTATCAAACTCCTTGCCTTAATACTCACCTCCATTATCAGATCTGAGACACTTCAACCTTTTCCCTATCTCATTCTCAACCAAATCTTTCCACTTCTTAAAAGTAGCAAACACGTCAGATTTCTGTCGAATGCAATAAACCCAAGTTTTCCTAGTTGCATCATCAATAAATGTAACATAATAATGAGAGCCACCAAGAGATTGTACCTGAGCCGGTCCCTGTACATATGTATTCACTAGCTCTAACTTTTCATTCTTCTTATGTTTCCCAACCTTGCAAAATCTGACTCTCTTCTGTTTTCCATAAACACAGTTTTCACAGAATTCCAAACTTACCTGCTTCAAATCTGGCAGCAACTTCCTTGAGTGGTCAGTATTATGAGGACATAAATACAACGTACCTATCTTGTCTCCTTTTTCTATCACCATTGATCCTTTAGTGATCTTCCACCACTTTTCTCCAAATGTAGATAGACAACCGCCATCTCCCAACTGCCCTGTTGAGATCATGTTTCTTTTCATAGCAGGAATATGCCTAACATATTTCAACAGCCAGTCAGTTCCATTCTTAACTTTTATCCATACCTTACCCATTCCAACAATTTTACATCGCTCATCATCACCCAATAAAACATGTCCGAAATCGCCAAGAACATACTCATGAAAGTATTTCTTATGGGGTGTAGCATGACATGAAGCTCCTGAATCTACTACCCAATAATCACTAGTATTATTTAATGCAAGAATCAAAGCATATTGTAACACATCACCTGCTACATTTGCTTCCTGGGTAGTTTCCTTCTGTGCATATCCTTTCTTCTTTAGAGATCTGCAGTCTTTATTCAGATGTCCTTTCTTTTCACAGTTTCAGTACTCTATTTTTCCCAGTCTAGACTTGGATATGCCTGTTTTAGACTTGCCACGATTACCTTGGCTCTTTCCTCTCTCCTTTTGTCTGCCCCTGCTCTCCATGGTCAACGCATTACCTGATGTCTCATCTGTGCTTTTTCTTCTCATTTCCTCGCTAATAATAACACCAATAACATCATCAAATTTCAAGGTGTTTGAACCAGAGACAGAGTTACTTACAGCCATGACCAAGCTATTCCAGCTTTCTGGCAGTGAACACAAGATTAGAAGAGTCCTAACCTCATCATCAAATTTCACACTTACAGAACTTAGCTGATTTGTAACCGTATTAAACTCATTTAAATGATCAGTAACAGATCCACCTTCAGACATCTTCATATTAAATAAACGCTTCATTAGAAATACCTTGTTGGAGGCCGAGGGTTTTTCATACAGCTTACCCAGTGCGCTTATCAAACCCTCCATTGTCATTTCTTTTGAGATATTGAAAGCCACCGACGAAGCCAGGCTCAGCCGTATTGTTCCAAGAGCCTTTCTGTCAAGAACCTCCCATTCTTCGTCCTTCATGGCCGCCAACTGCTTTGCTCTTTCTCCCAACGGTAGGAATAGATCCTTCTGGTACAGATAGTCCTCCATTTTCATCTTTCATAACTGAAGTTTTGGCCATTAAACTTCTCGACCTTAAACTTTCCTTCTTCCGCCATTGCTCCCACTCGAACCAGAAACCCTAGCTTCCTGCAGGTTTATCTTCCAAATAGACATTTGGCTCTGATACCAATTGTTAGAAAAACAGGATTGTAGAGCAATAACAATAAACATAAATGAAAATATAATCACACACATTACAAGAGAGACACAGATATATCGTGGTTCACCCCAACTTGGCTACGTCCACACTGAATTTGCTAGTCCTTATTATTATTACCGTCCTGCAAGGTGAAGGGATACAACCTGCAGCATAGCTGGTGCACTTCCTCTTCACTGTCTCACAGTCTCTCTCCCGATCTTAGATATCTTTACAATGCATAATACCTAATACATCCACCCTAGCCATATTACAATGTCTTTCTTTTATAGGGAAAATACAATGGGAAAAATACCATGGGATACCCAAAACCATGGGCCCGCAAAACAACTGGTTAAAACAGCCCCAAATTTTTTTCTCGGGGGCGTTGCCCCCAAACCCCTAAAAATGCAAAATGGGTGTACAGTTCTCCGGGGTGCACGGCTAAGACAATATCATCTATGATACTGGAAGATCTAGCTCCACAACCAACACATGACAATTTTGAAATAATGTCTTGAACATTACCATGAAATCTAAAATAATGTCTTGATCACTACCTTGACATCTAAAATAATTTCTTGACACATGAAGGATAATTCTTATTAGAACATAAATAAAATAAAGGGCCATTACACTCTTCCAAAATATTCTTCAAAATCATTATTTATGAACAAATTATTTTGGTATATTGGTATATCCCCCCATTCCATACATTCATAGACAACCTATTTTAAAATTTTAAGACCTCTAAAGCTCAAAATAGGAGATACTAGGGGTTTATTGTGATATTAAGAAGACCGAACTCACTCTTGGTGAATGATAAGTCAAATGAAAATGGATGGGGATTAGCATATAAAATGCAATCAACAATGATATACCTTGAGAACATAGCATACATTTCAATCATAATAACTAAAATGGTAAGGACTCAAGACTTAGTTCAATCATCATAGAGATATGCAGGATTAAGGGCTCAAACTGTTATGAGATAGAAATTTCTCTATTGGTAAAAAAAAGAGGTCTTGAAATGTCAAGTTTCATCATCCAAATTTTGACAAGCCAATGAGGATTAAGCAACAAAATAAATATATGTCCTAAAAATAGAATAATGGGGATGGAAAAATTCTCATTCTTTTCCATTGAAACAACATTCTTTTATGGAGGATAATTTGAGGTCATGATTTAGACATTCTACAATTGACATTCTAACTTCAAATTCCATATTAAAGTCATATTTTGATCTAAAAGAATAAATTTAGAGCACATTAAGATCTCATGTGATAAAAAACCATGAAGGTATCACATTGTAGCCACTAGATATTGATTTTTTCAATTTCTTCATGGGTAATCAAGGTTTACAAACCTTCCTTTCTGAATTATACATTAGGAAAAAATTATTATTTAATTTTTGGAGGAATATGTGGGCTATGGATTTTTGAAAATCACAACACTTGTACAATCAACGATATGATGCCATTTATTGAAACTTGCATCCTTTTTATGCCATGGTGTTAAAAAAAACAGTTTTTCTTTGAAGCACATTGGATTTTTGAATTTTGAGGCATGCCAAAGATTGTTGCAAAGATAATCTCAGGATTGTCTTAAATATGTGGGATATTGAATGTTGCTTAAAGAAAAATGTATGTTTTGATGCTTTCTACATTAGAAATAGGCTAGTGTTCTACACCAAAGACACATATATTTCAATAAAAAAATGAAAACAACTAGATAGATAGTGGTTTCATCATTACTAATGGGGAAAAAGTACAACAGGGAGACTCCACTTTCTCCCCTACCCTAGATTCTCTTTATTTTTAGATGATTCAAAATAGTATTGAAACGCAAGTCTATATCCAATCCTTTCAACCACTAGAATAAAAAGGATTGGCATAATATTTTATTCCTAATGGGTCATTTCCCTTTTCATAGGTAGGTGGGAATTGGGAGGTGAAATCAAAGTTACCATATTCGATCATTTGAGGGTACTTTTAATAGACTTGTTATTGAAGGTATAAAAACCATTAGACAAACAATATCGGGAATATTTTAAAAAATATAAAGGATTGGGGAGTTGATTCGATTACCAATAAAATATGACTATGGGAAAAGGGTTCAAATGGTTTTCAGAAAAAAAAAAAGAAAAAAAAAAAGAAAAAAAAAAAAAATAAATAAATAAATAAATAAAAATAAATAAATAAATAAATAAATAAATAAAAAATAAATAAAAAAAAAAAAAAAAAAAAAATATATATATATATATATATATATATATATATAAATATAAATAAATAAATAAATAAAAAAAAAAAAAAAAAAAAAATTAAAAAAATTAAAAAAAAAAATAAATAAATAAATAAATATTACTATTGTTTGAAATTTTAAATACCTTGAAACATTAGTTTTCAATGGAAAAACTCAACGTTACAGTGTAACTTGCTCCCTAGGGTTGGGGATGTGCTCGGGCTCCTCTCATCCCTAGAATGGTGGGGAGCCTATTGAAATGTTTCACCACATCCCCTATTTTTGTGAAACTACATGAAACACATAAAAATGTTTCACTCGTATGGGGAGGTATTGCTTCATAAATGAAAGGACATGTGGGTGCCACCTGCGAAAAAGTGGACATCTAAATGATTCCTCCCAAAAATGGGGGCATATGGATTCCCCCCATGATTTTTTTAATATTTTTTAGAAGTAAAATACAATATAATTGCCCTAACCTAACCGAATGCCTCTACATATAATTTTCCATCTCTATTTGACATTTACACTTACCATTTGAAATTTATCTTCAAGATATTAATTTATCTTTGTGAAGAGTGTCAAGTTACCCAAGAAGAGGAAGAAGGTGTTTCTTTTTTCTAATCCACCAAGTAGGAGGTATTAGAAGCTACAAGAAAGATGCAATGATTAAGATAGTATCAACAACCAATCCACCAAATAGATTCATGATTTTGATTTCGGGTTTTATAATTATTGGTATGGTTTTGGTTTAACTCTTAACAATTTTTTTTTAAGAGGTATGATATCCAACTATTCACATTTAGGTGTTTAGGAACAAAGGTGAGGCCTATAGTCCATTGTTTGACAATCAAGAGGATAGTCATATCCATTTATAAATGGGTTCCCCTATTCTAGGCAACTCAACATCCCCTTGTCCGCCATGATGCTCACTAAAATTTGGGGGGTTTATCCACACATGCCCCATGTGTGTTTCCCAATGCTATGTCCCCATGTATAGGAAACATGGTGGAGTATTAGAAAATATGTATTAACTTATGAAAATCAAGATTCAAAATAAATAGGCATCCAAAAAATCTATCCCACTAGGATGTTCAATGGAATAAAGGAGGATAATGATATTTTAATGCTTTGCATATGAAATTTGGTAAAAAATGTATTAGAAATCAATAACTTTTGATTAACATTATAAAACCCAAATCATAATAATTACACATAAAAAAGATAACCCAATGCATGAGATATGTACATGTACATTGAATACCCCTCAAGATAATATCAATAATGATATATTTCTCTCAACTTCCTTGTATACAAATGATGCTTAACCTCAAATATATAAAGAGTAGTTTCTTTATTACTCATTTCTTTTAGGCCCAAGTGTGGGATTGATAAGGGCCCTCACTAACATCAGGTGTAATCATATTCCATCCACACAAGGTGTGTGAATCTAACCAAGCAATACCACAAGAGAACCTGTCAATTGCTTTCAACACATAATCAAAATTAACTAACATTAATCTAGGGGAACAATTTTTGAAACTTGGCATAAAGAAAAATCTTGAGATAATAATAGTCACTAAGTTTTGATACATTCAAGAGTATATTTTATCAACTACATATTGTTGGAACCTAATCCGTTAGGTTAGGTGGAGACCAATAGTCATGAGGAGTCCAAGGGACGACTTGGAAGATGAAACCAAGTGTCACCTTGAGTTGTATTTATAATGTACATATCTTGATGAAAATATGTGCTTTCACATCAATTCCATTTTTCTTTGTGGTGCATATCCTTGTGTGATAGGGAACCTAACAAATATTACATCCTAACATCCCCTCCTTATATAAACTTACAATATATGTGGTGAATATAATTTTTTTCCAAACAAATAGTAAATTAATAGTACCTTAATGTTTATTTGGGTAGGGAATATAACTATATGGCCAATGCTATCAAACACCTAACTAAGGTGCATAAGATCTATCTAAAAAGAGTGTTACAAAATTGTAGCTTCCAAAACACATTCACAAAAACCTCTTCACAACTAGCCAAGAAAACACAAGTTTAAACATGGAGTCCTAGTTTAAAATTGTAACTTTTAAAACACCTTCAAATGACCCTCTTTAGAATTGGTGAAGGAAACACAAGTTTGAATGAAAATATCTGAAAATTCACAGAGTGAGGATTCAAATATCATACTTTTGTTAAAAATAAACTATAAAAAACAAATGAAGAAGAAGATGGACACTAGTACACAATTTGTGTTTTAGTACCAAAGAAGCAAAAACATTGGTCTTGAAATTTGTGAAGAGTGATATAAAACTAAAGTTGCTTATTTAATATGAATAGAGTAAAATAAATCAAATATAAGATCAACAAAATAGTCATAATTGTAGTTTGGTTATAAAAAAACTCTCTCTCTAAAAAATAGTCATAATTGTAGTTTGGTCATAAAAACAACTATTTTTTCATTAAAACTAAAAACAACTATTTATATTAAAAAAATTCATAATTATAATTCAATAATAATAACTAGAATTTCCATATAATAAAATAGTGACAATTATATTTTATTAAAAATAATAGCATAATTAATTATTAATTATGTTCAAGTGTTATTTTTTTTACATGATATATCTAATACAAATTAAATTAAAACTTAAGGTAGTTTTATGTTTCCTTCCTAGTCCTCTAATTCTTTAAGGAAAAAAGGGAGGGGATTTTTTGTCGACTTAAAATAAATTTACATGAAGGATATATATAGAGAGAGAATGTTTTAATATTCTATATTTCATAAATATAGGTTGTAATTTATTAAAATTTTAAGTTATAAATTAATTTTATTTAAAAAATAAAAAAATTGACTAAAAAATATTTAAAATAAAAATTAAATAATATAACGAGATTTCATTGTAAAATTATAAAATGATATAACATTTTATTAAGTGTAATATTCTAAAGGGATATAATATTTTATTTAGATTCATTTAAATCACTAATACATAAAGTTAATTTTATGTTCCACTCTCGTTGGATTCTGTTATTTTATTAAAGATGATCTTGTCTTGTCGGTTTCAGTTTTATCGGATTCTACCAGCTAAGATTTTGAGGTGTTACTTTATTAAAGATCATCGGTTTCTGAATATTTTAGCTATCACTTACTTATTTAAATCAAAATTATCATGGATTATCAAGAAGTAGTTTTGATGTGTCGAAATATGAGAAATATCTTTATGTGGACTAAGCGGCAATTACATAATCAATAATGTGATGTGTGTGGTAATCTTATGACTAAATAGATTTGCTTTATTGCAAATAATAAATAAAGTTTAATTTATTGAAATATGAAGAAGATTAATACATGACCATTGGCTGGCTTAAGTGAATGCTATTATATACCAAAGACTGACTCAAAATTATGCAGATTTGAAAGTTGTGAATGCATATGAAAGCCCCTAGCTTGTGCAGTGAGTTATAATAAATTTTGATGTTATCACCAATTTTGTTTGGGAAGATTTAATGATTTTGTGTAATGTTATAGTTTTGAAATTGCCCAAAGTTTCAAAATAATACAAAATGGACACAAAAATAAAGTTTTGAAATCATTTAAATAGAAGGAAAATATAAAGTTTGAAATTGGGCAAATAAAATAAGCACAAAATTACAAAAAGTTCAAATATATAAAAAGATGAAATTTTAGAAAAGGCGCAAAGGGCCTAAATATGCACAAAGTTAAATTTTAGAAAATGGCTAAAAAGGAGACTCTAAAAGTTCCAAAAAGGCCCAAATTGATAAAAAAAATCAAATTTCCAAAAGTTTTGAAAGTGGAAAATTGCAAAGTTTTAAAATGATTTGAATAAAGGGAGAATAAATTCTAAGTTAATGAAGAAATAGTAATAAATTTTGAGATTTCACAAGGTTTTCCAAAAGTTTTGAAAGTGGAAGATTGCAAAGTTTAAAAATGATTTGAATAAACGGAGAATAAATTCTAAGTTATTGAAGAAATAGTAATAAGTTTTGAGATTTCACAAAGTTTTTTAATATTCGAAGACTTTTATTCTTTCAAGATAATCAATAATAAAATCTAAATTTTCTCAAACTATGAAGATTAAAAACCTATCTCAAATAAAATCAAGTGGTACTTGTTGAAGTCTCAAAAACTAGTGATTCTTTTGATTAGTTTGGAAACTCTCAATCTCTCATTAGTTATAGAATCAAACATAATTTCAATCTCATTGAGTATACTACTTCGAGGATACTACTTTTTAGATTTTACAAAATATTTTCATGTATTTCTTTTTAGCAAGGATATACAAAAAAGTCTTCAACTATTTGCTCAAAACAACAATTTCTCAACTTTCCTCCTTATAACTTTTGAAAAGTCCTTGAAGATATTAAAATATAATCTAATAATAATCATCCTAAATGTGGAAAACAAATTCACATTGTTTTAAATGTTATGATCAAAATGACCATTCAAAAACTTAAAAGGATTTCAAATGGTACAAGATTTTTGGTTTCGGTTATAATTACTATTCAAATACTGAAAAGGATTTTAAATATCATAATATCCCCATTTTGACAATATACAAGTGTCTTTTGCTAGTGACAAATTATAAACATATACCTCAAGAGTCAATTGATAAAGTCACTTCTTTGTTTAGCTCTCAAGCCCACTGTCCAAAATTGCTTCTAGCTTTGTATTATGGGCATTTCCAATTACAAGAATATATTACTTTGCTAAATCATGCATATGAGATACCTTATCTTGCAAGAATATACTTGCAATTTTTAATCTTGCTCTTTTTTTATGGACATTTTTTCAAAAGAAAAGAAAATAATAATTTCATTTAAAAAGAGAAAAATAGCATTTGATATATGTTGATCAATATCTCTAACATAAAATTGAGACGGAATTGATTTTGAAAACCCTATAGGGAGGAAAATCGATTTGCTCTACGGCCATGGCAAGCTTCCAATGTCATTCTCTCAATTTGTGATCTTGTGCAAGCAACCCTCATGGAGTCGAGAGGGGGCTTTACCCCTCCCCCAGAGGTAGACGCCTTTCGAAAATTAATTGTCGCGCAAGGAAAGAAGCTGACAAGAATGCACCAGTCTAAGTTCATAAAGAGGACCGAGGGAATTCCAAAAGTGGCCCTACTTCCTACGAGCCCAAGAAGAGTAGTGCTCACGATGGCGTAAAAGGCCCTAGTTGGGCGATTCACGGGCTTATGGTACTTGTTGAAGTCAATTGATTTATGGATCCAGAAGAACTAGTTACCCCTTCTCTCTGCCAGGGTGGCTTCATACTCTATAAGTAAGGTTTTTTTCATCTTCCAATTCAAAAAATAGGCAGATCAGAACCTTATTTTTTGAAATAGCCCCTACTTCACTTTTTAATGCAACAAGGCCAAATATGCCATGCCACACTGCATTCCCAAAGCCACCAGTACTTTGACATGAATCTGGAAAAATTCTCAATTGCCTCTAAAGGAATTGGGTGAAATTGCTAGCAGAAATCAAATTCGCAGGGAAAAATTATGGCAACTTCATAACACAACACCACCAATTTTGAGCGCTTATCCTGCTATTTATGACGCTTATCCTTCATTGCTCCGATGCTTTTTTCTGAGTACCATAACTTTTTCCTTATCCTTCATTGCTTTGATGCTTATCCTTCATTGATTTGATGTTTTCATCGGAGTACCATCACTTTGCACCTATCCTTCATTGCTCTGTCGGAGTACCATTAATTTGTCATTTTGTATTGATAAACGTTCTTGGGCCAATGTTTTTTTGGATCTTGCACCCTCATTTCTCGAATGCTTCTATCCAAGTACTATCACTTTGTCATTTTTCACAATATACATTTCCGGGCCATGCAGACTCTAAGGCAATACCAAAGGTTTCATATGTTAGTCGCTCAAGCTCCACATCTATTGGATAATGTCTTGAGGGATTCTAAATTCATGGTTCATTTGCATGCCATTGTTGGTATGTAATAAAATCTACAGTAATCAAATATTGCAAAAGCTCATGTAGACTTGTCAGAGGGCATAAAAATAACAAGACCAATGAACTTTAACTTAGTGACTTAATCTTTAACTTGGCAGGGAATAAGCTGCATTGTAGCTTTCCCTCTTGTTATAATTATCACCAAATTCATATTTTATTAGGTTAATATGATAAAGTATAATGACTAAGTTTACATAAAATTTCTTTTATTACTAAAATCAAAACTTTAAAATTAGCTATTTTTTGTATTTTTATCTGAAAGTTTTTCATTATAATTTTTTATTTAATTAATTTTTTTCTTAAATAAAGGAAGTTCAAAACTTTAAAGTTAGCAAATTTTTCTTTTTTTTTATCAAAGTCTTTCCCTCTAATTTTTTATAATCAAAATATATTTCCTAATAAAGGGAGTTTTTTTGCATTCCCACATTGGGTGTCGTACCAACCCCTCCTTGTGGCATGAATACTGACATAACGTAGTGCATCCTAAAAGGACCTCCACCTAGAGGGTGGCCTATTTGCATGAACACATTGGTCTATGGCTCAAACTCATAAGGAATCATGGGATGGAAAGGAAAGTATGATCCACCTGCGTAAACCCTCTACTCATCGTTCAACTCTACTCCACGTTTGACCATCATCACTTCTGACTTCATGGATCCTGCAAACGAATCCTTCTCCCATAATACTCTATGTTGGGAAATAATGTGGCTTTTAAACCGTTATCTCTTCCTCAAGCACCTTCATCTCCATTGATTCATCCTTTGGATCTCCCCTTTTCTCTGCATCACTTTCTTGCAAATCATTAGTCCTCATTGGTCTTGCCCCACCTCCGTTTGGACTCCTTATATATTTTCTCCAGTCATTGTTAGGACTAAGAGAAAAGAGCGCAAGACCTTGGCTGGCCCTCACAACTCTCATATGCCCTGTGTTATCTAGGACTAAGAGAATTCTCATGCTTGTTTCACTGAGGTGGTCCATGCTTCATCTAGGCACCAAATTCAGGACATGGAAGATCGAATTTAGGGACACTTCCAAAAGCCTCATATAGACAAACCTGTTGAGGAATTGGGTAACTTAGTTGATGACTAGGGCTCCACTCGCTCTAGGGAAATGAAGTATACAAAATATGTTGGCATCCTTTGGTATATGAAGACACTGCCTGGTCAAGCCATGATAGACTATGCTGAAGGAAGGCTTTAGGAAAAATATCAAGGGATGAGCTTGGATGTGTGCATGGAGTGCATGGAAGGTTTAATCCTTCGCTTGACCAAGGATAAAATGGACTTTGATGCAAGGCTCAATGCTAAAATCAACGCTTTGGCTTGGGAATTAATAGGAAAAGCTTTCAACTAGGCCCCGCTGAACTACAATGACACTCAACTTGTCCACCATCACCATCCTCATTTTCATTAGAAAGAAGAGACTTTGGGAGCCAAGAAGGAAACTCCATGTGATGAGAAGTTCAACTCTCCACCCATCTTCATCTCATATGATGACTAGTCCAACTTTAAGCCTAGTTCTCATCAGGTTTTATTTTTTCATGCTTATGCTCTGTAGTTTTTTGCATCTCATTTGGTTGGGTTCTATTTGGCCATAACCTCTGACCTATGGGGGATTCTCTTCACTTATAGGCTTTAGAATCTATATATTTTTGGAGTTCTTCTAGCCTCTTGGCCTGATATATAGCTTTTGATAGTGATAAATAGTGGGATAGGGCCGATCCCAGTAGACACCCGATCCTTTCTCTCCATGTATATACTTCTGTTTTTATTTTAATAGATTTTGAATTTCGAAAAAAAGGGGAGCTTTTTTTTTGTTAATGTATTTGTAACTTCGGAATGTATTCACTTGTATATTTTATATTGTATTTGTATTTTATTATTGTACCTCCGATGGAGATGTTTATTCCTCCGGTCGAAGAAGTCATTATTGTACTTGGGTAATGTAAAGTCATTGAGCTCAATACTCCCATGTAAGTCGGGGCATTAGTTCCCCTAGAGTCATTTGTATTGGGGTGTTTAAGTCCCCTAAAGGAGTCGTCCCAGTCAACTTTAGTTGAGGATGACTTGTCAAGTGGTAAAGGTAAAGTATAAATAGAGAGATAGGCTCTCTATTTATTCACTCACTCACATTCAATCACTCACTCATTTGTACAAGTGAGAGAGAGAGAATTTTGCACAAGTGGAGGAAGAGGAAGCTACTAGAGATAATCTCTTTGTTTTGGGGTTTTATATTATTGCTCATTCTATCTTTGAGGAAGTTGCGGGGTTTTCTCCTTTATGGTTTCCCCAGTGAAAAGCTTTGTGTCTCTTGTATCTTGTGTTTGATTTGGTGTGCATGTTATTCTATCAGATAATATCCTAGATCATATTGAATTAAATTATGAAAAAATAACATGGTATCAGAGCTAGCCTGAAGGAAGGCATTGTATGGCATTTAGGACACTTGCGACAATTTGAAAGCTAGGGATTTGTGTAGAAAAACCTAGTCATTGTGGAACTTTCACTATAAATCAATTTTGGAGAAGGTTCAAGATCTGAAACTTGGACAGTCCAAAGATGAAAGTTTCCTATACTTTGTGTCCGAGTTTCAGTCTCATATTTGTTGTACTTTATGAGATATGATATGTACAAGTTAGGGTTTCTACCTCTTCTAGAATGAAGCCCTAAACAGGTTAACTAGGTAAAAAGGTCATATCTCGGGCTAGGAATATCCATATAGAATTCCGTAAAAAGTGACAATTAGGGAACGGACTGAATTTTCACAGAACCGAGTTTCAAAGGCCGAAGTTGAAACAGTGACACATGGCACTCTGTACAAGTTAGCTATGTTGTTTCATACCTTAAATAGGTCATGTTGGGAAACCGAGCATATCTCTCTCATGGAGAATCCAATGAAGCTAAAATCTATGGGGTTGGAAATATGACAGGTCAGGCTACCACAGTACGAAGTTTCAGACCCTGCAGATTCAAAATTTTAGAGATACGCCAGAAATAATACGACACATATGAAATGGCTCAACGGAGGAAATCAAAGAAAAAAAGGAAGAAGCTCTCACTTAGGGTTTTCACTTTTAGGTATGGCATGACCTGATACAATGTTGGAGACACTTGATGCAACATTGGAAACTTTGAAAATGGATTTGGAATCCATTCATCATAGATATTAGTCCTCCATCAAAATGTTGTGGGAGGAAGGAGATTGAAAATGAGGGTTTCCAAGTAAGAAGAAACCCTATCAAAGTTGGGAGACTCATAGGGAAGCAATGAAGGAGGTTTAAATGGAACTGATATTCTATCATCCTAGAACCATGAACATATATAATATGTTTACAAGTGATATACCTTGGATTATTAGGGTTTTATCATTATAGAGAAGACTACAAGCAATCTCGACATGTATGACTTGAGGAGATGCAGGTATGTTTTGAAATTTGTTTAATTTATATGATGATTAAGTTCATGGTATGTTTGTCTTCTTATTATTGAGGTTAGTACAATCATGACTAATTTTAGATTGTCTGATCACCTTAGTAAAAGTATGAATGCATTTGAATAATAGAAGACATTCATTGATTAGGGTTATGACACTTATGATTGTACTAATGCACTGTGGTGTTGTATGAGGATGATGTTGTCTGCTAACATGAAAGGTACATCAAGAAAGACAAATCAAGTTCTAGATCAAGAATATATGACAATGATGACATGAAGACAAAGACTCATCCATAGTCATTGATCACATAGAAGCTCTACTTATGAGGTATGTATGATTTGGTTCTACAATGCTTAACTTATGAGATATGTTGATTACAAGCACAAGGTCTCTAAATCATTGAAGAGAACAAAGAAGACATTGTTTGGGTATGTTAGACATAACTAGAAAGCATGATAATCCAGGTATGATTTCCTATATCTAGTTAGAATCCTACTTCATGTTAGGATCTTATATAAGAATACTTTTGTATGATTGATAATTATTATTCATGAAGTTATAAGTTTGAGTAATCAAGGGTTGATGCATATTATGCTTCTTAGTTTGATTAATGATATGACAAACTAGAAGGGTCCTATTGTCAAATAAGAATATGCATGAGTAAAAGAAGTACTCCCTGAAACCTTGAATACTAACGCTTGTGATAAATTACCTGTGTATGAAATGATCATGACCATACATGTTAAGATTATAGGATTATAATGTTTTGATAGTATTGATATTATACTAATGAATGTATGATTATGTATGAGATCTTGAGGATGACACAATGATGAAACTAGTGCACACTTAAGCATGAATAGTGGTCCAGGATGGATAGAAGTTCAAAGAAATATAATAATGATGCTATCACAAAGGGAAAATAGAGATCAAGAGGGAGCACACTCCAGTAGTTCCTGCAAGGAAGCAAAGATTGAGAGGGAGTCCACCCCACAACCAAACAAAGATAAGTATTTGAATTGTCATTTCTTATATATATGATTACTTAAATGATGTTGTTCAGTCATGTACATACTTATGTTCCTATATTTAGGATGTATATTATGCATGTTAGAAAAGTTGCATTAATGAACAAGATACTACTAATATGCAAGTAATGGGTAAGTGGCATATGGTACTGTACAACACTCCATTGCTACTTATCTGGATTGAAACCTCTTTGCTGACATGTTGGAGTAGTGCACACTCTTAACAATGTTCTGCTACAGATGGAAGGCATCTATAAAGTTACGGGATATGGATAAATGTTGTATTGAAGCATTGGATAAGATAATTTCATGATTGTATGACCTATGTCTTTATGCGTAAGAATTTGTTCTGAAAAATATGAGATGTTTCTAATCATGCAATTGAACTTGACTTGTAGGAAATATCATATACCATCACCTACAAGAGAGACTTGTTTCGAAGAACAAGCGACGAAGACCCAGCATACAACAAATCCAAAAATCTACCTGTTGAAGACATTGAAGAACAAGAAGCACCCAGGATCCGAGATACAACAATGAATGAAGTAAATCCAGAAGAAGACCGTGAGATGGAAGATCCACAGGAACCTGTAGATCCACCCCGTTAGAAGAATTCTCACAAGAGGAAACCAACATGGCTACGAGAGGTAATTCAAGATGCATAAATATATGGAGACTCAGAAGGAATGCATAGAGAAATTAAGAGACATAGGCCGATACACCAGCTATGTAGCCCTACTGTGTGACATCATTAACAAGGAACCTGCCAACTATGAAGAAGAAACAGAAAGGAAGGAATGGAAGGATGCCATGATCGAGGAGTATTAGTCGATCATGAAGAATGATGTCTGGGATGTGGTCCCGAGACCAGAAGGGAAGTTTGTGGTGACTTCCAAGTGGATCTACAAGATCAAACATGCTACATATGGCAGCATAGAGAATTACAAGGCAAGATTTGTGGCACGTGGCTTCTCCCAGAAAGAAGGGATAGACTATGAGGAGACATTTTCACCTGTATCCAGATACACTTCCATCAGAACAATACTTGCTCTGGATGCAGTGATGAAATGGAATATACACCAGATGGATGTCAAGACATTGTTCTTGAATAGTGTAGTGGAAGAGGAAGTGTATGTGGAGCAACCACTCGGGTTTGAGACACATGACAGGGAGACTCATGTGTGCAAATTGAAGAAAACTTTGTATGGATAAAAAAAGGCATCCAGGACGTGGTACGGCAGGATAGACAACTTCCTGACTAGTTTGGGATTTACCAAGAGTAAAGCAGATTCCAACCTTTACTACAAGGTTGAGGAAGGGAGACTAGTGATACTCCTACTGTATGTACATGACCTGTTTGTGACAGGTGAGGATGGGTTGATGTTAAATTTTTAGAATTTACTTCAATCTGATCTAGGATCTTAACTAAGAGAACAACATGTACAGCAAATCTACATCATATCATTCATGGACACAATAATGCAAGCACAGAAGAGACACCGAGTTTACTTGGGGAAAACCATAAAGGTGAAAAACCCCAATAACTTCCTTAGAGATATATAGAGTAATGATACATCCAGAATACAAGAGATAGTCTTCTCCTAGCAGCATAGCCTCCTCCTCCATAAGTGCGCCACTCTCCACAGTGTGAGTGAGAGAATAGAATGTGTAAAATGAGAGAGACACACTCTCTATTTATACACTAACTTGACTTGACCTTTACTCAACTAGGTCATCCTCAACTTAACCATTTAACATAATGCTGACTAGGCCAACCCCCACTAGGGTGGTCTAATAACCCTTTGACCCACATGGCTGACCCCCAATAGGGTGGTCTAATAACCCTTTGACCCACATGACTTATACAGGGTTAACCCCAACAAGGTGGTCTAATAACCCATCAAGTATAAGTTACGACACTTACAATATAAATGATGAAACTTCCGTATAGAGGAATAATAACATCTCTATAGGAATACAATATACATATATGTGAAATACATTCCGAAGTTACATATACATCAACACTCCTTCTTAACTAGGAAGGTATTTCTCGACACAGTTCTTCTAGCACAAGTCATCTTCTTTGGATCATCGTCACTAGATAATCGTCATCGAGTCATCATCATCGTCACTGCTGCTGCTATCTCAATCAATCTCTGAATCTACTCGTCATAGGAATTTATACAGAGCCAATCCTTTTTCATACTAGATGTAGGCCCACCACCTGCAGGTCTTCATCATCACTGGCCATACTGTGGAATTCTCAAGACTTATTACGTGCGTCACAAAACCTGGCTGCAGCATCCTAGGCTATTACGAGCACACAGCTCTACCTGTAGGATCTCCCAGGAGCACATTACATGTGACCCATCACAAAAGCTAGCGGAAGCATCCCAGGTTGTTACGAGCACACAGCTCTACCTGTCGAATCTCCCAGGAGCACATTACATGTGATCTCACCACAAAACCTGGCTGAAGCATCCTAGGCTGTTACGAGCACATGGCTCTACCTGTCAGATCTCCCAGGAGCACATTACATGTGGTCCACCACAAAACCTAGCTGAAGCATCTGAGGCCTTTTTCATCCTATCTAGATCTCCCAGGATCAAATTACATGTGGTCATGGCAAAACTTGGCTGAAGCATCTGAGGCCTTTTTCATCCTGTCCAGATCTCCCAGGAGCAAATTACATGCCATAGGACAAAACCTTGCAAGAGAATCTCAGGATGTTACGGGTACACAACTCCGACCTGAAGATCTCCTAGGGCACAAATTACATGTCCTCCCAGAGCAATGTCTCGAAAGAGCATCCCAGGTTGTTATGGGTACGCAACTCTGACCTATAGGATCTCCCAGACATGCTCATCTGCACAACCTGATCCAAGGCCACAAAGTATCATCTGATACTCATCATACATCATCTTGATGTACACATGATCATCCTGATCATCATCACTGCAACATCCTGCTGCATGTCATCTGGAGAAGCTCGTCATCCACGATCACCTTGATCATGCAATGCATCCATATGATGCACACCAAGTATCTACCTGATACATATCATCATACATAGTGTATCCACCTGATACATAGATACATGATCCACACAATGTATCCATCAACATACATGATCTACCTGATCATACCTGATACATATCAATATACATGATCTACCTGATCATACAATGTATCCACCTGATACATATACAGATACATGGTCCAAGCATCCAACATGATGCATATACACAATACATACAAATGATCCAACCAATCATATCCAGCATCCAACATGATGTGTACATACATATAAATGATCCAACTGATCATATCCAGCATCCAACATGATGCACACATACATATACATATAAATGATCCAACTGATTATATCCAGCATCCAACATGATGCACACACACATATAAATATAAATGATCCAACTGATCATATCCAACATCCAACATGATGCACACATACATATAAATGATCCAACTGATCATACAAAGCAAAAACTAGAACATCATCCTAATGCTCATCATCCAACGCTTACATCCACAGCCATGTGAAGAATTCTCCTTCCAACATGCTTGGAATGGCTTCAGCAATTGTGTCCATCACTTCTTCCTCAAAGTGTCATCAATCTGAAGAACACCAAGCCTCTCCCTGAAGTACTTGAACTTCACCCGGGCTAGTCACTTCGTTAGCACATCTGCAATCTGCTCGTCCGTCGCAATGTACAGGAGCTTCACAGCTCTTCTTTGCACCATATCCCTGATATAGTGATATTTGATCTCTATGTGTTTCGACCTGTCATGAAACACTGGGTTCTCAGACATCTTCACACAACTCTAGTTATCACAGAAGATACCAGTAGCATCCAATGGGAGATCAAATAAATCAGACAGTAGCTTCCGTAGCTATACTGCCTCACAACTAGCTGAACAGGCTGCAACATACTCTGCCTCAACTGTACTCAGTGCTACGCAGGATGCTTCCTGCTAAACCAAGAGATCACACCTAATCCCATACTGAAGCAGCACCCAGATGTGCTCTTCCTATCTACAGCACTGCCAACCCAATCTGAATCAACATAACCCTGCAGGTTAAACTTTTGATTCGCTTCATACTTGAGCCCATAATCCACTGTACCCTTCAGGTACCTCAGAACATGCTTTATAGAAACCAGGTGAACACTCCTCGGATCCATTAGGAACTAGCTCAATGTGTTCACCGCAAAGCAAATATCTGGTCTCATGTTCATCAGGTACATCAAGGACCCAATCATCTGACGATACATAGTGATATCAACCAGCTCAGGTGAAGCATCACACAGACGCTTCAGGTTCGATGCCATAGGTGTGGCCATAGCCTTGCAGTCCATCATCCTGAACCTCTTCAGGATCTCTACTGCATACTTCCCTTGTCCAAGGAATATTCCATCACTCTGCCACACCTCTATGCCAAAAACAAATAGTGCATCATCCCCAAGTTCCTCAACTCGAATTCAGCAGCAAGATTCCGCTGTGTGTCAGCAATCAATCTATCCTCACCTGATACAAACAGGTCATCCACATAGTAGTATCACTGGATTGCCTTCCTCAACATTGTAGTAAAGGTTGGAACCCGCTTTACTTTTGGTAAAGACCAAACTAGATAGAAAGATGCCTATCCTACCATACCAAGTTCTGCACATATATGATTTCCTGTCATGTGTCTCAGAACCAAGTGGCTGCTCCACATACACTTATTCTTCAACTACACCATTCAAGAAAGTTGTCTTGAAATCCATCTGGTGTATCTTCTATTTCATTACTTTTATATTTCTCTATGCTGCCGTCTGCAGCATGCTTGATCTTGATAGATCCATATGGAAGTCATAACAAACTTCCCTTCAGGTCTTGGGACTACATCCCAAACATCATTCTTCATGATCGATGGATCATGGCATTCTTCCCATATCCTGGTAAATTCAATATCTTCAATAGATAATTTTGTTGCTGAACAATTGTTGTAGTTCTTCTTTTGTAGGTGATGGCATACGATCTTTCCTACACAAAAATTTAAATTGCATGATTAGAAAACATCTCATAGTTTTCAGACAAATTCTTACACATAAATAAATATGTCATACAGTCATGCAATTATCTTAGCCAATGCTTCAATACAACATTTATCCATATTCCGTAACTTTCTAGATGCCTTCCAATCTCTACCAGAACATTGTTAAGAGTGTGCACAACTCCTAACATGTCAGCAAAGAGGTTTCATTCTAGATAAGTAGCAATGGAATGTTGTACAGTGCCATAGGCCACTTACCCATGTATATTAGTGGTATACTGTTCATCAATGCAACTATTCTAATATGCATAATACACAACCTAATTCTAGGAACATCAGTATATACATTATTGAACAATATTATTTAAACAATAAAATATGAAAGTAATGACAATTCAAATACTTATCTTTGTTTTTTTGTTGGGTTGACTCCCTCTCAGTCTTTGCTTCTTTTCTGCAACTCCATTCTTATGTGGATTGTGAGAAGTGGTCAACTCCCTCTGAATATCTGCATCCTTGCAGAAACTACTGAAGTGTGCTCCTTTGATTTCTTGCAAGAACAACTGGAGTGTGCTCCCTCTTGATATTTGCTTCCTGGATTACCTGTCCTTCAACTTACATCCATCCTTAATCACTATGCATGCTTATTAGTATCATCATTGTGTTATCCTTGAGGTCTCATACATAATCACACATTTATTAGTATAATCTTAATACTATCAAAACACAATAATCTTAAACATGTATATTCATGATCATTCACAGATAATAAACATTAGTATTCAAGGTTTCAGGGAAGTCTTCTTTTACTCATACATTTTCTTATTTGAACATAGGACTCTTCTGGTTAGATGAATCATCAATCAAGATAAGAGATATAATATGCATAAAACCTGTGATTATTCAAACCTATATCTTCATGATTCTTCTTGGTTAGTCATATCATCAATTATGGTAAGAAACATAATATGCATACAACCATGATTATTCAAACCTATGACTTCATGAATAATCATTATCAACAACACAACAATATAAGATCCTAACACAAGGTAGGATTCTAGCTTGATATAGGAAAAACATTCCTGGATTAGCATGCTAGCTAGTTATGTCTAACATACCCGCATAATGTCTTATGGTTCTCTTCAACGACTTGTGCTAGTAACCTGAATGTCTCATAAATTAACCATTGTAGAATCAAGTTATACATACCTCGAAAGTATATCTTCTATGTGATCCATGACAATGGATGAATCCTTGTCTTCATGTCACCATGATCATGTTCTTGAAGTATAACATGATTTGTCTTTCTTGGTGTACCTTTTATGTTAGCATACAACATAAACCTCATACAACACCATAATGCATTAGTACAATCATAAGTGTTAACACCCTAACCAATGAATATCTTCTATCATGCATTCATAATTTTGTTAAGGTGATACGACAAATCTAAAATCAAGATTGTACTAACCATAATAACATGAAGACAAGCATACCATAAACTTAATCATGAACAAATATCGAAACATACCTCGATGAGTCATACCTGTCGAGATCGCTTGTAATATTCTTATGTAAGGCCTTAGCCTCATCTCCCTCTAAAACAGGAACTTCTTCACTTATGCAGGTGACCAATCCATCTTCTTCTAGGATTAACCCATTCCACTTGATTTGCAAGAACTGGACCTAGAGCTGGATATGGGTTTGTTAGAGAAACCCCAAAAATTCAAACTTTGAATTTCAAACTTCCAAAAGGATAGAAATATGCGCCTTGATGAGCTGATCAAGCTCGTATATTCAACATTTGAAAACTGCAAAGTTTCACTCCTCAATTTTGCCTTTGAAATTTTTGGATTCGCTGGATGTGACCTCGAACTAGGGTTTGATGAAGCCCACTCTTCTTCCCAATAAAAAGGTCTGATCCAAAGCTCTAAGCTTCTATTTTTATGAGGAGCTTCCATCCGTGGTCACAGATTTCAAAAATTTCCATTTTTGCAGAAGCCCTAATTTTCCACTTTTTTGATCAAAGTCCCGAACTAGGGTCTGATCAAGCCCGGCCTTCTTCCCAACCAAAAATTCTGATCTTGGTCTCTAAATTTTGATTTTGATGAGTAGCATTCATCCGTGGTCTCCGATTACAAAAATTCCAACTTTCTCCGAAGCCCTAAATTCCGGAAGCCGTGAATGAAGGTACTAAAAAATAATTCTGTTTTGACAGAAATATGTACCTGATTGTTTCTAGTGTAACTCCTAACTTTTCAATACACAGGGTCTGAAACGTTTTCCTGAGATATCCTGACCTATTATATTTCCATCCCGATAGGTTTGACCTCAATTGGATTCTCTGAGATAAAGTTATTCCAAGTGTCACAATGTGACCTGTTTATGGGATAATACAGGAGAGCGAACTTGTACGGCATGCAACGTGTTACTGGTTCAACTTCGCCCTCTGAGAAATGTTTTTGCGATAGTACAGTCTGTGTACTACCTGTCACTGTTTACGAAATTTCATTTGGATCTTCCTATCCCAAGTTATGACCTTTTTCCCAAGGTCACCTGATTTTGACTCAG
The DNA here is from genome assembly GCA_027924585.1 of Larix kaempferi. NCBI lineage: Eukaryota > Viridiplantae > Streptophyta > Pinopsida > Pinales > Pinaceae > Larix > Larix kaempferi. The sequence continues at coordinate 3,679,031 of BSBM01001474.1, read as the reverse complement.
ATCTGGAAGAGGCAGAAACCCTATATTGTACAGATCATAAATCACAAAGTACAACGAATTAGAGGTTTTCCTTTGGACACAATGTACATGGGGATTTAATATTCAACCTGTAAAGGTTTCAGATCCGAAAACTTCGCCAAAACGAATTTATAGTGAAAGTGCTACGAAGACTGGTTTTTTCTATATCAAGCCCTAGCATCGTAAGTGCAACAAGTGTCATACATGCCATATCATGCCTTCTTTCAGGCTAGCTCTGATACCATGTTAAATTTTTAGAATTTACTTCAATCTGATCTAGGATCTTAACTGAGAGAACAACATGTACAACAAATCTACAGCATATCATTCATGGACACAATAATGCAAGCACAGAAGGGACACCGAGTTTACTTGGGGAAAACCATAAAGGTGAAAAACCCCAATAAATTCCTCAGAGATAGATAGAGAAATGATACAACCAGAATAAAAGAGATAGTCTTCTCCTAGCAGCATAGCCTCCTCCTCCACAAGTGCGCCACTCTCCACAGTGTGAGTGAGAGAATAGAATGTGTAAAATGAGAGAGACACACTCTCTATTTATACACTAACTTGACTTGACCTTTACTCAACTAGGCCGGCCTCAACTTAACCATTTAACATAATGATGACTAGGCCGACCCCCACTAGGGTGGTCTAATAACCCTTTGACCCACATGGCCGACCCCCAATAGGGTGGTCTAATAACCATTTGACTCACATGACTTATACAGGGCCGACCCCAACAAGGTGGTCTAATAACCCATCAAGTATAAGTTATGACACTTACAATATAAATGATGACATTTCCGTATAGAGGAATAATAACATCTCTATAGGAATACAACCACTTCCGTATAGAGGAATAATAACATCTCTATAGGAATACAATATACATATATGTGAAATACATTCTGAAGTTACATATACATCAATAGTTGATTGCTGGCACAAAGAGGAAGCTTGCTGTTGAGTTTGAGATGAAGGACTTGGGCATGATGCACTATTTTCTAGGCATGGAGGTGTGGCAGAGTGCGGATGAAATCTTCCTTGGGCAAGGGAAGTATGTAGTAGAGATCCTAAAGAGGTTCGAGATGATGGACTACAAGTCCATGGCCACAACTATGGAATCGAACCTGAAGCTATTGAGTGATGCTTCAACATAGTTGGTTGATGCCACGATGTATCGTCAGATGATTGGATATTTGATGTCCTTGACAAATACAAGACCAGATATTTGCTTTGCTGTGAACACATTGAGCCAGTTCCTGACGAATCCGATACATGTTCACTTGATTGCTACAAAGCATATTCTGAGGTACCTGAAGGGTACGGTTGATTATGGGCTCAAGTATGATGCGAATCAGAAGATTAACCTGGAGGGTTATGTTGATTAGGATTGGGAAGGAAGTTCCATTGATAGGAAGAGCACTTCGTGGTGCTGCTTCAGTATGGGACAAGGTGTGATCTCTTGGTTTAGAAGGAATCAGTCCTGCGTGGCACTGAGTACAGCCGAAGCAGAGTATGTCGCAGCTGTTAGGCGAAAATATTGTCGTTTAATTCCATTGTAGTATTCGCCCAACCATTTAATTTGTCAATCCAAGGTTCGTAGGCTTATGAAGCACATGCAAAGTATATGCAGGACTGAAGTTGAATTTAATCTAATCTAACCCCCCTTTCTAATGGCTAATTGCTAATCTAATTCCCCCTTAAGATGAAACACACAATTGCTAATCTAATTCTGGAAGCTGAAACACACCACACTGCTGAAAGTAAATTGCATAAAAGAAAGACAACATATGAAGAGAAACAAGACAACACATGTGAGCTCACATTAACAATAAAAAAAACTTAATTTACATCACAAGAATCAATGGCAAATCATAAAAGCATCGAAACTAAGATTATGAACAAAAGCTGAGAATCCCCTTCTCCATATTACAAAACCAAAACTAACTTCTACAATGTGAGACTAATCTCCTCCTAATCTATGATTAACCTACATGTCCCAAAATGAAAAGAGAGCACTCTCTTTTATACATGAATTTCTTTGAGAAGGAGATAACCATCTCACAATGATAGATCCACTATATTCTCTCAACCACTCTCAACTAATTTGCTATTATTACAAAATATGATCCATTCAAATCCTCCACATGTCTCTCACAAATTCTCCACATGTTTTTCATACATCCTAAATAAGATATGCCAACCAAATCTCCATGATCTTTTCCTTGGAATATTCTTTGAATAACTATCTCCATGAAGTGGAGGAGATATTCGAGGAGTCTTTCCTTGAATTGATCCTTCCATATTCCTACACATTACAAAGCTCATCCATACTTGAGATATTAGTTAAAAACATGTTATTTTCCAATATTTAATAATAAATTCACTTATAATACTAAAGTGAATAAAGTGGAAAATAATAAGATGAAACTCAAGTATATGTATGGGAATGGTATGATGAAAGGTTAATGGGATGATGAAATGTGAAGAATAACAAAAGGTAAAGTGGATGAAAATATGACATTTATGAGTCCCAACATACTCCTTAACTGAACTTGTTGCATGTCCTCATGCAACCGTGCATGGATCTGCTTAAGAACTTTTGGCATCTAAACTTTGGCTTTGCTTGATGATGTCTTTTAAATGTTTCCAGGATGTGCATCACATGAGTAACAGCTGGAATTTTCTTTGTGTAACAGCCATAAAGAATGTTGGTTCTTGTGTTAACAACATTTATTTCATGATACGAAATGTATGAGTAACAACTGTCATTTTCTTATGAATGCAAGGAGTGGAGTAACAGCTGACATTTTCTTTTAAATGCAAGGAATGTTGGTTCTTTTGTAAACAACATTCATTTCGTCATATGTTTCCTTGCTGCAATAATTAAACCATACACTCACTGGAAATAATAAGTCACCAACTATGTATAAGAAAGTGTCATTGTGCATAAGAAAGCCTTTTCTTTATGAATCATGCCAATATGTGTATCAATGTGTATGAAGGAAAGTGCAATAGAGGAGTTGTCGGAAAAGAAATGTTGGTGAATGGTAAATGAGTGGAATGATGGTAGCGAAAAGATGATAGTGAACATAGTTCGGAGTTGCAGCTGTGAAATGGAAGGTTTGGAGGAGTATCAACTGCGAAATGGAAGGTTTGGAGTATCAGCTGCGAAATGGAAGGTTTGGGGGAGTATCAGCTATGAAATGGAAGGTTTGAAGGAGTATTCGTTGTTGTTGCAACAAACTTCCTGAGCTAATATCTCACAACATATGATCTGGGTTTGGCTGAAATTTGGCAAGCAAGTTTCTATAAGTCCAATGAATCTCCATACCAAAAATAAGAAAAACCCACATCACGGATTTCGAGAAAAATGCAAATTGGCTGTAGGTGATGATGGAAAGTTTGGCACAGTCACAACTGGTGTTGCAGAGAACTTCCTGAGCTAATATCTCACAAACTACGATCTGGGTTTGGCTAACATTTGGCAATAAAGTTTCTATATGTCCAATGCATCTTGATACCAAAAATCAGAAAAACCCACATCACGGATTTTGAGAAAATTGCAAATTGGCTGTAGGTGATGATGGTTGTTTTTTCGAAATTCGTGCATTGGATTGAGTTGAAACTTTCCAATTTTGTTCATCATAATATTATCCATTCCCTGTCCAAAAATCATGAGGATTCAATGTATGGTTTGTGAGATATACTCAATTCAAATTCTGCATTTTATATGAGGAATAGTATGCATATGAATAAACTGTCACAAAAGATTTCCTGTCCTCTGAAAATATGATTGCATTTGAGATCCTATAGAATATTCAGCAAACTCTATCTCATCCTCCCCAACTGAACTCGTTGCATGTCCTCGTGCAACTCGGCATGGGTTATGAAAGTGAAAAATGAAATGGATCATGGTGAGGGAATTTTCCAAATTATTCATTGCTAGCATGTAAGGAATTGCATGATTAAAGTTCAGAAAACAACATACCTCCACTTACCTAAAGAGTAGATGAGCAATGCAATAGGAATGTATATGCTGCTGCTAGATCGTGGAAGATGTCACTACTGCAGGATCATGAAAATGTAACCGTAGATGCTACTGTGGTTGTAATTGGATCACAGACAGCGAAGGAATCAAAACTGCTACTGCTGAATCATGGAGAATGTGACTACTGCTGTGGCTGTAACTACTGTCACTGCTGCAGGATCATAAAAATGTAACTGTATATGTTGCTGCAGTTGGAATTGGATCATGAGAAATGTCGAAGGTGGAAAGTGGAACTGTGGTACTCTCATATGTTGTTGTAACTGTTGAGGGAGTCATGAAAAAGTGTATAGTCTTCACCCGCTACAAAACCTGATGGTACAATTCTAGTCATGCGAATAAATGTGTTGATGTCGAGCATGAAAAGAAGTCATTGGATTACTAGCCATTGATGAATGCCGTTAACCAATGCGAGGCAAACTCACCATTGATGTCAATGAGTGCCAAGATACTTGAGTACATCTTGCAAAGTGCGAATAGATGTGCTGATGTCAAGCCACCTGCAAGATATGCCGATCAAGGGACATTGATGTATTCCCATGATTGTCATTGAGAGAACTTGCCATTAAGGCATGCAAGCCTCCAGGTACTAAAAAATGAACTCTAGTCTATATCCCAGATAAGGTGTTGAGGTCGATGGGGCAAGACTTGTTGAAAGGTGAGCCTTAAGGAATCCCACATCAGTCAATGCGAGTTTTTACAAAACGATTGGTAGGACTATAGGAAAGATCTCAGTAGCACCAGTGTTTATGGCAAGGAAATGTAATTATGGAAAGGGAACTGGATGTTTTTATTCAAAAGGCAGAAAGGGACTGAAAAAGAAGGAAATTATGTATGCAACTCAGAAAAGATAGGTATGTGTGAAGTCGTGACTGATAAGGCAGTGGAAAGTGGACTTCAACATGGATGACTAATGTGCTTTGAAGGAGATATGTGGGTAAACATTCATGACGCAAATGGGTTTATGAAAGGTCTCTGTGTAACAGCAAATGTCATGATGTTTATGATGAGTAACATCTCCTTCAAGCTGTCTTATCAAAGCATGTTTCTCAACAAAAAAAATTTGTGATTCTTGAAAAATCACTTCAGCAGCAAAAATGCGATTGTCTTCAAACTTGAGAAAAACTTAGTACTAATCCTGCATGAAATTCGTGAGAAGTTCGAAGGACATAACATGCAGAAAGAAATACGAATGCGACAAATCAGAGTTCAAAAAGAAAACGTGTTTTTATACCTGTTGCCGTTGTGCACTTGTTTCGTCGTTGACTATTGTATCTGGAACACCCAGCTGGAACAGACTTCCACATAGAGATGATTAATATGCGAGTAAAGAAGTCATGACCCAACAATGGTGTTTTTGCGAATGTGTTGCTGTGTAGCAACAAACATCATGATGCAAAAAGTCTCTGCTATTTTTCCTGTTGATTGCTGTCAAAGTGTCTTGAAGAAAACAGATTAGCGTTAAGCATAAAAAAAAAACATGTGTTGTTTTGTTTTCAGGAATGTAAAAAGTCCATTTGCAATTTTTGTAATTTTACAATGTTTAAATTTTTATTCTTTCTTTTCATGGTTTTATAATTTTTATTGTTTTTGTTTTATTTTTACATCACGCAAATAAAAATGGCAAAAATACTCAGCATTTTATCCAATCTGTGTTCCTGGGCATTCAACATTACTGTCTCGGCTCTTTAACAATCATCCAAAATTTGAAAATTTTAATAGCTGTAATAGCCAGCTGCAGTTGCAACACCCATTAGATCTTGTATAAACCATTGTTAACATAAATACATGCATACCTGTCCCGTATATCAATCTGCTTGCACGCCTGATCCTCATCAACTTGTTGCATTAATTCCAAATGTTTTCTTGCATGATCATACCTGTACATCATCAAATATATTGAATCTTAGGAGCATAGAATTCTCTGCAACAAATAGCAACCTAGAATTAAACACCAACGTCGATCCTGAATAGAAAAACTTGTTGCCTACAAAAAACACATTGATCAATATAGATGCCGAGAGCATTTGGTCTGCATGATTCCTGTATATGTCATAGCAAACCCCTTACTACCTAGAAAATACAAGACCACAAAAGTAGGTGGTGGAAAAACTGCAGCAAATCATCTTGGAATCCTATTGCAAGATCATAAAATGTATCGACAAATTAAGCGTCAATATTTTATACAATTCACAGATCTACAAGATTGATCAAAATGGAGACCCTGGCTGTCTGGAAATGCATGATTTCAGCTTGTCAAAGAAACTAGTGCGTGTGTTAAGCTTCAGTGTGTACTGTGTAAAGAAAACAATCATATAATATTCAAGAAGACAGTTTGCATGTTTTAATATTGCAAAGATAGACTGTGTAGAGGTTATTTTAGTATTATCGTAAAGGCGATGATGATATGCAATTGAGTCTTCACCATTTCCGAGCTATTTATTCAAAACATAAAGATCTTTGCTTTGAACAAACTAATGCAACTTTTGATTTACCAAAGCCAGTACACCATAATCTGATCTGGATGATTGAGAAAAGTATTGATTTTCAAGAGGATAAATTTTCAACAATTGGAACACATAGTTTCCATTCCCTGCAAATAACAGTTTGAGTAGGGTTCGGGCCAAATTTGGGATCGTGCATGAACATGTGGTAGCTGTACCAAAGCCTCTAGTTGTGCTTGGAACTACGACGCCCCTAGAATCATCACTACATGCATATATCAGAGTTACCTCGTTCGGAGAATCCTGTATCTCTTCTGCTTCCACTGTTGTCGAACGATTGCTCCACTCCATAATAGATGATTACATACAATTCTCTGAGAAGAATGAGAAATCAAACCCCCAACTTGTGATCTGTAACAGCTGAAACACAAATGTAACTGCTAATGTGAAACACGACCATAACTGCAAATCTGGAAATTTCATGTTTTAGAGAACCGGCTGTATATCTCAAACCGTTTCTTTGTTGGGCGATTTCCTCGTGAGTCAGGTAATTGAGGCCGTTACGCACAAAACCCATGTTCCTAATTTTCGAGATTCGTTTCCAGCTGCCCGTAAATCGAGACGCAACTCAAGGTGTTCTTATGTGGCACGTGTTTTTGGTTAATGTCATTTTGATCATGAGCTGGAGGCTGCCATCAGTGTTGCTATTGTTAATAAACCATCATCACTAACAGATAGTAAAGATAGTGGAGAAATCAATGCCTTCCTCCCACAAAACATTATCATTAGAGAGATTTTGAGGTCAAAAAATGGCCTCCTAAGAAATGTACTACAAGAATATGAGATATATTAAAATATTATGAATTGGGGGTTTTATGGGGTAGGTATATATGACAAGTCACCTCCCACACTATTTTCTATGCGCAATATAAATAACCATGGTTGAATTACTTTTCAAAATACACTAGAAATAAAATTAATAAAAAAACTCTACATTGATGTGACTAAGATTCATTGTAAATTCCCCAAAATTTATTGTCCTTTAGCATTTATTTGTCTTGAACTTGCAAATGAAATTAAACAATAAAAAACATTTTTAAAAGCTATTTTTTTAATTTTATATTGACTTTTTATATTTAGTACTTTTCCCATGAATTTAATATAATGTAATTTAATTGAAAATTTATTTATATGTAAAATGTTAATAATATTATTATAACCCACATTGCATTATTATTATTATTCTTTATTCATTAAATCTATTATTATGTTTTATTCATTAAATCTATATTGGTAAATTAATATCAAAATCATAAATTTATATGCATAACTAACATACATTTTTTAGATTAATATCATCCATGAATTTAATTTATTTTAAAAGTACAAGGATATATATATATATTAGTTTGGCATTATAATATTAAATAAAATGGAGTGAATATATAATTAAAAATTAAAAATATGAAAATGACAAAAATATTATTTTTTGAAAAAATGTGAAATGAATATATATATATATATATATATATATTAGTTTGACATTATGATATTAAATAGAATGGAGTGAGTATATAATTTAAAATTAAAAACATAAAAATGATAAAAAATTATTTTATAAAAAATGTGGAATGACCTTTTTTATGAATTTTGAGTACTTTAATTGAAAATGACAATAATATTATTTTATGAAAAGACTATCATTATGAGTACTTTACTTTATGACTTAAAAGTACTTACACCACTACCTTGGTTAACTATGTGTTTTCATCCACCATAGAAAATTTGACAAATAAGCATTCTTAACTCATGCAATGCCACCTCAACATGGGGGATGATGTCATCTACTAGAATGTAATTGGTTGTTTTTTATAGTACATTTTCTTTGTTTTGAGACCATTTTTTGACCTCAAAATCTCTCTAATGTGAGATTGTTTGTAGATTTATTCAATTCCTTCCCGCTTTAGATGGAGCTGCAACACTCACCTAACTACCCAACCTAGGAAAGTAATGATCGAATTATTTGTTGCATGTATTTCTCCAAGTTGAGATCTTTTCACAACTACAAACAAGATGAGTGCGTCACCATTTGGTCAAGATGCTCGCCAAGCTGGCCGAGAGAGATAATTGTCCCATTTCATTATTGCTTTACGCATATTTAATTCAAGGTGCAATGGATAAAGGTGAGAAGATGACAAACACTAGAACCGGAAAAGAGAATATGCATTGCGCGATGTAGTGACTGTTTCAGCGTGGAAATTTATGCACCATAAATAAACCAGACCGAAAAGACTCGATTCAATTGTGACACCGTTGCAGCCACAGTTTCAGCTCTTATTATTATTTTTTCTTGGCCCGATCTAGACAATGCGCCTTTAACATGCAGATCTAATTTGTTATTTACATTGTTGCTGCAGGCTGTTCTTTAGATCGCAGAATCTTTTTAAGGAATTGCAGGGAATGGAGTGCACAAATACATAAAATTTCAGAAATGGTTTGGCTGAGGCATTATTGCAGAGTTAATTTGTAGGCATGACACTGTTGGAGTGTTGTTTCAGCTATAGTTGTTACAGCTGTTGTTCAGCTGTAGTCATTACAGCTGATGTTTCAACATAATTTTTACAGTTTCAACATGTAAATTTGCAAACCAGTTTTTTTTTTCTCCTAATGTTTATTATTTTTATTTGTAGATCGAAAGATGGACGTGCAAATTTTTTTATTTGTGGATCGAAAGATGGTCGTGCAAATTTTTTTATTTGTTTATAAAAAATGTAAAACAAATTGATTTTTTTTTTTTAGCATATGGATATAAATAATTTTCAAATTAAGGATAAATCGATTAGGCATATTTGCAAACATTAATTTATTTTTTTCTTGAAAACATTATAAAACATCCTACTTTCTAGTCCTCAGATCACACGAAACGCAAAGGAGAGCATACTTATTCTGGGTGAAAGCAAAAACTGAAACTAAAATCCCACCTACTCTATGCTAATTAAAATTCAAAAAGCAGTTACATGTAGTTAAATATCTAGTGTAGCCATTCATGTAACAGTAATAAAAATATATTTTGTGTCAATTTTGCGAATAGAAAGTGAGGATAAACAGAAATGTGTGAAATTAGTCGCTGTGACTGTGAATTATCTAGAAAAAAAGAAAAACTAAATTGTCTTAACCTGGTACTTGCTTGAAACCATTGTTCAATAGGGCTTTTGTAGACATAGTTTTCCTCACTCAGATCTTGCTGTAACTCCTTGTTACCTCCTGCTCGCATAATTGTTCATCATCTAATGTGTAGGATTCTTCGTATGTTAATTCTTCATCTGTTTCTAGAGGAGTAATTAAGCTCTCAGCTGCTTTCAATATCTCCTCTTCGTGAGAGAGGAGATCCCTACTTTTGCAAGGATCTGAGTGAGTTGTTCCAAGCTTAAATTCATTGTTAAATCATTTTGAAAAAGGGATTCTTATAGCACCCAAATCTAAATGAAAAAAAAAACCAAAAAAACATTACTCTTCACAGCTGCAAAAAAAAAAACACACTTGTAGGAATTGAAATTTACACTACCACACTTGCAGGAATTGAAATCTACACTACCACACTTGCAGGAATTCAAATTTACACTACCACACTTGCAAGAATTCAAATCTACACGTCAATCCATCGTGCTTCCCCGACAACGACGTCAAAATGTTAGGTGGAAATATTGCCGTTTAATTCCGTTGTAGTATTCGCCCAACCATTTAATTTGTCAATCCCAGGTTCGTAGGCTTACAAAGCACATGAAAAGTATATGCAGGACTGAAGTTGAATTTAATCTAATCTAACCCCCCTTGCTAATTGCTAATTGCTAATCTAATTCCCCCTTAAGATGAAACACACAATTTCTAATATAATGTTGGAAGCTTAAACACACCACATTGTTGAAAGTAAATTGCATAAAAGAAAGACAACATATGAGGAGCAACAAGACAACACATGTGAGCTCACATTAACAATAAAGAAAACTTAATTTACATCACAAGAATCAATGGCAAATCATGAAAGCATCAAAACTAAGATTATGAACAAAAGCTGAGAATCCCCTTCTCCATATTACAAAACCAAAACTAACTTCTACAATGTGAGACTAATCTCCTCCTAATCTATGATTAACCTACATGTCCTAAAATGAAGAGAGAGCACTCTTTTTTATACATGAATTTCTTTAAGAAGGAGATAACTATCTCATAATGATAGATCCACTATTCCCTCAACCACTCTCAAATAATTTGCTATTATTACAAAATATGATCCATTCAAATCCTCCACATGTCTCTCACAAATTCTCCACATGTTTCTCATACATCCTAAATAAGATATGCCAACCAAATCTCCATGATATTCTTCTTGGAATATTCTTTGAATAACTATCTCCATGAAGTGGAGGAGATATTCGAGGAGTCTTTCCTTGAATTGATCCTTCCACATTCCTACACATTACAAAGCTCATCCATACTTGAGATATTAGTGAAAAACATGTTATTTTCCAATATTTAATCATAAATTCACTTATAATACTAAAATGAATAAAGTGGAAAATAATAAGATGAAACTCAAGTATATGTATGGAAATGGTATGATGAAAGGTTAATGGGACGATGGAATGTGAAGAATAACGAAAGGTAAAGTGGATGAAAATAGGACATTTCTGAGTCCCAACAGCAACTTGTTCGACTAGTTGTGAGGCAGTGTGGCTAAGAAAGCTACTGTCTGATTTGTTTGATCTCCAGTTGGATGTGACTTGTATACATTACGACAACCAGAGTTGTGTGAAGTTGTCTGATAACCCAGTTTTCCATGACAAGTCGAAGCACATTGAGATCAAGTACCACTATATCAAGGGTATGGTGCAGAGAGGAGCAGCGAAGCTCGAGTATGTTGCGACAAACGAGCAAATAACCGATGTATTGACCAAGCCGTTGGCCAGAGTGAAGTTTGAATACTTCAGAGAGAAGTTTGGTGTACTTCAGATCGAGGTTCCTTCCAAAGGGAAGTGATGAGTTCAGAAGACGCAGATGCACATGGGATTTTTCGACATGGTGGTAGGTTCATCCTCCCATGGTCATTGATGTAATTGCTAGGATTTTTCGACATGCTGGTAGGTTCGTCCTCCCATGGTCGTTGATGTAATTGCCGAGCTTTTTCGACATGGTGGTAGGTTCGTCCTCCCATAGTCGTTGATGTAATTGCTAAAGCTTTTTCAACATGGTGGTAGGTTTTTCCTCCCATGGTCGTTGATGTAATTACAGAGCCTTTCACGGATGGTGGTAGGTTAGTCCTCCCATGCCAGTGAGTGTAAGTGTTGTGTTATGTGCAGCTGGGCCGTGCTCCATTGAAGATGAGATTATCTGAAGATGATGAGGTGACAGTAGGGTACACAGGTTTTGCATAGGCATATAATCAGTCCTGGGATGCTCCTTCGGGTTTTGTAGTGGCATATAATCAGTCCTGGGAGATCTTGCAGGTTTTGCAAGTGGAATATAATCAGTCCTGGGATGCTCCTTTAGGTTTTGCAGTGGCATATAATCAATCTCGAGAGATCTTGCAGGTTTTGCAAGTGGCATATAATCAGTCCTGGGATGCTCCTTCAGGTTTTGCAGTAGCATATAATCAGTCTTGGGAGATCCTGCAGGTTTTGCAAAGGCATATAATAAGTCCTGAGATGTACCTACTGGATGGATTTCTTGCAGATATGATGAAGACCTACATAGAGGCTAGGCCTACATCCAACATGAAAAAGGGTTGGCTCTGTAGAACTTCCTATGACGAGTAGATTGGAGATTGATGGTCGAGATAGTAGCAGCAGTGATGATAATGATCCAGCTTTGATGATGATCCAGTGATGAAGACTTGTGCTGATGAACTATGTCAAGAGAATACCTTCCTAGTTAAGAGGGAGGGTTAATGTATTTGTAACTTTGAAATGTATTCACTTGTATATTTTATATTGTATTTGTATTTTATTATTGTACCTTCGACGAAGATGTTTATTCCTCCTGTCAGAGAAGTCATTATTGTACTTGGGTCATGTAAAGTCATTGAGGTCAATCCTCCCATGTAAGTCGGGCATTAGTTCCCCTAGAGTCATTTGTATTGGGGTGTTTAAGTCCCCTAAAGGAGTCGGCCCAATCAACTTTAGTTGAGGCCGACTTGTCAAGTGGTAAAGGAAAAGTGAAAGGTAAAGTATAAATAGAGAGATATGCTCTCTATTTATTCACTCACTCACATTCAATCACTCACTCATTCGTACAAGTGTGAGAGAGAGAAGTTCGCACAAGTGGAGGAAGAGGAAGCTGTTGGATATCATCTCTTTGTTTTGGGGTTTTGTATTATTGCTCATTCTATCTCCGAGGAAGTTGGGGGGTTTTCTCCTTTATGGTTTCCCCGGTGAAATGCTTTGTGTCTCTTGTCTCTTGTGTTTGATTTTCTATGCATGTTATTCTCTCAGATAAGATCCTAGATCATATTGAATTAAATTATGAAAAACTAACATTTTTCACAACATTTTTTATCACATCTAGAGTAACAAGGTGTGTATACAACCTCATTACCTCTATTATATATATAATGCTAATAAACAAATTTAATTTCGTTAAAATGAGAAAAATAAAATAAATATGAACATAATAATAATGATGATGATATATAATAATAAAATAAACTGGCTTAGATTTCCCTAATCTTGATATTTTAAATAGATATGTGGTTAAGATGAATATAATTATTTTTTGAAATGAGGTTTTCACTTTTAAAGTATGAAAAAAAATCTAAGAAAATAATATGTTGAGTAAACAAAGTGTAAAGTAAAGATGAAATGGTGAAACCATGGATGTCATGTTCAAACAATAAGGTTGAAATAATGTAATCTATATCATTATAAAATGACCCATTTTATGTCAATTGGATTTATCTTGGGTGGTTGGAAGGATTAATTATTATCCTCCCCACCAAGGTTAAATTCTTACAATATTTCATATTTTCATTTTTGAAAATGAGATAATTCATATTACATAATTTTTATATGTAATTAAAATAATCATTTATATGATTATATTTAAAAAAAATATAATTATACCATATTTTTTTTAAATATTAATTTTAATACACATATTTTCTCTTATTATACTAAAAAATAATAATATTTTTAATTAAAAATAAGTAATGATGTTAAACTAGTACTTTATGTATTATGTGATTTCATAATTATTTAAAAAACGAGTATTGATTGTTAATTTTTTAGCATCAATTCAATATACTCTAGGATCTTTACTGAGAGAATAACATGTACAGCATATCAATCATATCAATCACATAAGACAATAGACACACAGAGTTTCCTTTGGGAAAATCATAAAGGTGAAAAACCCCACAACTTCCTCAAAGATAGAAAGAGCAATGATACAACCCAAGTACAAGAGATAGTCCTCTTAGCAGCTACTCCTCCTTCCTCACTTGTGCGCCACTTTTATGATGAGTGTAGAAGTGAATAATGAAGTGATCAAATAGAGTGCCTCCCGCACTCTATTTATACATGACCTGGCCTGCCTAATAAACTAGCAGGGCCAACTTGTCTAACTCAGTCTAATAACCCATGGTAATACTAATCAGGGCCGACCCCACACTTGGTGGTCTAATAACCCATCACATGCAAGTTGCGACACTTGTGACACTTGTCAATACAAATGACGACACTTCCATTTAGAGGAATAATAAAATCTCTATAGGAGTACAATATACATGGGTGAAATACATTCCGAAGTTACAAATACATCAACATTGATATGAAACCACTTCTTTATTATGTCATAAGGGATTTTCCCCTTATAAAAACATTTCCTCAAATTTTCTTTTCAAAATATTACCAACCATCTATTCTTGTTAGATGACCATCTAAGGCATTTCCACCATTGATGGAAATAGTAGGTGGCCCTTTCATGTTAGGGATTACTTCCCATCCTTCAACGAAACCCAACAATCGATTTGAATGTTAATGCATTTCTATGATGCAAACACAATTCAAGCACCATTATCTGATATTTTGGAAGGGTCGACCAAACTATCATGAAATTGAGGGTACATGTGGGGGTTCAGTTAGGGAAAGGGAAGACAATGGAAGTGGGGATGAGGTTTCAATTAGAATACTTGGTGCTGATGAACAGATAGGGTGGTACAACTTAAAAAAAATATGATAGAAATAGGGTATATTATGTAGGGGAATTTGGACCAACAAGAACAGTCAAAGTGAACTGACTAGAGTCGTCTGGGAATAGTCGAATGTCCCAAACAAACAACCAAAGAAGAGGATTCGACAGGAAATGAGTCGTATGAACAACCGATGGGTTGATGGTAGAGAGGTGGAGGAAGGAATGGTCGAAGCAGGTATTGACTGGAAGATAATCATGTAGTTGAAGGAAGGAGTCGAGTTGATCAACGACCGGTGGGAATTAAGCAATAGAGAACGACTTTGGAGGTAGTTGGAGAAGTTAATGCGCATTTATGACAATTTTTTGCAGAGTTCTAGATAGAGGAAGGAGATGAGGAATTCCACGTGAAGTATTTAATGGAGTTGACCATGCCTGTAAGCAGTGAGAGGATTCTAGAAGAAGATTTAGTGGGGTTCCCAGAAACAGAATGAGTATAAATACTTGTGCGTACTCTGTAAAAGGGAATTTTTGGGCTGCTGCAGTTGGAATTTGTTTTGGAATCCCTCGAGAGATTGAAATTGATATATTGTGACTGTGAGAACAAAGCATCGACTCTGCATGTAATAACTATTGCAATTCCTATGATAAGAGAAGATTGTTTAATTTAATTAAATCCATACTTATTGGCATCTTTATGTCATGTGTTTGAGTGAGTGTTTCCGTTGTGTAACCTGATCTCCGGACCGATTAGGAAGGTCAGAATCAGTTGGTATCAGAGTAGGAATTTATCCTCCATGGTGAGTCCAGTTGTGATATGACATGAAGGAAACTCCAGCTGCAGTTGGGTAGAGTTGCAAAGGATAGAAGAATCCCAATTGCGATTGGGTAGTGTGAGTTAGCCGGTTGAACCTGTAACCATGGCTCAGAGGGGTGTGAATGTTCGTGGAAGAGGATGAAGACCAT
Source organism: Larix kaempferi (assembly GCA_027924585.1). Taxonomy (NCBI): domain Eukaryota; kingdom Viridiplantae; phylum Streptophyta; class Pinopsida; order Pinales; family Pinaceae; genus Larix; species Larix kaempferi. Next base: position 3,663,368 of record BSBM01001474.1, on the reverse strand, counting down.
GTGGAGGAGTAGGGGTCACGATTGACTAAGAAATGTTCGAGGAATGAGTTCAGACCATGATGAGTCTGAAGAGTGAGTTAGCTTCAGTAAAGGAGGCCCAGAAGAGAGGACTGGGTATTGATACCCTTGACCATAGTGATGAAGAGGTTGAGGATGAATAAAATGATCCCGAGGAAGAAAGAGAAGAAGATCCATGATACAATTTACTGAAGGTGTTGTCTGAGATAAGGGGTAGATCGAAGATGGAGGTCTCTACCTACTCAGAGAGTCTAAACCCTGAAGAGTTGATAGAATGGATAAGAGAAATGGAGAAATACTTTGATATGGAACAGATAGAATATCCCAAGAGGGTAAAAGTTGCTTGTCTAAAGTTGAAGGGTCATGCCTCATTGTGGTGGGACAATGTACAAGCTAACAGAATAAGGAAGGGAAAAGAAAAGGTGAAGAGTTGGGACAGGGTGGTTTCCAAGTTGAAGGATAAATTCCTTCCCACTGACTATATGATCTCCTTGTTCAGGAAGCTGTAGAACCTGAGACAGATGGAGTTGACCCTACAAAAATTAACTGAGGAATTCTATCGACAGTTGATGAGGTCAGGACATACCAATGAGGTGAAGAGGAAGTCGCGAGGCATGTAAATGGCCTCAAATATGCTATTCAGGATGAATTGAGCCTGTCAAGGTTCAGAATGGTCGGAGAATCCTATCAGATAACTCTGAAGGTGGAGGAGAATTTGTCGTGTAAGACATCGATGAGTCAAGGAAAGATGACTGCCTAAAGTCAGAAGTATGCCACCACCAAAGGGGTGATTAGTGGGTCAAATAAATGCGAGGGTAGTGAAGAGAGAAGAGATGAGGGAACAACCAGAGATGTTGCATCAGAACATCGATGGGATAGTGATAATCCCATAGGTAGTGGAACTTTCGGTTGAAGAGGAGCCTTTGGAGGCAGGAAAGAAGAACTCAAAGTCGTCTACTACAAGTGTTGGGAGTTTGGACACAAGGCATACGAATGCCCAGAGAACTTGCATGCTACAAGACGATAGGAAGGAACCGGTCGAGGAATCGATGGCATGATAGAGCCAACATCTAGGTAAGGCACCATGGGGGATGCGTTGGAGGGATGCCAAAACTTAAGAACTCAAAGGACATTGTTGCAAACAACCCGATAGGAAGAGAAGGAGCCAACTCAGAGGAAGTCAATATTCAGGAATAAGGTGAAGATCTGAGACAAATGTTGTATGACCATCATCGAAGGAGGCAACATGGAAAATTTGGTCTCGAAAGAGGTAATAGACAAGATGGGGCTGAAGTGTCAACCACACACGAATTCATATAGAGTGTTGTGGTTGCAGAAGGGTCACCGGGTGATGGTGATTGAGATATGCTTGATTAATTTTAAGATTGGTGAGTTGTATGACATCGTCATGTGCGATGTGATTCCGATGGATACTTGTCCTCTATTTTTGGGACGATCATGGTAGTACGACCATAACATGTTGTATGATGGTCACGGAAACACCATCATGTTCAAGAAGAATGGCCGAAAGTTCAAGCTTCTACCCTTGATTGAAGAGTGGAGTAGCGAATGAAAGGAGGAAAATTACTGGGAATGACAGGTGCTTATGTGTTCAGCCAAATATTTTTTCCAGGAGGAAAATAATCAACAATGTTGCTCAACATCATTCCCAAAGGAATAAGTGTTGATAGGTCGAAAGGGGACAACATTCTGGCTGAAGTCGGTAAAGTATTGTCATATTTCTAGGGCATTATGGTCGATGAGATGCTGACAAGTTTTCCATCGACAAGGAGCATATCACACCAAATTGACTTGATCCTAGGGTCGAGTCTTCCAAATAAGGAACCACACAGGATGATGCCGACAGAGAGTGTTGAGTTGAACCGACAAGTCCAGGAATTGTTGGACAGAGGCCTGATTCGGGATATTTTGAGTCCGTGTGCAATACCAACTGTACTAGCACCAAATAAGGGAGGAGAATGGAGGAGGTGCACCAACTCCCAGGCCATCAACAAGATCAATATCAAGTATAGGTTTCCATTTCCAAGAATGAAAGATCTTCTTGATTACTTGAGTGGAGCTAATTACTTCACCAAGATCGACCTGAAAAGTGGATATCACCAGATAAGGATAAGGGGAGGTGATGAATGGAAGACAACCTTCAAGACGAAGGAAGGGCTATATGAATGGTTAGTTATGCCATTTGGGATGACCAATGTGCCTAGTAAATTCATGCGACTGATGAATGATGTCTTAAAACCATTTTTTGGAAATTTCATCCTTGTCTATCTCGACGACATATTAATCTTCAACAAGATGAGAGAAGAGAACTTGTCGCACATTTGACAAGTCCTACAGAAGTTAAGCCAGGAGAAGCTGTTGGTGAATATATAGAAATGTTCCTTCATGAAAGAGGAGTTGGTGTACTTTGGATTCATAATCTCAAGCCAAGGTTTGAATATGGACCCAAAAAAGATCAAGGTTATTTTGGAGTGGCTAGAACCGATGAATGCCATTGAGGTAAGGAGTTTTCATGGACTTGCCAATTTTTACCGGAAGTTCATCAAATATTTTAGTCAGATATGTGCACCGTTGACAGTGTGCATGAAGAAGGGAAAGTTTAAGTGGATGGAAGCTACCCAATGAGCATTCAAGAAGTTGAAGCAAAAAGTGACAAAGAGACCGGTTATAGCTCTCCCCGACTTCGACAAAGTATTTCAAGTCGATTGCAACATGCGTGGAGTGGCGATTGAAGTAGTGTTGAGCCAAGTAGGCTGACCGATCATGTTCTTTAGCAAGAAGTTAGATGAAGCAAAGAAAAAGTACTCAGTCTATAAATAGGAATTTTATGCCATCATCCAGGTGTTGAAGAAGTGGAGGCACTATCTGTTTCCAAAGGAATTTGTGTTATATACCAACCACTAGGCTCTGAGATATTTGAACACTCATACCAAGTTGAACCAAAGGCATATGAGGTGGGTAGAATTTATACAGAGCTACACATTTTTGTTGCGACACAAGTTGAGAAAGTTGACCAAGGTGGCCAATGCATTAAGTCGACGAGTCGCGATGTTGGGAACAAGGACAGTCGAGTCGATAGGACTAAAGTCGGTAAAGGATGAGCATGAAGTCAATGAGGATTTTGATGAAGCATTTAAGGAGTCAAAGGAACCATGGAGTGTCGATGGGACACTATACTTGGATTATTTTATCCAAGAAGGATACCTTTTCAAAGGACATCAATTGTGTATTCCCCGATGTGAGATATAAGTCACAGTAGGATATAGATACTATAGATACCTCACAATTGAAATATTTAACTTATTATGCAAGAAACAAGTGCATATACATTTCTGGAAAACAAATGATAAAAAACCAGGCATAAATGATCAAATATTAGCACAAATGATAAAAACCCAGGAAACACAAATGATCAAATATCAGAGTTTATTAACTGTCGAATGTTACAATGAGTTTGTATCATCCTTATATAGAAATATGAAGAAATAGGATACACTTGGAGTGTCCACACTTAGCTAGCTTAGATTGAGCCACAATCCCCCCTAGGTTGACCAAATGGTTCCCAAATATCCCAAATAGATCCAAAATGTGCATGTGAACATTGGGTGAGCATGGGGGACCAAGATGGAGCTCACACATGTGGATGAGGTGGTTGGTTGGAAGTTAGGTAGGCTAGGGTAGGCCAATACAACCAAAAGAGGGGCAAAAGACTAGGTTCAATGCATGGGCACCCTTGGTCAAACCTAGATCCATAAAACATGGAAGGAAGACGCATTAGGCATGATGGTGGTAATAAATGCATGTGGTGGTCTCAAGGAGAGTTCCCAACATCTATATTTGACCACCCTTTGTCCCATACAATGGTGGATATGTTCACACTTTCCCCAACAACTTCTAGACAACTTATAACAACTTCCTAACAACCTAGGGATTCCTATGTGTTGGAGCTACCGAAAGAGATGAATATTTCCCCGATGTTTAATGTCACTAACTTATACAAGTATGAGGAAGGTTCGACGAATGGAGTTGAGTTAGATATCGACTGGAAATGACAAATGTCAGTCTAATCGACATAAGAAGTCAAATAGATACTCAGTGAAAGAGAAGTCAGAAGGACTCGATGATAGAGGAAGAAGGAGTACTTGGTTCGTTGGGGAAATCGAGGTTTAGAAGAAGCAACTTGGATCTTAGAAGAGAATCTTGAGGAGTGTAAGAACTGGGTCATAGTTATTTTCAACCCAGGGAGACTGATATAGGGGCATCTATCCATATAAGAACAATCAGAGTGAACCAACTAGAGTCGTCTAAGAATAGTCGACTGTCCTAGACAAGCGACCGAAGAAGATGATTCGACACGAGATGAGTCGTGATACCAACCGATGGGTCGATGGAAGAGAGGTAGAGGAAGTAATGGTTGAGTCGGGTATCGACCGACAGATAATCATCTAGTTGAAGCAAGGAGTCGAGTTGATCGATGACCGATGGGAATTGAGCAACATAGAATGACTATGGATATAGTTGGAGAAGTTAACGCATAGTTATGATAGTTGTTGTAGAGTTCCAGATGGCGGAAGGAGCCAAGGAATTCCACGTGAAGTATTTAATGGAGTTGACCATTACTGGAACCCGTGAGAGGCTTCTAGAATAATATTGAGTGTGGTTCCCAGAAACAGAACAAGTATAAATAGTTGTGCGTACTTTGTAAAAGGGACTTTTTGGGTTTCTGCAGATGGAATTTGTTTTGGAACCCCTCGAGAGACTGAACTTGATATATTGTGACTGTGAGAACATAGCATCGACTCTGCATGTAATAACTATTGTAATTCCTATGATAAGAGAATATTGTTTAATTCAATTAAATCCATACTTCTTGCCATCTTTCTGTTGTGTGTTTGAGTGAGTTTTTTTGTTGTGTAACCTAATCTATGGACCGATTAGGAAGGTCAGCATCAGTGTACTAATGTTAGTAGTAATGGTCATATTCATCACCATTTTCATCATCATCGTCATCATTGTCATCATTTTCATTGCCATCATCATGGTGGTGATAAAGATGGAAAGTATGATGATGTTGATGTGATTATATGTTGATGATGATGATGACGATGATGACGGAAATGATGCCAATAACGATGATCATGACAATGATCATAATGATGATGATAATATTCTATGATGATGGTGATGATGATGTTGTTGCTGACGATGAGGATGATGGTAACAATGCCAATAATTGTGAGAACAATCATAGTGATGATGCTGATGTTGATGACAATGATGATGATCATGATGATGACAATGATGATGATATGATTATGTGATGATGGTGATGATTATGCCGTTGTTGATGATGAGGATGAAAATGATCATAGTGATGACGATGACAATGAAGACAATGATAATGATGATGTCAAATATGATGATATGATTATGTGATGATGACAATAATGATGATGCTACTATTGATGATTAGGATGACAATGATAACGACAATAATGACTAGAATCATCATAGTGATCATTATGATGACGATATATCAGAAGGTCAACTTATCTAAGTTGATGTTATAAATGTAACATGTTGATGATCTAAATGTAAAAAAATATTCCCTAAGTGTAGCAAGATGATTTTCACACACACACACACACACATTTTCTAGAATCAAGAAAAGATGTTTAGCTATTGAATTCCTAATTTAAAATATTAAAACTTTTCAATGTTTTTGTGTGTGTCCTCTAAATTTCAATACCAATCCAAGAGTGTTAGAGAAGAGTTATGCACATTCAAAAATTTAATTTCCATCCAAGAGAATTAGAGAAGAGTTATAGATATTAAAAAAAGTAGAACTAACAAATAGAAACTAGTTGTAGCAATTGAATCCGAAAAGAATATGTCACTATCACTTTTGTATTATAGCACCAGAATACTTGATGCCTTGTAATATGTATACATATTTTTACATACATTTATGTTTTTGTATGTATAAAAAGAATGAAAGAATGGATGTAATGGAACATAATACCCGGAGGGAAAGAATTGATGGAAGGGTAGGGCATCCAAAATTCAATCTATGAATGTGTGACTTCATTTAATGAATGTAAATGGAATTGAGTTGAGGGATCATTTGAATTCAAGAGGAAGTCCATAGGAAATCTCTTTGTGTCTAAATGGTAATCATATATCATGTAGTTCTTCTGCACCCATTGGATCCTCTTATCTTGGTTTGAGTCCAAAGCCTCCTTTGCAATGGAGTTGGTAGAAGAAGAATAAGTAACAACATTGAAGTTGTTGAAGGATGAAACAAAGGGGCATTTTGTCTAGTTATTCTTGATGAGCACACCTCTGGTTTCCTAATAATCTTAATTTCAAAGGTTGGAGTAAGTCCTCATTGCTTGGATCCCAGGGTAATGATAATTGGTATCCACTTTACCAAACTCTTTCTACCCATTCTTAAAAAGTTGAACAAGATTTTTGTCTACAAAAAATATGAAGAACAACCATGTATTTATGTTAGTTGGAGAGATTGTATTATATTATATTGGACAAATGAATGTAGAGAGTAATTAGAGTACATACATAATTTTGTTTGGTATCTAGAGCATAGAGTAAGTGTGGACATCTAGAGTTGGGTCAAACCACAAGTAAAATTGCTGATCAAAATTACCATGGCATTAAACAAAGACATTTGTGTGCATAATATATGGATATCCAGAGAGGTTTCCCATAAATTTGAATTCGATTTAGTCATGATTGGGACCTTTAGATGATAGCTACAGGGGCCATTACAACAATAACATTACAACATAACATTATAGTATAAGACATACATTCAAAAGTTAGCGCTAATTTGTTTCCCTTAACCTTGAGTAAGAGATCAAATATTTCATCCTCTTTTCCTTCTTCTCATTTTTTTTTCCTATGAAACCAAGTACCTACATCCCTTAGGTTTGTATATATGAACAGAGAAATTTATAGTGATCAAATCCAGAACTATAACCCCACATTTGTACACATCCCTTCTGAGAGTGGATATCTAAGCCTGATCATATTCAGGGGAATATATCCCACCATTGTGTGTTATAAATAAACATCAAATTTTAATGGCCAAAGTCTACTGAATGGGATTAAAATTCATCATAAGAGAATTCTATTTGACTTTATCATGATGCATTATATGATGTTCAAATATTTTATGCAACTATGCCAATCCTCCCTACTCCTTGAACTATCTTTAACATGGTTTTACAATCCAACATTGTGCCTCATTGAAACCTTTCATGCAAATCAATAATTCAAGATTCCATTTTCCATGTAAGATAAATTAAAAATACATTCGTCCTGTTTATACAATATCCTTTATAGGACACAATATGTTTTTGTTGGGAAATTGATAAAGATTCCACTTCTATCCCGAATTCTCGTTCCACCTAGACATTGTCTCCTATCAATTTTTTTATTACATTTTTTTGTTTCATTTTGTAAGACGGATATATATACCAACCCAAAGTTGTCACATCCTAGGATGTTGACTTGAAAAAAATAGTTTGTATCTTAATGGGATATGAAACGGTAAGGCCCTTATTATGGTCCTTTTGGATCTGAACTATCGTAGTGAATCCCACAAGTTCAAATAACCTCAAGGAAATCCTAAATTCATCCTCATTTTCAAATTAGTATAATCTCAATTTGTTTGTCTAAAAAGCTCCATAATATTTCAACCACAAGTAAAGAAATATCCACTCCAATAATGTCAATTATCCTAGTGTTTATGCACAACTTGTTTTGGGTTGAAACATTTCCAGGGCTTAACAATGTGGTAAATTGTAATTGTAGGTAATTGTAGGTGTGAAGAGGTGAACCACAAAGTTGAGTTTTATTTAAAACTAGTTACTAGGAAGGTAAATAATTAACCTCAAATAGGAAATGGTCCTTCCAAGTGATTTTTCATCATATTAAGATTTGCAAGAAATGGAGGTGCTTCGAAGGTGTATATTCTTCCATGCACATTATTTTGGGAAAGATCAAATACCTACAAAATTGCCATGTTGAAGAGTGTATTGGGGATATTCCATGTTATATTTTTTCTTCTCACATATAGTATTTGAGACCATTGAGTTTGTTATTAATCTAGTACAATGTAGGAGGAGAATTCACACCCTAAATCTTGATTGTATTGTAGTCCTCTTGCATTTTTGTTGTGCTTCATATTTAAAGATAATTCCATAGAAGTTCCCTCTATTGTTGTGAGGTTTGGTATTAATGTGAGACTCTATAACTAGGTAATCTCTTTGGTAATGTATCATGAGAGGAAATGTTTTGGTATTCCCAAATAAAACATAAATTAGAGGAGTTCTTCCTATAAAATTTATTCCATGAAAAATCCATGTGAAAAGAGACCTTGATTTCCTATGGAACAAAATTATTAATGAACATATGTGTATCTAAAATATTCCCTCCAAGTAGAAGTGAATACAAATGTGGAATGGAATGTGTTCATGTTTGTCACACTAACTATCTATGGTGTTTGTAGTTATATATGGACCATCTAGATGCTATCAAGGATATGCATTCTATACTTGTCACACTCATTGTTGTATTTGTGTTCTTTGCATATAAATGTATGTTGTAATTCTTTCATGAAGGAACAATTAATTCTCCCAAAATTTCCATGATTGTTACTTATGAGTCCCAAGGCTAATTTAGCAGTGTTTATCATACAGTGTGAATTGTTTTTTTACTTAGCAGGAACTCCCGTGGAAGCTTTTAGGGATATTTATTAGCACACTTTCACTTCCCAATCATCACAATGTAACTCATTTTGTGTCACTCAATTTACTTTCTTCAAAAGTATTTCATTTTGATATTTTATTTTCTATTATTTGTGTTTATAACTTTGTAACTGCTAGATGGTTGAGGTTATTTGGTTCAAATTCATTTCTTATTCTACTTCATGCCATCTAATTTTAACTTTGTAACTTCTAGATGTTTAACTGTTGTTGCAAAACCATGAGACTTGTACTAATGGTTGATTCTATAATATACTATCAATCACATTTATAATTTGTTTTGGGAATGTAGTTGTATTTGTCTACTAGTAGCACTCAAATATATGTTTTCTACAACTTATTTGTTTTTTTTGCATTTTTTTTAATATACATGTGTGTGTGTAATGCTTCCCAGGAATGCTTTGTCCCCGGGAATTTTTTGGTAAGTTCATTTGTTATTCTACTTCATGCTATCTGATTTTTAACTTTTTAACTTCTTAATGGTTAATTGTTGGTTGCAAAATTCTGAGACTTATTCTAGTGGTCGATGCTCTAATCGACTACGAATGACATTTCTTTTTTTTGAATGTAGTATTTGTGTACTAGAAGCACTTAAGTTTATGTTTTCTGCAACTAATTTTTTATTTTGTTTCTCCTTTTAATGTATATGCATCATAATACATAAATGTATGTGGAATAATCCCAAGAATGATTTCTCCTGGAATTTGTTTGGGAAAGACTGCTCCCCATTCCTACTCTTGCTTTGCTCCTTGGGAACATTGGAACTTTGGGTGCAAATAGTTTTCTCGCATGGTTATGAATGCATTTGGTCATAGGAATTTAGTACATTAGGATTACCACTGGTAGTTTTAGACCACCTTCTTTCATCATCCGTTTTAGGGTAGCATGCGGATATATAGTATACATTCCTTTCTATAAATTCTACTCTCTTACCAAACACTTGTGCTAGGCACCATTCATTTGTATTTATTTTGTGTTGTATCTGTTTGATTAATTTATGGTTCCTTTTTGTGAGAATTTATGTTAGAAGAGTGAATAATGGATTGATGCAACACTCATATTTAGGCTAAAAATTATAGGAGTCTATTTTCTAACCGAGTCCAACCATGATATGAGAGAATTTTTTCTTAATATATGCATTTTCTTTTAATGTTTCATCAGTGTCCCTATCTTTGGGATAAATAAGCATATTACAAGAAAGTTCTAACTTGCATAATGCCTCTCTTTAATTAAGTTTGTATGTGTGTTTTAACTTTTAGATGCCAATCACAAACAATTGTTGCCTATATTTATGTGTATATGCCAATTGTAATTTGTTCTATTTTTATTAGTTCCAAATTGCATATTTTCTCTCTTTTAATTAAGTTTGTATGTATGTTTTAGTGTCTCTTCATAGGTTGATGTTGTCTATGTTTCTGTAGTCATGAGGCTAAATTTGTTGCATATATACATTCTACTTGTAATGTGTTTTATTTTATTTTCATATGTACCTTTAATAATTTGTTGTAGTTTCCTATTGTATATTTCAATACAAAATCTTACCTGATTAAATTTATTATGTTATTTCCTTAAACTATGGTGTCTTAACGAGTTTTCGTCTTAGGTATTAGGTGCATAGTAGTTGATTATTTTATAATGCCATGTTGGAACAAAAATTGGGGCAATATCCACAAAATGTAATATTGGAAGGGATGACACAAACAAAATAGAATTTTAGAAGCAAGCATGATTTTTCTGAATGCTTTCAGTTTCATTCAGAGTATATGAAACAATTACACCCTTTTATTAACTTCCTCTTCTATGTATTTCATGTTCATTTTTTCTACTGATCAAACCATGTATTTTCACACCAATCAAATGATGTGAGGCTGGAAATCTATGGTTTCTCAAAATTGAATAAGATAAATATATGTCATCTTCATATTCATCTAGGTTGAAGTAAGTGCTTGCAGAAGGATTTTAGAATGATGCTATTCCTAATAGACACTTCATATAATGGAAAAGGGAATATTTATATAATATATGGGAATTAAGTATGCCATGGAAGATATTTGAGGCGTGGAAACTTTATTCACCTAAAATATGTTGTGAATATTCACATTTCCCGTTACACCCTTTTTTTTTGTATTCCTTGGATCCAAGGTTTGAATCTTGAGAGTACATTCAATGAACATGTACATATATTGAATATTATATCTTGATTCAATAAATGATAATTTTTTATCCGAAATAAAAATAATAATTAATACCCTTTAATATCTAATGCTCAAGTCCTACCTTCTCAATTGAGAGAATTATTGTAATAATTGGAGTTGTAAATATCTTCAAGTTGCATAGTTTAACAAGTATTCTGAATTTATTCATGCAGTTGATTAATTTACATGGTTTTGATTGCTACCACAATATTGGTCAATAAAATTTTCCAATAAAGGCACAACTACCGTATCACTATTGCCTTATGGACATGCCTCAATAACAATCATTCTTTTTCCATAATAATGCTTCGAGATATGTATTCTTTTGCTGAAGTGGCTTCCATAAACAAACCTTGATATTGGGGTTGAACTGCACAACATGGAATTCCTTTGGCTTAGGTGACTAGGTTGAGAGGTATCTATTCTAATAAATTTGTTCAGGACTAGCTACTGGCCTCATCACTATTTGACATTCCATAAGTGTGGTAGACCATTGTGAGAATGGAACCCCGGACATCTTAGAACTCTATCAATCTCACCAGTGAACCAAGGCTATGTTGGAAAAACATAAAATAGTGTGATTGAAAATAAGGTGGCCATTTAAATTATAATCAATAATTATTATATCATTTAAAGTTCATCAATAGTATATTTGGTGACATGGAAATCAATATGTTTGAGGAAAGAGTGTGTATGTTCAATATTAGCATCTCCTATGATTTACAGTGTATACTACATAATTTCAAGGAAGGGACCTTGTATGAACTTGAATATGAATCTACATTGACTTAATGGTTTGTTTGGAGGCCTACCTTTTTCTACTTTCTTACTCCATATATGATTGTGAAAAAATTGTTTCAAATGTAAGCCCATATTTGGGTTATATGAAAGGGATAGGTATAGAATTCCTTTAAAGAATGAAATCCCTTCAATGGAGGGAGGTGTTTGGATCCCATATCTGTATATATAAGCACCTCATAGAAATATTTTGTTAGTCCCAGAGGTAGAATAGGTTGAAAATAGAATATGTCTGAGCATGACAAAAGCTCATATTTTATAGATATTAGAGCTATATTTGAGATAAATTGTAATTTCATTTCATTCTTGATGTTCTTATGGTAGCAAAAGGATTATGAACAATATTTGCAAGTGTAAAGGTAAAGTTGCAGAATAAATTTATAGAGTATAACATAACATATAAGGAAAAGGAGAGTGAATTTAACAGATGGAGAGATTAAGTGAATTCAAGAAGCACCTAAAGAGTGAATTTCTTAAATCAAAGCAAAACATGAACATACTGATCCTTGAAACAAAGAATTTAGCAGTTATTTACACAAATGAAAGGTAATAAATGAGTATATCTGTGGATTTTTTACAAGCAACAACATATTCACGGATACAATAAGGGCAGAAAACTCCATACACTACTGTATCAATGTAAAACTTTGAAGACTATGCTAGAGGCGAATACACATTTGAAATCACTGTTGTAACATTCAACATTTAATCACAATAAAGCATCACCGATACTTAATTGAAACCAAATCTACTGCAACAAATTTATTTATCATCTCATAAACCCTTTCATATACATAAAAACAATATAACACTAGAGTTTGAAGAGAGGAGAAACCTCTTTGTGACACTCTATATATTTAATCTCTAACAAAGGACCTTACAGGGAAAAAATGACTCATCGACTCTACAAAAATAGACAGAGTATCTCTAGATATAAAATTGCCATCCCTTTAGCTCGTGGCTCATATTAAAATACATAGGCCTCTGAATCTAATTGAATATAGTTGAGCCTAAAGTGACCTATAACAGACTTTCACTTTATGACTTTTACTACATTAAATTTTTACATTTAACTTTTTACTTTGACTCTAGGTAACCGTACTCTTTTTCAATTTCCCTTTCGGGGCCCACCTCTCTTCTTTCCTTTGTTTGGCGATTATTTTCCACACATGTGCATTTGAGGTGACGGTGTTGGTCCTTGGATAACCTAGTGAGATGCCAACTTGGTTCATTGCTTTCCATAATTCCGCGTAGTCTTGACCTCCAGCTGGTGGTTAATTTCCAAGTGGAATGAAGGATAATGGAGCTACTCTTCCTTCAAACTGCTGGGTTTCCTGAGGTGTCTGCTGACCACTGTTCTATTGAGATGAACTTGAAGTATGTCCTATTGGATATTCTTTGGGAGGAAATGCAATTGTGTACTTTCAGGTTCTCTAAAGCCAACTCTACCTCTAAATTTCTTTCATATGATAGGGGTTCCAAATCCATAAAAAATATTTTCAGTCTGATCCACATATGAAATATAGATTTTAATCTATTCACTACCTGATCTCCACTGATTACTCCGTCTAATTCCTCCTCCTGAGGATATTTAGTTCTCTTATGCATCAGAAGGGCTTGGTATTTCTCTTTAGGATAAAATTCTGCATTTCCATTCCAGAGTGATGGAAACGTCAACTTTATTACTCCACCAAATATACTTTTGTAGGTATTAATATCATCTTTTAGACTATTTTCACTATTTTTCATCACTCTTAAGAGACTCTGCTTCAACAACATCTGCTTGGATACCATGATGACCTAAGTTATGTTTATGAGCTGCAAATCCTCTATTTGCTTCTTACTTTTTCTGTTCATATATTCAATAGTTTGTTTATCCTATTTTGGTTTATCTTCAAATGTAATCTCCACCTAGTTTATCTCCTCTTTGGATGCTTTATATGTCTCCAATTCTTCTATCATTATCTCACAGAGATCCCACTTATTTTGGAACAACAATGATATTCTATCCCAGAGTTCTTGATTAGTCCTTCTGAGTAGTTCTTCTCCTTGAGAATCCATATGTAGTGAGGTGATATGTCCTTTTAGGTAATCAAATTCCCTCTTTAGATCATAAATCTCATCTTCTTTCTTGCTTACCTCACCTTCTAGCTCAACAATCTTATCATTTTTTTGGTTTACATCCTCCTCCAACTCTTTTATTATGTTATTTGTATCTTCCTCTATTTGAGTTGGCTCTAGAGGGACCTCATCTTCCTCCATATCATCTACATTAAACACTTCTATCTATGTTATTTTCTTTTCCATCTCTTTGGCATTTTATCTATTTCTGAAGGAAGATGCACATATCCTTGTGTATCTATGGCTGCTGCTTGAGCAAGGACACTAGATATAATGGATGTACTCTACATTTTGAGGGTTGATATTTGTACTAGAAACTCATATATCATCTTCTCCCTCTCCTCTGTTAAACTTTTATATTGGATCAGACTTGGAAGGAGGTTCTCTCTTTCTTTATCCACTTGTTGGATTTCTGTAGTTTGGACAGGATGTTCATTTGCTTCTTTAGATTAGGTATATCATTATCTTTGGTAGCTATCAAATATTTTATCTGATTTCCATCATCAGGACTTGATCCTCGAGCAATTATTTTCTCCTAAAGCTCCTTTATTTTAACTTGCTTAGCTCTTATAGTCCATTGTTCATATTTCAATAATTCTCTAAATTTGTGGAGGGATTCCTTTAAATTCCTTTATGTCTTATCTGATTTAATGACCTCTGCATAGATCATGTCACTAGCCTGTTTGAAAAAATCCACTTTGTTCAATTTTCCAAACTAACTCCAGTTTATTATGTGTTCTTCAGCTCGGTAATCACTATGCTTATTTGGTATATTAAATCTAGGTTCCACCACAACATATTTGAATATATTCTACACATGATTAGCCACTGTAAGGATTCTCTTCCGAGGGGGGATTTCCTATTTCTTCACATAATTGATTGCCTGCACAATTTCCTTCCTTATGTCCCTGTAATCTAATTGCAAATTTGTCTGTATGAGGATAGCTACAATTGGTGTTAATGCCTTTTCTTTTTGAGGCATTGTGAACTCCAATGAAGGGTATGGTATGTGTCTGGTAGGTGGTCTCCCTAGAGCTATGGGTTGATCACTGAACTCAACTATCTCTTTAGGAACTTCCTCTTCTGGAGCTTTCTCAACCAAATACTGACCTGCTTCATTCGGCTCTGTTATTTCCTTCTTGGGTTGAGGACCTTATTCATCTTGATCAATATCCATGTCAATTCTTAATACTTCTCTACTGCAACTTGTCCATCTAAATGTTTCTAAATCTCTTTGACTTCCAACTAGCTATCTTTGTTAGCTATGCTCTCCCATTCTACTATGGGGTAACATTCATATGCATATTTTTTATTTGCTAACATTTGGTTGGAAATGACCTTATGTGGATCATAAGGCCCTGCCTCTACTTTCTTCAAGTTCAACTGCTCCAAGAATGCCTCCATGTATTGCAGGGAATTTATGGATTTCACTTGGAAAGGATCCACTTCCTTGGGTATGTAAAATGATCTATGTTTCCTAAAATGTCTAAAGTGCAGCTCATCAGATAGTAGTATCTACCTGACATATTCCATAGACAACACTCTAATAGTTAGTAATGTAGGTATCTTGTAGGGCTCACCTTAAAATCCATAGATCCTGATTACTGTGTGGTAGTCGGACATAAACTGATCTCCCACTCTAGTATCAAGGGTGAATTGTAACAATTCCTTACCCTCAGGAATTATGGGAGGATCTATTCCATGCATTATTGTGTAGGACACTCTCATTACTTTGTCTGTGAATTCCAAGTAATTTGGATTGTCATCATTTCTATGGAACAAAGGGTTCCATTCAAAGACTGAAAGTTCACGTCCCTTCTCATAAATTATTTTTAGGCCTAGATTTTCAAAGTATTTATAGTTATGGTGTATAAATAAGAAACAAAGGTAAGATGGGTACCTAAAACAATTCTATGGAAGTGAAATATGTTAACAGCTCATTTATGGATTGGGCTAAGAAACTACATGCATCCCATTTAGGGCAGCTGGTAGGTGAATCATTTAGGTGGGATAGGAAACCTAGGAGGGTGTCATAAACTTCATTATCATTTTTATATCCCATGATTGTGCACAGAAGCGAGATAGATCTCGTAGATGTTTTAGAAAGAATATAGTTTTATATGATGGGGATTACTGTGGAACACCCATTATTGGCTTACTATTCTTTGACATGGCTAGGGCTTTAGCAGATGTATTCAAATATTGATAAGAAAGGGACATATTTCTCTTTCCCATAGGCTATAGGTCTGCTTAATCTAGAATACCAAAAATTTCTTGCGGACTATTGGCTTCGATGTTACATACCACTTTGGAAAAATCAGAGGACATGATTTCTTTCTCACTAGGGGAAAAATAGCTAAAACACCAACTAATAAATTCTATAAAATACATTGCATGAAAGCATATGGAGAGGGATAGGTTCGAATCCCATAACTTGCAGGGGTCTTGATATGTAAATGTTAGGGATCAATCTTCCCTGAGGACTACATTTAGGTCGGAGTGGGTTATGGAAATGTCAAAAATATCGGCTTGAAAGTCATAAACAGTTTCATTTTCTGCAGCCTTGGGATTAGGGGTTTAGATTTAAGTTTGTTGAGACATTTTGACAATAGGGATCACTTATTACGGGATAGACCTGGTGTACCGACTGGTCTAGAGTATATTTTAGGTTTTACCCAAGTAAAAATTGACAAGCACTATGGATGTTTACGAATTACTCAACTTTATGACATGGAGGCCGACTTGGATGCTAATCTGGAACCAGATGGCTAGGTGTATGGGTGCATTTTAATTGGATCAACTTCAGCTCTGCTTCATGGGTGAAAATGACCTTATGAATAATGAATTTCCCCTTTTAAAACTATTTTAAAATTAAAATGGACATTTGGTGGGATTTTATTGGATAGGGATAGTCTGATGCGGCTTTGACAAGGTAGGGGGACAACTTGATAGGTGTAACCTTATTACCAAATGGCATGAACACTAGTTGTCCTCCATGGTTCACTTTACTTTTGAGCAGAAACCACCTTATCTTCCCAGGGTGGTAACACTCGTAAATGTTGGCGGTTTTCAAAAAGTAATGGAGGAGGCGCGACCAATTATTTTTAGCAACACGTCTTGAGTGGTTTTTGGAATAATGTTCCCTCGGGCCCATTATTCATTCGTGCAACTTTTCAGTGCACGAGGGATGTGGGTCTTGGGATCGTATTCGAACTTTTTATATCTACTTTCTACTTGATCCCGATAACTACTTTCTTCTTACCATTGCTCTTTCAACCTGGATCGTAGATCCATCATCAGATCGACCAATCACTACAACGCTTTCAAACCTCCTTCGAATTTGAAATTTAGCTCAAAGGGAACATCAAGATTCATCCCCATTCTTCTTGCTCAATTCCTGTACTTCCTTTGGGCCCCCTTTAAAACCTCATGGCCAAAATCACTAGCTGTACTGCCAACCTGTGATTTATCTGTAATAACATATTCCTACTATGATCAATATTATTGTTATTTCTTGGACTGGTTTATATACATTTATGACATGCTCTCAATTGTCATAATTCACTAGGTTGGTATGTTATCTCTAAAGCTAATATCTACATTGTCCACAATATTTATGGAAAAAATAAATATCATGTTTTTTGTCATTACTAAAATATTGAAATCATTGATTCATTCAAGTACATTATTCCACACTAATTAATTCTACATGTTTTTTTCCACAAAAAAATGAAAACATAGATAGAATTCAAATTACATTGTTAAGGTGCATAGTGCACTTTCAGATATTGATTTCCCCAGTTTTTGCTTATATTGTCCCACAAGGATCACAAAAGGTAGAGCAATCCATATTCCCGATAAAATAACCCCCATAAACTGAACATAGATGATACAAATTATATGAATTGTTTGGAGTCATTTGTGGCTCTCTCTTGAAACGCACTCAAAAATTAAAATCATGTTTTCCTCTTCCATTCTTTGACCTTCTTTGGATAAGGAATCATCAACAATTCAAATTAATTTTATTATGCATGAAATGCTCACAATTTGTGGAGGTGAATATGAGTTAACAATTGAAGGTTCTATTTTTGTGTTTTCATCCATTTTTTAAGTTACATTAAGTAGTACATTTAATGATGAGCCAACAATGGTAGATGGTTAGGGTGTTCCCTCTCTTCAAGGACACAAAGGCAAATTTATGGGTCTTTATTGTTCACACCCTCTCTTTAGGTGCTTGGGAATAATTTTTAAGGGAGGTTAATTAGGAAAGTGCTCTAGGTCATTGGAATTGGGATGATAATTTTTTTTTAAGTGGCTAGAACATACCTCTTAAACTATCAGGTTGGGAAA
This sequence comes from Larix kaempferi, assembly GCA_027924585.1. Classification (NCBI taxonomy): domain Eukaryota; kingdom Viridiplantae; phylum Streptophyta; class Pinopsida; order Pinales; family Pinaceae; genus Larix; species Larix kaempferi. Next base: position 3,645,079 of record BSBM01001474.1, on the reverse strand, counting down.
CGTTTTGTGTAGTTTTGATGTGAACAAGGTTAAGACAAAGTGGTCTGATGAAGAAGGGTCAACTCTGACATAGTGATTGAGAATATAGGAGGATGGGAATTTTGACTATGTCTAGGGTGCGAAGTTGGTTAAGTTAGTTAGGATTTTTTGTCCACATACATTTATGAGTGGAGCAGCTGAGTAATGGGGTAGTGGGAATGGGCAGGCTATGTGCGCCCTATAAAAATGTGACAGGTTAGGATTTTTTAGGTTGTTAGTATATTGGTTAATCAATACTCAGTCTTTTGGTTAGCCCTAATTTTGGTATCTGTGTTGAAGATATTGTATGTGAAGAGGAAAGCGTCACATGATCTACAGGTTGTGTGCGTAGATCCACTGTAAAGGAAGGAGAAATATGTAAGTCATTGTAAAAACATGAAGTTCTTATTTGACCGCGACTCATGAATAAAGAAAGAACTTTCGTGGTTTTATCCTATTTGGGTTTCCATGTTACATATGGTGTTCAATGTGCATGAATGATGTGATAATTGTTATGTATTTTGTTGCATTCTGAATATTGATGAATGAATATTAATCAGTGTGGATGTATGAGTGATATGTTAATTAAATGATATACATGCAATCTTGAGAACTGTTAAGTCATGTGCTTTGTCAAAGTTTGGAATGCCATGGTTAGTAGTTTTTTGTTACATCCTTTAGAGAGTAGGCCGAGACGGAGTAGGGATATTAGTGGCAAGGGTGGGAATAAGGGGGTTTAGTGACTGAGAGAGAGAGGGGGGGGGGTGTTAGAGAGTAGGTTGGCAGAGAAAAGGGTGAATTTTATTGGTAGAGAGAGAGAGATGAGGGGGGTGATTAAGGGTAGGGAAAGGAGGGGTGTTGATGGAGATAAAGATATTATGATGGTTACAGGTTTGGAGAGGAATAGGGAGGTTAGAGACAAGGGTGGTAGATTAATGGGTGGGAGGGTTGGGAAGAGAGAGAGAGAGAGAGAGAGAGAGAGAGAGAGAGAGAGAGGTGGGCTAGGGGTAGAGAGGGGGAGAGAAGGTAGGTACTACAGGGTTGGTGTTAGTGGTAGATGGAGGAGAAAGAGAGAGAGAGAGAGAGAGAGAGTGAAGGGGGTTAGGGATATAGAGTTGGGTTAGTGTTGAAGTGGGGGGGAGAGGGTAGTTGATAGGGTATTGGGGGAGAGAGAAAGAGGTGGGGTTATGGGTAGGTGGAGTAAGGGAGAGAGAGAGATTGAGAGAGGGGGTTAGTAATGGTTAGAGTGAAGATATTGGAGAGAGGAAGGGGGGACAAGGGTTAGTTGTAGGGGTTGGAGTAGAGGGGCAAGCATGTGTGAGAGAGAAAGATTGGTAGGGTGTTAAGAAGTTGTATGTGTGAGAGTGAGGGCAAGGGGGTGGGTAGTTGTAGGAGTAGGAGAGAGAGAGAGAGAGGGAGGGGTGGTTAGTGGTAAGAGTAGGAAAGAGAGGATGATTAAGGGTACATAGAGAGAGAGAGAGGAGGAGGATGAGACTATGGGTGTTATGGGGTTGGGGATAGAAAAAGGGGTGGGATTAAGGGTAGCTAGTGGAGTAGGGGAGAGAGATAATGAGGGATGGTTAAGGGGAGGAGTGGAGAGAGAGAGAGAGAGAGATAGGGAGGAGGGGGATTAATGGTAGGGGTTGGATTAAGGTGGTAAATGTGTGTGTGAGAGAGAGAGAGTGGGGGGGTGTTAAGGAGTAGGTCGATAGATAAAGGGGTGGAGTTTATGGGTAGGTAGAAGAGTAGGGGGTTGTGTGCGTGTGTTTGTGTGTGTGTGTGTGTGAGAGAGAGAGAGAGAGAGAGAGAGAGAGAGCCGAGGGAGTGTGATAATTAGGGGTAGGGGGGTATGGGTTGGTGGAGAGATAGAGTAAGAGAAATAGATTATGAGGGTTTAGGGTTTGGGGAGGAGTAGGGAATTTAGAGAAAAGGGGGGTAGAGTTATGAGTGGGGAGGTTGGGGAGAGAGAGATAGAGAGAGAGAAGTGGGTTAGGGGTAGAGAGGGGGAGAGAGGGTAGGTGTTAGGGGGTTGGGTAGTGTTAGTGCATGGTAATTCACTAGGGGTCATTGAAATTGGTCTTAGTATTGAAGGTTTTGAAAATGAATAAGGTCTTTGTCAGTCATGAAATTCATGGTTATTTTTAGTTTCTAAGGAGAAATGGATGTTGTTAGAATTCAATGGTACAGTGCCACAGGAGTAAAAATCAACATTTGAACAAAGAAAATGAGAAAAGATTAAAAAATAGCATTTTGTAGCATGTTGTTTGCTACAAATTCTCCTGGAACATGCATTTCGTAGCATTTTAGAAATTTCGTTGCAAATTTTCTTGAAATTGATATTTCACGGCATGTCAATTCACTACGAATTATGTAGTATGTTTCACTGGATACTTTTCTGTAACAGAGAATTCATAGCAAGCTTAGTTTTTTCACTGTATGTGAAAATCGATTTCTACAAACTTGCCAGGTGTTGCTGAGGTTTCCATGTCATCAATCAAGATGGAGGAAATGAATATCATGCTCATTTCATCGAATAATGAAGATCAGAGCTATAGGAATTAATTCACAGTGAAATAATATATTGCAAATTGCTCGTTGAAATTAATTTGTAGCGAATTAGTTCGCTGCAAATTGTGTAGAAACCCCCAATTCGTTACGAATTTCACTGTTTTTGTCATCGTATTTAAAATCAGTTTTTGAAAATATAGAAACGAATTTTAAAAAAACCAAAGAGGTTTTTTTCAATAGTGATCTCAATAATAAAAACCTTTTTCAGTTTATTCACAGATGTCATGGTTTGGAATATTCGAATGAATCTTTACAACATATTTTTCTATATTTCACCAATTCCTGTTTTAGTCATTATCTTTTAGCACAGATTTCAAGAAGCTAAAAAATATTTTTTGAAAACTAAGAGATGTTTCTCTCAAGAAAGGACTGATATAAAAAAACCTCCTTCAGTTTTGTAACAACTGTCGTTATTTGGGATATATGATATAATATTTGAGCCCTATTTTTCCATATTTTCACCAGATGTAATTAATAAATAAACCCTAAATGGTTGTAACTTCTTTCTAACAGTTGTAACTTCTTTCTAAAGAAGGATTTTGAAGTCATTAGGGGGAGAGGAGATGATAGTGCTAGGGGTTGGTTGGAGTAGCTTAGGAAGAGACCATTGTATTGGACTAGTGAGCTTTTAATGAAAAAACTTTCAGGTTGAAGCTACCTTTTCCTTCCAAGAATTCATGTGTCTACCGTGATTTGGTATTGTGATTTCTTTGTGTATGTTATTTCCAGTGTGTATTTACAATGAATGTTACTTCTTCTAGTATTTAATTAGATATATATGAACAAAATTCATCTTGTAGTTGATGCTTTGTTTGTGTCAATTGAATGATCCATTGATTTCTTCTAAAATTATGCTTGAAATTCATCCTTAGTTAGATGCTTCATGTGTAATGGGTTTTTATCTCATTTCTGCTCTCCATACTACAATAGACAAGTAAACCAGATTTACATAGATGATATTTCCCTTATGAAGGTATTTTCCCTACTTTAGTTTGTATATCAGTTGATTTTTCATCTTTTGAACGTATGCCCAATGGTTTCTCTTGCACACTCAGCCAACAAACTTGTCAAAATTTCTATCTTTATTCCAGACCTAACCTTATGAGTTTCATTTGTACAAAGAGATCGCTCTTTGGTTGGGAAAAGGTCATTTCCATTCCTCAAGTGGTTTGAAATTGTTACCTTGGGGATTTATCTGATACAACCTAGAGAAGTTAATCAGTGTTAACAAGTAGAAAGAAAGGGGTGGTGGTAATTGGTAGCTGGTGGAGTAGGGTAGAGAGAGAGTGAGAGAGGGGGTTAGTATAAGTTAGGGTGAGGAAGGGGGAAAGAAAGGGAGGATGCGGGTTAGTTGTAGTGGTGAGTGTGTCTAAGAGAGAAATATCGAGAGGGTATTAAGGAGTTCAGAGAGAGAGATGGGGGGGAGGGAGAAGGGGGTTGGTGGTAGGTTTGGGAGTAGAGGTGTGTGTGTGTGTGTGTGTGTGTGTGTGTGTGTGTGTGTGTGAGAGAGAGAGAGAGAGAGAAAGAGATAGAGAGAGAGAGAGAGAGAGAGAGGCGGGGGAGTGATTAGGGATAGGGGGAGGAGGAGGAGTTTTGGTGGAGAGAAACAGATAGAGATCAGGAGGGTTAGGGGTTTGGGGAGGAGTAGGGAAGTTGGAGAGAAGGGGGTTATAGTTGAGTAGTGGGGGGGGTTGGAGTGTGGGGGGAGAGAGAGAAAAGTGGTAGGAGGGGGATAAGGAGGGAGAGAGAGGGGGGTTAGGGGTAGGTGGAGTAAGAGGGGCATTAAGGAGAGAATGGATGGGTTTAGGAGTAGAGAGAGAGATAGGTTAGGGGTAGAGAGAGAGAGAGAGAGATATGGGGCTTAGGGGTAGGGGTGAGGAGTGTAGAATTGGGGATATGGAGAGAGGTGGGTAGGGATAGGGGGATGAGGAGTGGGGGGTTGGGGGTAGAGAGAGGGGGGTTATGGATTTGGGGAGGAGGAATAAAGTTATAGATAAGGGGGGAGTATAGGCGTTGAGAGAGAGAGGTGGGAAAGGAGGTTAGGGTAGAGAGAGAGATAAAGCATTATCGATTTGGGGAGGAGGAGGAAATTTGAAGAGAAGGGGACATAAAGAGAGAGATACGGGTAGGGAGGTGGGGGTATATAAGGAGAGATATGGTGGGGTGGTGGTTAGTTTCAAGGGGAGGGTGATGAGGAGAAATATAGGGAGAAAGGGGGCTTATGGAGAGAGAGAGAGGAGGGAGATGGTTAGTTGTACAAGTAGGGGAGATAAAGAGGGCGGGTTAGTAAGGGTTAAGAGTAGGATGGGGGAGAGAGAGGATATTGGATAGTGGTACGTGTGGGAGTAGGGATAGTCAGTGAGTGTGTGCATGTGTGTTAGAGAGAGCAAGATAAAGCAGGGGGTTTTTAGGGAGTAGGGAGATAGAGAGAGGGGTGGGTTTTAGGGGTTTGTGGATTAGTAGGGGGTTGAGGGGGAGAGAGAGAGAGAGTCTATGGGGCATTATAAGTGGTAGGGGGGAGTAGGGGGTTAAGTGAGAGAATGAGATAGATATGAGTAGGGTTAGGGGTTTGGGGAGGAGTAGAGAAGTAAGAGAGAAGGGAGTTATAATTGAGGAGTGAGGGGGTGTGGAGTTGGGAGAGAGAGAGAGAGAGAGAGAGAGAGAGATGGTGGAGGATAGAGAGGGGGGTGGGTTAGTGGTAGGAATATGATAGAGAGAGTGGGGGTTATGGAGAGAGAGGGGTTAGGTATAAAGAGAGAGGGGGGAATATAATGGGTGTTAAGGGGTTGGGGGAGAGAGAAAGGGATATGGTTTAGGGTTAGGTGGAGGAGTTGGGGAGAGAGAGAATGAAAAAGGGTGTTAGTAAGGGTTAGGGTGAGGTAGGATGGGGATTAGTGATAGGGGAGGGATTAGGTGTGTGTGTGTGTGTGTGTGTGTGAGAGAGAGAGAGAGAGAGAGAGAGTAGGGATCTATTAGGGAGTGGGGGGAGAGATAGAGGGGTGGGGGTTATGGGTAGGTAGAGGAGAAGGGGGTTGATAGAGAGGATAAAGATAGAAAGGGGGTGACTAGGGTTAAGGAGAGTGAGGTTGGTAAAGAGAAAGAGATATAGATCATGATGGTTAGGTTTTGGGGAGGATTAGGTAAATTTGAGATAAGTTGGTATACTTCAGGTGTGGGGGGTTTAGGGGAGAGAGAGAGAGAGGAGGGATGTTTGTTAGGAGGATTAGGAGAGGGGTTAGTGAAAAAAATATAGGGATTTAAAGTAGAGATAGATATAGATAGATAAATAGAGAGAGAGAGAGAGAGAGAGAGAGAGAGTTGGGAGGTAAGGGTAGGGGGTGAGGATTAAGAGTTTATGGGTAGGGAGAGAGGGAGGTGGCGGTAGGTATCGATGGATGAGGATTTGGTGGGTTGGGAGTAGAGAGAGAGAGAGAGAGATTGAGAGAGAGTGAGATAGAGCAAGAGAGACAGAGAGATATCGAGAGGGTTGGGGATTTGGGGAGGAGTTTCCTAGTTAAAGGGAAGAGGGGTATAGTTGAGGAGTGAGGAGAGAGAGAGAGAGGGTGTGGTTAGTGGTATGATTAGGAATAGGAGAGAGAGGGGAGTTAGCGAAAGAGAGGGGTCATAGGTGTAGAGAGAGGAGGGAGAGGGTGTGTTAGGGTGTTGGAGGAGAGAGAAAGAGGTGGTGGTTAGGGGTAGGTGGAGGAATAGGGGAGATAAAGAATGAGAGAGGGTGTTAGTAAGGGTTGGGGAGGAGGGGAGAGAAAGGGTGGGGAGTAGGGGATATTAGTAGGGGTTAGATTAGATGGTTGAATGTGATAGAGAGAGAGAGAGACCAGGGGGTAATAGAGAGTAGGGTGAGAGAAAGATGGGCAGGGATTATCGGTAGTTTGAGGATTAGGGGTTGTGTGTGTGTGTGTGTGTGAGAGAGAGAGAGAGAGAGGAGGGGGTTTGGGGATAATAAAGAGATAGAGATCAAGAGGATTAGGGTTTGGGGAGGAGTAGGAATTTGGAGAGAAGGAGGTTATAGTTGAGGAGTGTTTAGTTAGAGAGAGAGAGAGAGGTGGTGGGGGCAGAGGGTTAGGAGAGAGAGATGTGAGGGGTTAGGGAGAGAGATAGAGGAGGTTACGAGTAGAGAAGAGAGAGAGAGAGAGAGATGGGGTGTGAGGGTAGGTGAGTAGGACTAGGGTTTTTAGGGTGGGGTGAGAGAGAGTTGGGATAGGGATAGGAATAGAGGAGTAGGGGTGTGTGTGTGTGTGTTAGAGAGAGAGATATTAGGGGGTGTTAGGGACTAGGGGGAGATAAAGAGGGGTGTAGGTTGGGGGTTATGGTTAGGTGGAGTAGGGGGTTGATAGAGCGAGAGAGAGAGAGAGAGAGAGAGAGAGTCTGATTAATCGAATGGGGGAGGAGGGATCTTGGGGAAGAGAAAGAGATGGAGATCGGGAGGGTTAGGAGTTTGGGTAGGAGTATGGAAGTTAGAGAGAAAGGGGTATAGTTGAGGAGTGGTGGTTTTGGGAGTATAGAGGGTTTGGAGAGAAAGAGGGATATTTGGGGTAGGGGGGTTATTGAGAGAAAGGGGGGGTTTATTAGAGAGATAGAGAGGGAGGGGGTAGGGGTATGGGGCGACTAGTGGGGGTTGTGGGTAGGGAGAGAAAGATGAGGTGTATAGATAAGGGGATGAGAAGTTTCAATGTTGCGGGTGGGGAGAGAGAGATATATATTAGGGGGGTTATGGGTTTGGGGACAAGGAGGGAAATTAAAGAGAAGGGGGGAGTATAGGGTGTGTGTGCGTGTATGAGAGAGAGAGAGAGAGAGAGAGAGAGAGAGAGAGAGAGAGAGAGATTAGGGGGGTTATGGGTTCGGGGAGGAGGAGGGTAGTTAAAGATAAGGGGGGTGTATAGGACATGAGAAAGAGAGGTGGGAAGGGATGCGGGGGTAAATAGGAAGAGATATGGTGGGGGGATGGTTAGTGGTAGGGTGGAGGGGGAATTAGAGAATGAAAAGAGATAGGGGTGGCTTATGGATAGGGTGTGGGTAAGAAAGAGAGTGTGAGGGGTGGTTAGTTGTAGGATTGAGAGGAGGGGAACTAGGAGAATAAAAAGAGAGAGGGGTGTATTATGGATAAGGTGGGGGGAGAGAGGGAGAGTATGATGGGTGGTTAGTGGTAGGATAGAGAGAGAGAGAGAGAGAGAGAGAGAGAGAGAGGGTAGGTATTAGGGAGTTGGGGGAGAGAGAAAGGGGTGGGGGTTACGGGTTGGTGGAGGAGTAGGGGAGAGAGGGAGAATTAGAGAGGAGGTTACTAGGGGTTAGAGAGAGAGAGAGAGAGAGAGAGATGAGGGGCGATAGTTGTAGGGGTGAGAGTAGTGGGGTGAGTGTGTGTGTTAGAGAGAGAAAGAGCAGGGGGTGTTAGGGAGTAGAGGGGAGAGAGAGGGGTTGGGTTTAGGGGTAGGTGAATTTGTAGGAGGTTGAGAGAGAGAGATAGAGAGAGAGTCAAGGCGAGTTTATTAGGGGTAGAGGGTAGGAGGGGAATTGGGGGATAGAAAAAGATATATATAATGAGGGTTAGGGATTTGTGGAGGAGTATGCCGATCATAGAGAAGGGGGGTATAGTTTAGGAGTGTGGGGTGTGGAGTAGGGAGAGAGAAATAGGCGATGGGGGGATATATATTATATATATATATAGAGAGAGAGAGAGAGAGGGTGGTTAGTAGTAGGAGTAATAGGATAGATAGAGACAGGGGTAGTTAGGGAAAGAGAGAAGTGTTATGTGTAGAGAGAGAGAGAGAAAGAAGATGGATGTTAGGGGTTTTACGGAGACAGAAAGAGGTGGTTGTTAGGGATAGGTGGAGGAGTAGGGAGTAGAGAGAATGAAAGAGGGCATTAGTAAGGGTTAGGGGGAGGAAATGAGAGAGAGAGAGAGAAGGAGGAGGAGGGGGATTGGTGGTATTAGTGGGAGTGGTGGGTTGAGTGTGTGAGAGAGATAGAGTAGGGGGTGTTAGGGAGTAGGGAGAGAGAGAGAGAGAGAGAGAGTGGTGGGGGTTATGTGTAGGTGGAGGAGCAGGGGGTTGAGAGAGAGAGATAGAGATAGATAGAGAGAGAGAGAGAGAGAGAGAGAGAGAGAGAGAGAGAGAGAGAGAGAGATGATGGATATTCGTAGGTGGAGGACTAGGGGGGAGATAGATAGATAGATTATGGGTAGGTGGAGGAGTAGGGGGTTGAGAGAGAGAGATAGAGTGAGTGATATGGGGGTATTGGTAGGTGGAGTAGGGTATTGAGATAGAGTGAGAGGAGGGGTGTGATTCAACATAGGGGGGAGGAGAGGGGTTGGGGGAGAGAATGAGATAGAGATAAGGAGAGTTAGGTGTTTAGGGAGGTGTAGGGTATTTAGAGAGAAGGCAGTATAGTTGAGGAGTGGTGTGTTAGAGAGAGAGAGAGAGAGAGAAGTGGTAGGAGGAGGGGGGTTAGGGAAACAAAGAGGAGGGGTTACAAGTAGAGAGGGAGAGGTTAGGGGTAGAGAAAGACTAGAGAGAGAGAGAGAGAGATGGGGGTTAGGGGTATTGGGGATTGGGGTGTTAGGGTTAGGGATAGAGGGATGAGGAGTGGGTGTGTTGGTGTGAGAGAGAGAGAGATTGGGGTGTTATGGATTTGGGGAGGAGGAAGGCGATTAAAGAGAATGGAGGACTATAGGGGAAGATAAAGAGAGAGAGGTGGGAAAGAATTTGGGGTTAGATAAAGAGAGAAATGGTCGGGGATGGTTAGTGGTAGGGGGGAGGGGGATTAGGAGAAACATGGAGAGGGGGGATTATGGATAAGTGGAGAGAGAGAGGGGTGTTATGGTGGAGAGAGAGAGAGGGAGAGAGGGTGGGTGTTAGGGGGTGGGGGGAGACAAAGAGATAGAGATAAGGAGTGTTAAGGGTTCATGGAGGAGTAGGGAAGTTAGGTAGAAGCGAGGTATAATTGAGGAGTGGTGGTGTTGAAGAGAGAGAGAGAGAGAGAGAGAGAGAGGTGGTAGGGGGGAGGGGGATTACATGAAAGATGGGGTAGGAGTAAGGGAAAGAATATTAATTAGTTAGAGAGAGAGGGGGGTGATTTATGGGTATGAATAGGGGTAGGAGGGGGAGTTGGGGTTTAGAAGGAGATAGTGATTAGAGGAGTTTAGGGGTTTGGGGAGGAGTGTAGTTAAAGAGAAGGGTGTGTGGGCAGAGAGGGAGTTGGTGATTATGGGTAGTAGGGAGGAGGGGGTTTGGGGATGAGTGAAATTAGAGAGAAGAGGGGGGGTTAGAGAGAGAGAGAGAGAGAGAGAGAGATGGGAGGGTGGTTAGTGGTAGGGGTGATTATAAGAGACAAAGAGAGAGGGGGTAAGGGTTAGGAGAGAGAGTGAGAGCGAGGGGGTGTTTAGTAGTAGGAATTGGAGAGAGATAGAGAGGGGTGCTAAGCAGAGATAGGTTGTTAAGGGTAGAGAGAGAGTGAGAGAGGTAGAAAGGGTGTTGTTGAGGGGTTGGGGGAGAGAGAAAGTGGTGGGGGTTAAGGGTAGGTGGAGGAGTAGGGGTGAGAGAGAATGAGAGAGGGTGTTAGTAAGGGTTAGGGAGAGGATGGGGGTGAGTGCTAGGGTTTGCAGTAGGAGAGAGAGAGAGAGAGAGAGAGGAGGGGTGTTGGGAAGTAAAGGGAGATTACAATGGGTGGGGGTTTTTGTTAGAATAGTAACCACACTTAGTACCATAATCCATAAATTTTTAATTGCCCATGTGCTTAATTAAACCATGTTTTGGATTAAGTGACTATAGTTGGTCAAAAACCCACTTTTGAGAGTGTTCACACCCACTTCCAAGCAAACCAGTTCACCCAGCCTCTAGTTTTGTCCACAAGTGTGCCCTCATTTATTGCTGGTGCGCCCTCTCTCCTTGTTTTGGGGAATTTTAGTTGACCAAGGGCGCTAGGGTGGATTTTTGCCCTTTTTTGGCTAGATTTGGAGCATTTAATGCTCCCTTGGGCCCCCAAACCTCCTCTACTTGCTCACCCACGCCTGCCTTGAGCTAATTAATGACCCAGCATGCTTCAGCCACCTCCACACCAGAATTCGTGGCTGTTTGGGGTGATTGGGATTGAGTTGGACCCACCTAGGGGGGATTGAGGCCAATTTGGCATTGATGACTTGTACACTCAGCTTGAGCCACCTAATGCTCTCGATTTTCTCATGGATGTAATAAAAACCTGTTACTAACATTTTCACATGTTAGATAGTCAGTTAATCAAAGGTTTCAGCATACATTGTGTGTAAAATTATCATCTTTTTCAAGTTTTTCCACTGTATTTGCAAATTAATTCGATTTTGTGAGGTTCTCCATAGCTCCTAGATCTTCTGTGATCAAAATACTCACATGGTATCAGAGCCACCATGGAGTTAGTGAGTTGCAGGTCAATATTGAGCGTTGAACTGCATTCTAGAGAGGATTTCCAGATAAAAATTGAGTGTTTTTTGCAGGTGTTTCAGTAGTTTTCTCACCATTAACGCAGCAGTCATGGAAGCAAACCAAATGTTGCTCACACCCTTCAATTTTTTCGATTGGAAGGCTGAGATGGTCATCAAGCTGAGATCTAAGGGTCTCTATAGAGTGACCATGGGCACAGAAGTGGAGCCAAATTCTGCTGTGGAGAAAGCAAAGTACTACAATCGACTTGATGAAGCTTATGGATTGCTATGCCTGAGCATTTCAAGGGAACTCTTGTTTCATACAGACAGTTTGACAACCCCCAATGAAGTATGGGTGAAGCTAGAATCACTCTTTGGGAAAACTGATGAACTGAGAGGCCACCAGCTTGAAAACGAGCTCATTAGCTTGAGCCCAGCGCATTTTGAAACCATCCAGGAGTTGTTCACGAAATTCAAGTCACTGGTGCTTCAACTGCAACAATGTGGAATTGTTAAGAAGGAGGAACAACTGATTCTGTCCATCCTTTCGAAGCTAGGCCCAGAGTTTTCAGTATTTGTTAGCACATTTCACTCAGCCAAAATGACCCTTCAAAATTGGCAAATGCCATCACTAGCCACCTTCATGGAGTGTCTCACTCAGGAGCAGGATAAACTAGTTCAGATGGGCACCATAAAATCAAAGGACCAAGCATTGGCAATGGGTGTTTCAAATGCAAGCAAAGGAAAGCAGAAAGCCAAGAATTCGAAGCAGCAAGAGAAGAGGAAGTTTGACAAGACCAAGTCTGCAGATGGGGGTTCGAATCTGTCAAAGGAGAAGGACAAGAAGGGAAAGGAAAAGACCAAATGCACCTATTGTCATAGGGGATGGCATCCAGAGAGCTCATGTATTCATGTATGAAGAAAACCATTGACTCAATGGCGCAGCTGCTGGAGAAGAACAACATCCCAGTCCCTGAGGGCGCAAGGAAGAAGGAGAGCACCTCAAACCCTGACAATAAGGAGAAGTGTCATGCTTTGGTAGCAGGTACTTCGAATCCCTCATCCTTTATCATTGATTCAGGAGCTTCCAGACATATGGTTTCATCCAGAGAGCTCTTCTCCTCTATGCATTCGAATGGTGGCCCAACAGTTCGAATGGGAGATGATTCAGAAATCCAGACCAAGGGGATTGGTAGGATTGACATGGAGCATGGCTATTTCAGTGATGTGCTCTATGTACCTTCATTGGCTGCAAATTTGCTATCAGTCTATCAAATGACCCATACAGGAGAAGCCAAGAGAGTGACTTTCACTCCAGATTTGGTAGAAATCTCAGAAATCTCTTCAAATCAAGTTGTGGCTGTAGGGTATGCAGATCATGATGAGAGAATGTACAAATTCTCAAATTTCATTCCAAATTCTAGTGACCATGCTCTTGTCTCTCATGCCAATGAGACCTCCAAGTTGTGGCATGAAAGATTTGGCCACATGAACTACAAATATCTCCAGCAATTGCACAAGGACGAGATGGTGGAAGGGCTTCCAGAAATCAGATCATCAAATGGTGCATGCATTGGGTGTGTAGTTGGAAAGCATCCTGAGCGCAGCTATGAGAAGGGAATGGCAAGGAGAGCCACTCAACCACTTGGATTGGTACATTCAGACCTCATTGGTCCTCTTCCCACTCCATCATATGGTGGATCAAGGTATGTACTTACATTCATAGATGACTACTCTCGATTCTGCTGGGTTTACTTCCTTAAATTGAAGTCAGAAGTGTTTGAGAAATTGAAGATTTGGAAAGCCCTAGTGGAGAACCATAGTGGTCATAAGATAAAGATCCTTAGGACTGATAATGGAAAGGAATATGTGAATAACAACATTCAGCACCTTTGTGAGGAATGTGGCATCCAAATGCAACATTCAATCCCCTACACACCTCAGCAAAATGGCGTGGCAGAGAGGAAAAATAGATCTCTCAAGGAGATGGCTACTTGCATGATTGAAGCTAGGGATCTAAGCCCTAAGCTATGGGATGAAGCCATCAATTGTGCTGCTCATATTCAGAACAGAGCCTTTCACAAATCAGTAAAAGGAAAAACCCCCTATGAGGCATGGTTTGGCCAAAAACCAAATGTGTCAAATTTCAGGATTTTTGGGTCTAGAGCATGGGCTCGAATTCCATCAGAAAAGAGGAAGGCTTTGGATCCACAGAGCAGGGAATGTATCATGGTTGGATATGGTGAGGAAACAAAGGGCTATAAGCTCTTTGACACATCCACACTCAAAACTTTCATTGAGAGAAGTGTGCAATTCGAAGAAGAACCAATTCCAGATTTTGAGCTTGCACCGGGGGAAAGCTCCTCTCCTCCACACCTTAATGAGATTAGTGATGATTCTACCTCTGATTTTTCTGATATTGCTTAAGATGACATGGCTGAAGATGACATTGTTGTACATGAGTCACCATCAAGGCCCAAGTGGGCTGAAAAAATCATAGAAGCTGCAGGTGAATTGGCAGGCAATCCCCAAGAGCCTAGGAAGACTAGATCTCAAACAATCAATGCTTCCTTTGCTAATGAGAGTGAACTTGCTGATCACTGTTATATGATGATTGGATCTGATCCAACATCATATCAGGAAGCTCATAATGATCCAAGGTGGAGAGCAGCAATGCAAGAAGAATTCCAGTCTCTCCAAGAGAACAAAACATGGGATTTGGTGCCTCTTCCTCCCAAGAGGAAACTTGTGCAATGTAAGTGGATTTTTCGAACCAAACCTGTTGCTGATGGTTCTGATCTGAAGTATAAGGCTAGGTTAGTGGCTAAGGGCTACTCACAAATCCATGGTGTGGATTATACAGAGACCTTTGCACCGGTTGCAAAGATGGATTCAATTAGACTAGCTCTAGCCATGGCAGCTAGTAAAGGTTGGGAAGTTCACCACATGGATGTCAAAAGTGCATTCTTGCATGGTGAGCTACAGGAAGAGATATATATGCAGCAGCCTGAAGGATTCCAAGAGGATCCCACACTTGTATGCAGGTTGAAGAAATCACTCTATGGACTCAAGCAAGCCCCCAGGGCTTGGTATGCCAAAATGGATGCTTTTTTGCTCTCAATTGGTTTCTGTCGATGCAAGTCTGATCCAAATGTTTACTTGCAGCATTGTGATGGTAATTTGCAGGTCATTGTACTGTATGTTGATGATCTCTTAATTACAGGGAGCTGCACCAAACAAATTGGCTCAATTAAAGCTTCTTTGCACAGTGAATTTGCCATGAGCGACCTAGGATTGCTAAGGCAATTTTTGGGTTTGGAAATTGAGCAATCTGAGAGAGGTATATTGCTGAGTCAATCTAAGTATGCTTCAGACCTATTATTCAAGTTTAAAATGGCTGAATGTAAGGCAACCAAGTGCCCATTCCTTTCAGGCATAAAACTAGGTGAATTTGAAGACTCTCCATTGGTGGATTGTACTCTCTACAGGCAGCTAGTTGGAAGTTTGTTGTATCTTACACATACAAGACATGATTTGTCTTATGCTGTAAGTGCTGTAGCAAGGTATATGCAGCAGCCACATGAGATCCATTGGAAGGAAGCCAAAAGGATCCTTCATTATGTCCAAGGAACAAAGAACTTTGGGGTACACTATGCAGCTGGTTCTTCACTTCAACTAGCTGGATTTTCTGATTCCGATTGGGCGGGAGATCCCATCGATAGAAAGTCCACTTCAGGTTTTGTGTTTATGTTTGCTGAAGGTCCTATTTTCTGGTCAAGCAAGAAACAACATACAATTTCTCTTTCATCAGCAGAGGCCGAGTACAGGGCAGCAGTGAATGCAGCCACACAGTGTGTTTGGTTGCAAGGCATTCTTCGGGAGTTTGGTGTTGCTATTGATTCTCCAACCAATATTTGGGTGGATAATCAAAGTGCCATCAAGATATCTACTGATCCAGTACAGAGGCAAAGAACAAAGCACATTGAGATCCACATGCATTACATTCGGGGCTTGGTGCATGACAGGGTGATTTCATTGCAGTATTGCCCATCCACCGAGCAAACTGCAGACATTTTCACCAAGTGCTTTACTGAGAAGACCTTCACTCACTTGAGAGCTTTGCTTGGAGTGAGTGATGGATGGTGATTGCTGCAATTTAATTGCAGGTTCAGCCCCATGTCCATTTTTTAGGGAAGTTTTTATCCCATGAGGTTTTACTTCTTTTCCTCGGTTCATATGGACAAATAAAATTTCTGTTTGTATTGAGGTGACTTGAGCCTTTGTTGCCAAGGCCTCCCACTTATCTTTCATGAGATGTACAAAGTTATGGTTAAGGGGGGGTGTTAGAACAGTAACCACACTTAGTACCATAATCCATAAATTTTTAATTGGCCATGTGCTTAATTAAACCATGTTTTGGATTAAGTGACTATAGTTGGTCAAAAACCCACTTTTGAGAGTGTTCACACCCACTTCCAAGCAAACCAGTTCACCCAGCCTCCAGTTTTGTCCACAAGTGCGCCCTCATTTATTGCTGGTGCACCCTCTCTCCTTGTTTTGGGGAATTTTAGTTGACCAAGGGCGCTAGGGTGGATTTTTGCCCTTTTTTGGCTAGATTTGGAGCATTTAATGCTCCCTTGGGCCCCCAAACCTCCTCTACTTGCTCACCCACGCCTACCTTGAGCTAATTAATGACCCAACATGCTTCAGCCACCTCCACACCAGAATTCGTGGCTGTTTGGGGTGATTGGGATTGAGTTGGACCCACCTAGGGGGGATTGAGGCCAATTTGGCATTGATGACTTGTACACTCAGCTTGAGCCACCTAATGCTCTCGATTTTCTCATGGATGTAATAAAAACCTGTTACTAACATTTTCACATGTTAGACAGTCAGTTAATCAAAGGTTTCAGCATACATTGTGTGTAAAATTATCATCTTTTTCAAGTTTTTCCACTGTATTTGCAAATTAATTCGATTTTGTGAGGTTCTCCATAGCTCCTAGATCTTCTGTGATCAAAATACTCATAGTTTTAGGTAGGTGGGGTAGGGGTTTGAGAGAGAAATAGAGTGAGAGATAGTTGAGGGGGGGTGATTAGAGGTGTGGGGGAGGCAAAGGATTGAGGGAGAGAAAGATATAGAGATCGGGAGGGTTGGGGATTTGGGGAGGATCAGGGTAGTTAGAGAGAAGGGGGTTATAGTTGAGGAGTGTTGTCATTGGATGTAGAGAGAGAGAGAGAGAGAGATTGGTGGTAGGAGTGCGGGGGTTAGAAGAGAGAGAGAGAGAAAGTGGTGGTAGGAGTGCAGGGGTTAGAAGAGAGAGAGAGAGTGGTGGCAGGAGTGCGGGGGTTAGAAGAGAGAGAGAGAGAGAGAGAGAGAGAGAGAGAGATATGGCATTAGGGGTAGGGGAAAATTAATGGTGTTAGGGAGAGACATAGGAGGGTTACGAGTAGAGAGATAAAAAGAGAGAATTTAGGGGTAGAGAGAGGGGGGGAGGGGTAGGTTTAGGGGTTAGGGAGAGAGAGTGGGGAGTAGGAAGAAGGAGATGAGGAGTTTGGGGGCTAGGAGTAGAGAGAGAGGGGGGGGAGGAAGAGAGGGAGGGAGGGAGAGAGAGAGAGAGAGAGAGATTGGAAGGGCTATATGTTTGGGAAGAAAGGAAGTTAAAGAGAAGGGGGGATTATAGGGGAAGAGAGAGAGAGGTGGGTAGGGAGGTGGGGGTATATTGGGAGAGAGAGAGGTGGGGGGTGGTTAGTTTTAAGGGGGAGTGGGGTTAGGAGAAACATAGAGAGAGGGTTGAATATTGGGTAGGGGTGGGGATAGAGAATGGGTGAGGGGGTGGTTAGTTGTAGGAGAGAGAGAGAGAGAGAGAGAGAGAGAGAGAGAGAGAGAGAGAGAGAGAGAGAGAGAGAGAGAGAGAGACACTTGAGGGAGTGTGATCATTAGGGGTAGGGGGAGGAGATGGGTTGGTGGAGAGAAAGAGTAAGAGAAAGATATTAAGAGGGTTCAGGGTTTGGGGAGGATTAGGGAATTTAGAGAGCAGGTGGGTAGAGTTATGAGTGGGGGGGGTTGGGAAGAGAGAGAGAGAGAGAGAGGGGGGGTGGGTTTGGTAGAGAGAGGTAGGTTAAGGGTATTGAAGGGGAGAGAGGATAGGTGTTAGGGTGTTAGGGACATAGAAAGGGGTGGTGGTGAGAGTTAGGTGGTGGAGTAAGGTAGAGAGAGAGTGGGAGAGGGGGTTAGTATAAGTTAGGGTGAGGAGGGGAGAGAGAGAGGGAAGGGGGGGTTTAGTTGTAGGGGTGGGAGTAGAGGGGTGAGTGTGTGAGAGAGAGAAATATCAGGAGGGTGTTAAGGAGTTGAGAGAGAGAGGGGGGTTAGTGGTAGGTTTGATAGTAGAGGTGCATGTGTGTGTGTGTGTGTTTGAGAGAGAGAGAGAGAGAGAGAGAGAGAGAGAGAGAGAAGTTAGGGGGTGTTAAGGAGTTGAGAGAGAGAGAGGAAAGGGAGGTGAGTGATTATTGGTAGGGGGAGGAGGGGGGTTTGTGGAGATAAAGAGATAGAAATCAAGAGGGTTAGGGGTTTGGGGAGGGGTAGGGAAGTTGGAGAGAAGGGGGTTATAATTGAGTAGTGGGAGGAGAGAGAGATAAGTGGTAGGAGGGGGGTAAGGAGGGAGAGAGGGGGAGGGTTAGGGAAGGTGGATGGATTAAGAGGGGCATTAAGGAGAGAGTGAGTGGGTTTATGAGTAGAGAGAGAGAGAGACGTTACAGGTAGAAAGAGACAGATATGGGGTGTAGGGGTACGGGCACGGGTAGGCATTGAGGAGTGGAGAGTTGGGGGTAGGGAGAGAGAGAGAGTGGGATAGGGATATGGGGATGAGGAGTGGGGGGTTTGGAGGTAGAGAGAGGGGGATTATGGATTTGGGGAGGAGGAAGGAAGTTATAGAGAAGGGGGGTATAGGTGTTGAGAGAGAGAGGTGGGAAAGGAGGTTAGGGTAGAGAGAGAGAGAGAGCATTATGGGTTTGGGGAGGAGGAGGAAAGTTGAAGAGAACGGGACCAAGAGATAGAGATATGTGCAGGGAGGTGGGGGTATATAGGGAGAGAGATGGTGGGGGTGGTGGTTAGTTTCAAGGGGAGGTTGATGAGGAGGAATATAGGGGAGAAAGGGGGGAGTTTAGTTGTAGAATTAGGGTATATAAAGATGGTTGGTTAGTAAGGGTCAGGGGTATGAGGGGGGTGAGAGAGAGACAGAGGATATTGGATAGTTGTAGGTGTGGGAGTAGGGATAGTGAGTGACTATGTGTCTGTGTTTGTTAGAGAGAGAGAGAGAAAGCATGGGGTTTTAGGGAGTAGGGAAACAGAGAGGGGTGGGTTTTAGGGTATGTGGATTAGTAGGGGTTTAAGAGAGAGAGAGAGAGAGAGAGAGCTGATGGGGAATTATAAGTGGTAGGAGAGGAGGGGTTTGAGGGGGAGAATGATATAGAGATGATTAGGTTTAGGGGTTTGGGGAGGAGTAGAGAAGTAAGAGAGAAGGGAGTTATAGTTGAGGAGTGAAGGGGTGTGGAGTTGAGAGAGAGAGAAAGAGATAGAGAGAGAGATGGTGGAAGCTAGAGAGGGGGGTGGTTAGTTTTATGAATATGATACAGAGAATGTGGGTTATGGAGAGAGAGGGGGTTAGGGGTAGAGAGGAAAAGGAGGTAATTTATGGATGTTAAGAGGTTGGGGGAGAGATAAACGGATATGGTTTAGGGTTAGGTGGAGGAATTGGGGGAGAGAGAGAATGAAAAAGGGTGTTAGTAAGGGTTAAAAGGAGGAGGGGGATTAGTGATAGGTGTGTGTGTGTGTGTGTGAGAGAGAGAGAGAGAGAGAGCAGTGAGCTCTTATGGAGTAGGGGGAGAGATAGAGGGGTGGGGGTTATGGGTAGGTGGAGTAGTAGGAGGTTGAGAGAGAGGATTGAGATACCTAGGGGGGTGACTAGGGGTAAGGAGAGTGAGGTTGGGGAAGATAAATAGATATAGATCATGATGGTTAGGGTTTGGGGGAGGATTAGGTCAATTTGAGAGAATTGGGTATAGTTGAGGTGTGGGGGGGTTAGGAGAGAGAGAGAGAGGGATGGGGGAAGTTTGTTAGGAGTAGGAGAGGGTTAGTGAAAGAAATATAGGAGTTTACAGGTAGAGAGAGAGAGAGAGAGAGATGGGGGGTAGGGATAGGTTGTGAGGACTAGCAGGTTGGGGGTAGGGAGAGAGAGAGTGGGACGGCATGTATTGGTGGATGAGGAGTTGGTGGGTTGGGGGTAGAGAGAGAGAGAGAGAGAGAGAGAGTTGCGGAGTAGTAGGCTAGTTAGAGTGAAGAGGGGTATAGTTGGGGAGTGGGGGGAGAGAGAGAGAGAGGGGTGTGGTTAGTGGTGGGATTGGGAATATGAGAAAGAGGGGAGTTAGGGAAAGAGATGGGGCCTAGGTGTAGAGAGAGGCGGGAGAGGGGTGTGTGTTAGGTGTTGGAGGAGAGAGAAATAGGTGTTGATTAGGGGTAGGTGGAGGAGTAGGGGAGAGAGAGAATGAGAGAGGGTGTTAGTGAGGGTTAGGGGGAGGAGGGGAGAGATAGGATGGGGAGGATGGGGGTATTAGTAGGGGTGGTATTAGATGGGTCAATGTGACAGAGAGAGAGAGAAACTAGGGGGTAATAGGGAGTAGGGTGAGACAAATAGGGGTGGGGGTTATGGGCAGTTGGAGGATTAGAGGGTTGTGTGTGTGTGTGGTGTGTGTGTGTGTGTGTGTGTGTGTGTGTGTGTGTGAGAGAGAGAGAGAGAGAGAGAGAGGGATAGGGTTATTTTGGGGTAGGGAGAGTAGGGGGGTGTTTCGGGGTAGGGGGAGTAGGGGGGTTGGGGACATGAAAGAGATAGAGATAAAGATGATTAGGGTTTGGGGAGGAGTATCCATTTAGGGAGAAGGAGGTTATAGTTGAGGAGTGTTTTGGGTAGAGAGAGAGAGAGGTGGTGGGGGAATAAGGGTTAGGAGAGAGGGATGTGAGGGGTTAGGGAGAGAGAGAGAGGGTGTTACTAGAGAGAGAGAGAGAGAGAAGGTGTGAGGGTAGGTGAGTTAGGATTCAGGTGTTTGGGGGTGGGAGAGAGAGGGGGGGGATAGGGAAATAAGGGGGTGAGTGTGTGTTTGTGGTGGAGAGAGGGGTGTTAGGGACTATGGGGAGATAAAGAGGGGTGGGGGTTGGGGGTTATGGGTAGGTGGAGTAGGGGTTGAGAGAGAGAGAGAGGGTGTATGATTAGTCAAATGGTGGAGGAGGGCTCTTGGGGGAGAAAGAGATAGAGATCGAGAGAGTTAGGAATTTGGGTAGGAGTAGGGAAGTTAAAGAGAAAGGGGTACAGTTTAGGAGTTGTGGGGTTGGGAGAGAGAGTGGTTTTGGAGAGAAAGAGGGGTTTTTGGGGTAGGAGTAAAGGGGGGGGGTTAGTCAGATAAAGGGGGGGTTTATTAGAGAGAGAAAGAGAAGTTAGGAGTAGAGAGAGAAGGGGTAAGCGTATCGGGTGAGTAGTGGGGGCTTGTAGGTAGGGAGAGAGAGAGAAGGGGGTGTAGAGATAAGGGGATGAGAATTTTTAAGGTTGCGGGTAGAGAGAGAGAGAGATTATGGGGGTTATGGGTTTGAGGAGGGGGGAGGGCAGTTAAAGAGAATGGGAGTATAGGGTGAGAGAGAGAGAGAGAGAGGTGAGAAGGGATGTGGGGGTAAATAGGGAGAGATATGGTGTGTGGTAGTTAGTGGTAGGGTGGAGGGGGACTAGGAGAATAAAAAGAGAGAGGGGTGGCTTATGGATAGGGAAAGGGGAGAGAGAGAGAGTGCGAGGGGTGGTTAGTGGTAGGATTGGTAGGAGGGGGGACTAAGATAATAAAATGAGAGAGGGGTGTCATATGAATAGGGTGGGGGGAGAGAGGGAGAGTGTGATGGGTGGTTAGTGGTAGGAGAGAGAGAGAGAGAGAGAGAGAGAGAGAGAGAGGTGAGAAGTGATGTGGGGGTAAATAGGGAGAGATATGGTGTGTGGTAGTTAGTGGTAGGGTGGAGGGGGACTAGGAGAATAAAAGAGAGAGGGGTAGCTTATGGATAGGGAGAGGGGAGAGAGAGAGAGTGCGAGGGGTGGTTAGTGGTAGGATTGGTAGGAGGGAGGTACTAAGATAATAAAATGAGAGAGGGGTGTCATATGAATAGGGTGGGGGGGAGAGAGGGAGAGTGTGATGTGTGGTTAGTGGTAGGAGAGAGAGAGAGAGAGAGAGAGAAACTGGGGTTAGGGATAGAGAGGGAGAAAGGGTAGGTCTTAGGGTGTTGGGGGAGAGAGGGAGAGTGAGAGAGGAGGTTACTAAGTTTTAGGGAGAGATGAGAGAGAGAGGGGGGGGATGAGGGGCGATAGTTTGTAGGGGTGGGAGTAGTGGTGTGAGTGTGTTTTTGTGTGTTAGAGAGAGAGAGAGAGCAGTGGGTGTTATGGAGTAGGGGAGAGAGAGAGGGGTTAGGGATAGGGGTAAGTGGATTTGTAGGAGGTTGAGAGAGAGAGAGAGAGAGAGTCAAGGTGATTTGAATGGGGGTAGGGGAAGAAGGGTAAGTGGGGTGATAGAAAAAGGTATAGACGATGGGGGTTAGGGAGAGTTAGGCATTTGGGGACATGTAGGGTATTTAGAGAGAAGGGGTTATAGTTTAGGAGTGGTGTGTTAGGGAGTAGGGAGAGAGAGAGAGTGGGCATGCCTTAGGGAGTTGGGGGAGAGAGAAAAGCGGTGGGGGTTAGGGGTAGGTGGAGGAATAGGGGAGAGAGGGAGAGTGAGAGAGGATGTTACTAAGGGTTACAGAGAGAGAGAGAGAGAGAGAGTTAAGGAAACAAAGAGGGGGGTTACAAGTAGAGAGGGAGAGGTTGGGGGAGAGAGAGAGAGAGAGAGAGAGGGAGAGAGAGATGCGGGTTAGGGGTATTAGGATGAGGACTGGGTTGTTGGGATTAGGGATAGGGGGATGAGGAGTGGGTGTGTTGGTGGTAGAGAGAGAGAGAGAGAGAGAGATAGATGGGGGGGGCTAGGGATTTGGGGAGGAAGGGAAATTAAAGAGAATGGGGGACTATAGGGGAGCAAAAAGAGAGAGAGGTGGGAAATTATTTTGGGGTTATATAAAGAGATAAATGGTGGGGGCTGGTTATTGGTAGGGGGATGGGGCTTAGGAGAAACAGAGAGAGAGAGGGGGGTTTGTTTAGTGATAGGAGTAGGGGGAGAGAAAGAGAGAGAGAGGGGGGGTGGTTAGTAATAGGAGTAGAGGAGAGAAATAGAGAGAGAGCAGGGGTTAGGGTGGAGAGAGAGAGAGGGAGAGAGGGTGGGTGTTAGGGGGTGGGGGGAGACAAATAGATAGAGATAAGGAGTGTTAAAGGGTTTGGGGAGGAGTAGGGAAGTTAGGGAGAAGTGGGTTATAGTTGAGGAGTGGGGGTGTGGAAGAGAGAGAGAGAGAGAGATTAGAGGGGATTAGGAGAGAGAAGTTGGGTAGGAGCAAGGGAAAGAAGATTGATTAGTTAGAGAGAGATGGGGGGTTATGAGTAGAGAGAGAGAGAGGGGTGATTATGGGTAGGAGTAGAGGTAGGAGGGGTGTTGGGGGTAGAGAAGGAGATAGAGATTGGGGGAGTTTAGGGGTTTGGGGAGGAGTGTTTCTAGAGAGAAGGGGGTGGTAGAGAGAGAGAGAGAGAGAGTTGGTGATTAAGGGTGGTAGGGAGGAGGTGGTTTGGGGGAGAGAAAGAGATAGAGATTGATGAGGTTAGGGGTTTGGGGGAGAGAAAGATATAGAGATCGATGAGGTTAGGGGTTTGGGGATGAGGGAAATTAGAGATAAAAGGGGGGGTTAGAGCGCGCGCGCGCGCTGCGCGCGAGAGAGAGAGAGAGAGAGAGAGAGAGAGAGAGAGAGAGAGAGAGAGAGAGATGGGAGGGTGGTTAGTGGTAGGTGTGATTATAAGAGACAAAGAGAGGGGGTAATGGTTAGGAGAGAGAGTGAGAGCGAGGGGGTGTTTAGTTATAGGACATGGATAGAGATTGAGAGAGGTGCTAAGGAGAGAGAGGGTGTTAATGGTAGAGAGAGAGTGAGAGAGGTAGAAAGGGTGGTGTTGGCGGGTTGGGGGAGAGAGAAAGTGGTGGGGGTTAAGGGTAGTTGGAGAAGTAGGGGTAGAGAGAATGAGATAGGGTGTTAGTAAGGGTTGGGGGGAGGAGGGGGTTTGGTGCTAGTGGTGGTAGTAAGAGATATATATATATAGAGAGAGAGAGAGAGGGGAGGGGTGTTGGGGAGTAGAGGGAGATTGATATAGGTGGGGGTTCTGGGTAGGTGGGGTAGGGGCTTGATAGAGAGAAAGAGAGTGAGAGAGAGTTGAGGGGGGTTATTAGAGGTGTGGGGGAGGATGAGTATTTAGGGAGAGAAAGATATAGAGATCAAGAGGGTTAGGGATTTGGGGAGGAGTAGGGTAGTTAGAGAGAAGGGGTTTATAATTGAGGAGTATTTTAATTGTATGTAGAGAGAGAGCAGGCATTAGCGGTAGGGGAAAATTAGTAGGGTTAGGGAGATAGATATGGGGGTTATGAGTAGAGAGAGAGAGAAAGAGAGAGAGAGGGGGGGAGGAATGGAGGTAGAGAGGGAGAGAGAGGGAGGGGGGGGAGGGATGGAGGTAGAGAGGGAGAGAGAGGGAGGGGGGAGGGATGGAGGTAGAGAGGGAGAGAGAGGGAGGGGGGAGAGAGATAGAGACAAGGTGGTTATAATTGAGGAGTCTTGTCATTGGATGTAGAGAGAGTGAGAGATGGTGGGTTTAGGGATAGAGAGAGAGGGGGGAGGAAAGAGGGTGGATGTTACGGGGTTGGGGGAGAGAGAAAGTATTGAGGGTTAGTGGTATGTTGAGGAGTATGGGAGAGAGAGTGAGTGAGAGATAGGCTTAGTAATGGTTAGGGGGAGGAGGGGAGAAAGAGAGATGGACAGGGGGGTTAGTTGTAGGGGGTGAGTGTGTGTGTTAGAGAGATCAAGAGAAGGGGGGGTGTTCGGGAGTAGAAGGAGAGAGAGAGGGGGGTGGGGGATAGAGGTAGTTGGATTAGTAGGGTGTTGTGTGTGTGTGTGAGAGAGGGGGGGGTGGTAAGTAGTAGGAGAGAAAGAGAGGGGGGAGGGTTTTTAGTGGTAGGAGTAGGAGAGAGAAGGGGGGTTAGGGAAATATAGGTGGGCTATGTGTAGAGAGAGAGAAAGAGGGTGGGTGTTAAGGGGTCAGGGAGAGAGAGAGAGGGGTGTGGCTTAGGGGTAGGTGGAGGAGTAGGGGAGAGAGAGAATGAGAAAGGGTGTTAGTAAGGGTTAGGGGAGAGAGAGAGATAGAGGAATGGGGTTATTTTAAGGGTGGGAGTAGGGGTTGTGGGTTAGAGAGAGAGAGAAGGGGTGTGTTAGGGTGTAAGGAGAGGGAGAGGTGGGTGGGAATTACAGGCAGGTGGAGGAGTATGGGGTTGACACATACACACACACACACACACACACACATAGGAGGGGGGGTGATTCGAGGTACGGGGGAGGATGGGGGTTGTGGGAGAGAAAGAGATAGATATCATGAGGGTTAGGATTTTGGGGAGGAGTAGGGAATTTAGAAAGAAGGGGGTATAGTTGAGGAGTGGGGGATAGAGAGATAGAGAGAGAAGTTGTATGGGGAGGGGTTTAGGATATTCAGGAAGGGTTACAGGTAGTTGTATGGGGAGGGTAGTTGTATAGAGAGAGAGAAGTTGTATGAGGAGGGGTTTAGGAGATTAAGGGGGGTTTACAGGTAGGGGGAGTATGAGGGAGGTTAGGGAGAGATATGGGGGGTTACAACTATAGAGAGAGAGAGAGAGATGGGGGATAGGGGTAGCGGGTGAGGATTGGGGGTAGAGAGAGAGATATTGGAGAGTTATGGGTTTTGAGAGGAGGGGAGAGTATAGAGAGAGAGGAGGGAGTTGGGCAGGGAGGTTGGGGTATATAACGAGAGAGATGGTGGGGGGTGGTTATTTGTATGGGGAGGGGATTAGGAGAAAAATAGAGAGGGGGCCTTATGGAGAGAGAGAGAGAGAGAGAGAGAGAGAGAGAGGTAAGGGGAGTAGGAGAAGGGTTAGGAAGGGAGAGGGGGGTGTTATGAGTAGAGAGAGAGGTTTTTGTGGAGGATGAGGGAAATTAGAGAGAAGGAGGGGTATAGCGGGAGAGAGAGAGTTTGTGAGAGATGGGAGGGTGCTTAGTGGTAGGGAGGAGGGGAATTATAAGAGACAAAGAGAAAGGGGCGGTAAGGGTTAGGAGAAATAGAGGTGGTTAGTTGTAGGAGTAAAATAGAGAGTGGGGGGGTTTAGGGAGAGAGATGGGGGTTAGGGGTAGAGAGAGAGAGAAATAGGGAGAGAGCGTGGGTGTTAGGGGTAGGTGGAGGAGTAGGGGAGAGAGAGAATGAGAGAGGGTGTTAGTAAGGGTTAGGGGAAGGAGGGGAGAGAGAGAGGGAGGGAGGAAGTGGGTTAGTAAAGGGGTGGGAGTATGTGGGTGAGTTTGTGTGAGAGAGAGAGAGTGGGGAGCAGTGTTAGGAAGTAGGGGGAGATGGAGAGGGGTGAGGGTTTTGGATAGGTGGGGTAGGGGTTTGAGAGAGAGAGAGAGAGAGAGAGAGAGAGAGAGAGAGAGAGAGAGATGAGGGGGATTGATTAGAGGTATGGGGGAGAATGAAATTGAGGGAGAGAAAGGTATAGAGATTATGAGGGTTGGGGATTTGGAGAGGAGTAAGGTAGTTAGAGAGAAGGGGGTTATATTTATATCTAAGGAGTGGTTGTGTTGGGTCTAGAGCTAGAGAGAGAGAGAGAGAGAGAGAGAGAGGTGGTAGGGGTGAGGGGGGGTTAGGTGAGGAGAGAAGAGGTTAGGGGTAGGGGGAAAAGTAGTGAAGGGGTTAGGGAGAGAGATAAGGGGTTATGAGTAGAGAGACAAGTCAGGGGTAGAGAGAGAGAAAGGGGATAAGGCATAGGGAAATGAGGAGTTTGGGGGCTGGGGGTAGAGAGAGAGAGAGAGAGAGAGACATTTATGAGGCTATATATTTGGGAAGGAGGAGGGTAGTTAAAGAGAAGGGGGGATTATAGGGGAAAAGAGAGATAGAGAGGTGGGTAGGGAGTTGGGGGTATATAGGGAGAGAGATGGTGGGGGGGTGGTTAGTTGTAGGGGGAGTGGGATTAACAAAAACATAGATAGAGGGGTGGCTCTTGGGTAGGGGTAGGGAAAGAGAACATGTGAGGGGGTGGTTAGTGGTAGGAGATGGAGGGAGAGAGAGAGAGAGAGAGAGAGAGAGAGAGAGAGAGAGAGAGAGAGAGGGGGGGGAAGGAAAGAGGGTAGGTGTTATGGGGTTGGGGGAGAGAGAAAAAAGTGGGTGTTAGGGGTAGGTGGAGGATTAGGGGAGAGAGAGTGAGTGAGAGAGGGGCTTAGTAAGGGATAGGGGGAGGATGGGAGAGAGAGAGAGAGAGAGAGAGGGACAAGGGCAGTTAGTTGTAGGGGTGGGAGTAGGGGGTGAGTGTGAGTGTGAGTGAGAGAGAGAGAGAGAGTGTGTGTGTGTGTTAGAGAGATAGAGAATGGGGGGTGTTAGGGAGTAGGGATTGAGAGAGAGGGGAGTAGGGGTAGGTGGATTAATAGCTTGTTCTATGTGTGTGCATGAGAGAGGGAGAGAGAGAGCCAAGGGGGGTTGATTGGGTGTAGGGGGGGAAGAGGGAGTTTGGGGGAGAGAAAGAGATCGAGATCAAGAGGGTTTGGTATTTGGGGAGGAGTAGGGTAGTTAGAGAGAAACAAGGTATAGGTGAGGAGTGGGGGTGTGGAGTAGGGAGAGAGAGAGAGGGGGGGAGGGGAAGAGAGAGAGAGATCAAGGGGGAGGGGGCAGAGAGAGAGAGAGAGAGAGAGAGAGATGAAGGGGGGTGATTTGGGGTAGGGGGAGGAGGAGGGGGGTTATGGGAGAGAAAGAGATAGAGAATGGGAGGGTTAGGGTTTCAGGGAGTAGAGAATTTAGAGAGAAGGGGGTATAGTTTAGGAGTGTTGAGTTAGAGAGAGAGGTTTAGGAGATAGAGCGGGGTTACGAGTAGGTGGAGTAGGATGGGGGTTAGGGAGAGAGATGGGGGGGTTACAATTAGAGAGAGAGAGAGAGAGAGAGAGAGAGATGGAGGGTAGGGGTAGGGGGTGAGGATTGGGTTGTTGGGGATAGGGAGAGAGAGTGGGGGTTAGGGATATGGGGATGAGGAGTGTGTGGGTTGGGAGAGAGAGAGAGAGAGAGAGAGAGAGGGAGGGGGGCTATGAGTTTGGGGAGGAGGAGGGAAGTTAGAGAGAGAGAGAGATAAAGAGAGAGAGAGAGAGAGAGAGAGAGAGAGAGAGAGAGAGATGGTGGGGCTAGTTATTTGTAGGGGGGATGGGATTAGGAGAAACATAAAGAGAGGGGCCCTTATGGAGAGATAGAGAGAGGTGAGGGTATATAAAGAGAGATATGGTGGGGGTTGGTTATTTGTATGGGGGATGGGATTGGGAGAAACATAAATAAAGGGGGGATTATTGAGAGAGAGAGAGAGCAGTGGTATTTGAGAGAGATAGGGGGTTACAGGTAAGGGGAGTAGGAGAGGGGTTAGGGAGAGAGAAGGGGGATTATGAGAGAGAGAGAGAGAGAGAGAGAGATGAGGGAGTGTTTATAGGTATGGGTTTGCAGAGGAAGAGGGAAATTACAGAGGAGGGGTATATGGGAGAGAGAGTGTGTGAGAGATGGGAGGGTGGTAAGTGGTAGGGAGAGGGGGATTATAAGAGGAAAAGAGAGAGGGGCAGTAAGGGTTAGGTAGAGAGAGAGAGAGAGAGAGAGAGAGAGAGAGAGAGAGAGAGAGAGAGAGAGAGAGTGTGTGTTAGAGATTTGGAGAAGAGATAAAGGAGTGGGTGTTAGGGGTAGGTGGAGGAGTAGGGGAGAGAGAGTATGATAGAGGGTGTTATTAAGGGTTAGGAGGAGGATGGGATAGAGAGAGAGGGAGAAGGGGGACTAGTTATGGGGGTGGGAATAGGGAGCTGAGTGTGAGAGAGTGTGAGAGAGCGGGGTGTTTTAGGGAGTAGGGCAAGAGAGTTAGATGTGGTGGTTAGGGTTAATAGGGGGTGATTAGGGGTGATTAGGGGTGAGCATGTGTGTGTGTGTTAGAGAGAGAGAGAGCAGGGGGTGTTAGTGTTTAGGGGGAGAGAGAGGGTTTGGGGTTAGGGGTAGGTGGATTTGTTGGAGAGAGAGATAGAGAGAGAGAGAGAGAAAGAGAGAGTCAAGGTGAGTTGATTAGGGATAGGGGGAGGGAAATTTGGGGATAGAAAAAGATATAGACGATGAGGGTTAGGAATTTGTGGAGTAGGACAATCAAAGAGAGGGGGGTATAGTTGAGGATTGTGGGGGTGTGGAGTAGGGAGAGATAAAGAGAGGAGGAGATATAGATAGATAGATAAAGATAGAGAGAGAGAGAGAGAGAGGGTGGTTAGTGGTAGGAGTAGTAGGAGTGAGAGAGGGGGGGGGGTGGTTAGGGATATAGAGGAGGGTTAGGTGTAGAGAGTGAGAGAAAGAAGGTGGGTGTTATGGGGTTTGGCGAGAGAGAAATAGGTGGTTGTTAGGGATAGGTGGAGGAGTAGGGAATACAAAGAATGGAAGATGGTGTTAATAAGGGTTAGGGGGTGGAAAAGAGAGAGAGAGAGAGGGAGGAGAAGGGGGTTGGTGGTAGTGGTGGGAGTAGAGAGTTGAGTGTGTGAAAGAGAGATAGATTAAGGGGTGTTAGGGAGTAGGGAGAGAGAAAGAGAGTGGTGGGGGTTATGGGTAGGTGGAGCAGGGGGTTGAGAGAGAGATAGAGAGAGATGGGGGTTATGTTTAGGTGGAGGACCATGGGGTTAACAAAGAGAGAGAGATGAGGGTTTTGGGTAGGGGGAGGAGTAGGGGGTTGAGAGAGAGAGAGAGAGAGAGAGAGAGAGAGAGAGAGAGATTAGGGTTATGAGTAGGTGGAGGAGTAGGGTGTTGAGAGAGAGAGAGATATATATATATGAGAGGTGTGATTCAACATAGGGGGGAGGTGAGGGGTTGGGGGGAGAATGAGATAGAGTTAAGGAGAATTAGGTGTTTGGGGAGGTGTAGGGTATTTAGAGAGAAGGGGGGTATAGTTTAGGAGTGGTGTGTTAGGGAGTATGGGGGGGGGAGAGAGAGAGAGAGAGAGAGAGAGATTGGGGGGCTATGGATTTATGGAGGAGGAGGGAGGTTAAAGAGAATGGGTGACTATAGGGGTAGAGAAAGAGAGAGAGGTGGGCACGGAATTGGGGTTAGATAAAGAGAGAAATGGTGGGAGGTGGTTAGTGGTAGGGGAGAGGGGGATTAGGATAAACATAGAGAGAGGGGAGGCTTATGGATAAGGGTAGAGAGAGAGGGTGGGGGATTATGGATAAGGGGAGAGAGCTGGGGCGGTGCTTAGTAATAGGAGTAGAGGAGAGCGAGAGAGAGACGGGGGGTTAGGGTGGAGAGAGAGAGGGAGAGAGGGTGGGTGGGGGAGAATAAGAGATAGAGATAAGGAGTGTTAAGGGTTTGGGGAGGAGTAGGGAAGTTTGGGAGAAGCAGGGTATAGTTGAGGAGTTGGGGTGTGGAATAGAGAGAGAGAGAGGTGGTAGGGGGAGGGGGATTAGGTGAAAGAAGATGGATTAGTTAGAGAGAGGGGGGTGTGATTATGGGTAGGATTAGGGGTAGGATGGGGGTTGGGATAGAGAAGGAGATAGATATCAATGGAGTTTAGGGGTTTGGGGAGGAGTGTAGTTAGAGAGAAGGGGCTGGAGAGAGAGAGAGAGAGAGAGAGAGAGAGATGGTGATTAGGGGTAATAGGGATGAGGGGGTTAGGGGAGAGAAAGATATAGAGATAGATGGGGTTTAGGGGTTTGGGGATGAGGGAAATTAGACAGAGAGAGAGGGGGTAAGGGTTAGGATATAGAATGAGAGCGAGTGGTTGTTTAGAGGTAGGACTTTGAGAGAGATGGAGAGGGGTGTTAAGGGTAGAGAGAGAGTGAGAGAGGTAGAAAGGGTGGTGTTGGGGGAGAGATAAAGTGGTGGGG